>JAUMJL010001225.1:195000-512914 GCA_033558185.1 Dromococcyx pavoninus | reverse complement strand
TGGGCGTTGTTGTCTCCCGCCTCGCCTGGCAGCCCATTGGGCGTCATGCCTCACGTCCCGCCTCACACTCAATTGGACTTCACGCCCCGTCCCGCCCCGCCTCACAGGCTACTGGCCGTCACGCCTCACGCTCCTCCTCGCAGCCCATTGGGCGTCATTGCCTCACGCCCCGCCCTGCCTCGCTGCCCATTGGACACTGCTCTTCCCGCCCCATGGTTCCTCGTAGCCCATTGGGCAGCGGCAGGGTCGCGCGGGCGGCGATTGGCCGAGAGAGGTAAGCGACGGCGTTTCAAAGCACTGGTGCGAGGCTGCCGAGCGGGGTGGAGTGCGTGCTGCCGCTCCAGGCTTCAACGGCCGTTTACGCGCGTGAGAGGAGGGGCGATCCCCGGGCACCGCATCACATCAATGTCTCGATGGTGACGAGTGGTGTCATCGGGAGTCTGTACTGGGACCAGTGGTATTTTCATTACTGATATTGACATCGGGATCCAGTGCATCCTCAGCAAGTTTGCGGGTGATACCAAGCTGAGTGGAGCAGTGGTCACGCCAGAAGGACAGGATGTCATCCAGAGGGACCTGGACAAGCTGGAGAAGTGGGTCTATGTGAACATCATGAGGTTCAACAAGGCCAAGCGCAAGGTCCTGCACCTGGGTCAGCCCCGGGTATCAGTACAAGCTGAGGGATGAAAGCTTGAGAGCAGCCCTGCAGAGAAGAACCTGGGGGTGATGGATGAGAAACTTCTGATTGATGAGCTGGTAATGCGCACCTGCAGCCCAGAAGGCCCATGTACTGGGCTGTATCATAAGAAGTGTTGCCAGCAGGTTGAGGGAGGTGATTCTCCCCCTTTATTCCAGTCTCATTGAGACCCCACCTGGAGTATTGTGTCCAGTTCTGGAATCCTCAACATAAGAAGGATATGGAACTGTTTGGACAGGATGGGGGGAATGGCTTTAAGCTGAAAGAGGGGAGATTTAGATTAGATATTAAGAAGAAATTCTTCATGATGAGGTTGATGAGGCACTGGCCAGAGAAGTTGCAGAAGCTACATCCCTGGAGGTGTTCAAGGCCAGGCTGGATGAAGCTTTGGGCAACCTGATCAAGTGGGAGGTATCCCTGCCCATGCTAAGTGAGTTGGAACTGGATGATCTTTGAGGACCTTTCCAACCCAAAGCATTCCATGATTCTGTGATCTTGTGCTCCTGAGGTAAGGGGAGATGTAGGGCACTGCATCTCACTCTCCTGAGGCAAGGGGAGATGCTGGGCGCTGTATCCTGTGCTGCTGAGGTGAGGGGAGCTCCCAGATGCTGCACCGCAGCTTCCCATTGGCACAACAAGCCCGAAATTGGTCCTGGCACTGCCCCTGTGTGTGTGTGGAGTCACTTCATGACCAAGAGCGCTGCAGTGGATGGATTCCCCATCCTGAGAGGGATCACCCTGCTGGGGCTGTGGAGGTGGTGTAAAACCAACTTGGCACATTCCCTTCGCACACAGATCAGTCTGATGGTTCTGGGGAAACACTGGGTCTGAACATTGATAAAGTGGTGGGAAATTGGAGGGTGAGGAGGTGGAAGGAAATTGCTACCTAGGAGATCCAAGCAGTGGGGAGGTGTAGGCTTCAAAAAAAAGTGAGTGCTACATGTGCAATGCAGAAATGGATTTGGAAAACATAGGTGAAGTTTTTGTAGTTACACTTTCAACTTCCGCATCCTTACAGTTCTTATTACTCGCCTGTCGTATTTGGTCACTGCGCTTCGTGTTTTCAGAAAATCTGTTCTGATCTTTCCACAAGCGCAGAGCAGGGAATGGTAAGCACAAATATTTATTTTATTTCTGAGATTTTTCTGGGTTTGTGCCCTCCTTGACATCCCACTCTTCTTGATTAGATCTTTTCCCTTTCTCTTGTTCTTATACCACTCACCTTTTCCACCCTTGGCTATTTGTTTATCTTGTTTTTGTTAACTCGTTCACTCCCTACTCATTTAGGAGGGCTCACCACTGCAGCGTTTCTGCTCTGCCTCTTCAGCTGCTTTATTTACTGCCTCTGTCTGCAAGAGCTGGCCGACCTTCAGATAGCCTCCACACGTGCTCAGCCTGTGTTGCAGCAGAACACAGACATCATCCTTCCCGGGCACAAATTATTTTTAAACTTCCAGAAAAACCTGCACCTGTTTTTAATTCTAGGGGTTCTTTGGAAATAGTTGGCTAGGACTCCTTATTCCATCGGAATCATGCAAGTGTTTTGTTATATCTCGATTGGGACATTCGAAATACTGGATAATGCAGAGCTTTTGGGGAACACTGTTGTTCCTCCACGCTCTAGGAATGGGTGATGGTGCCGAGTGGTCTTTGGGTGCACCCTGCTCAGTAGCAGCTGAAGCATGGACCAGATGAGCCGGATGGCAATAATGCTGTCCTTACATTTCCCCTGCCCACGTTTATCTTAAAAGCTTCCTGGAACGCTGTGGTGCAGCGGGAGTGCACACCTTCCCCTGTGAAGCCTTTGTCATCCATGTCAGATCATGGCATTGCGCTTCACTTGAACTCTTCCTGTTTACGTGTTTACGGCTGACAGCATCACACACACAGCAAGTGGCCCATCACTGAAGTTCTCTTCCCTCTCCCACTCTCAGTGTGGTGTTTAGGTTGCAATCTCACAGTGCAGCATTCTGCAGCAGCGGTAGCAGTAGGGATTAGGGCTGCTCCAGTTACTTCATCTCTACAGAGTTTGCAAGTTGTGCTGTGAACTACAACAGAGCTCAGAGAGCTTTGGGACACGACGTACACTGTGTATGGGCTGTTTCTCAGGCCTGCTTTGCATCTTACTTCACCAGATACTCCTTCAAACCAAGTGTAGCCTTTCTATCAGTTCAGATGATAAAATACATTAATTTTATTGTCTGTGAGCTAATAACAGACATGTCAATGAATGCAACATGAAAGATAAGGCCTCAGTGCTGAGAAAAATACCAAAAGGGAGAACTGCAAGCACCAATTGAGCATGTGTATGGTGTGAGAGCAGGAACAGATGCTGAGAAAAGGGAACACATCTTGCTTGGGTTGCCTCTATCTGCTTTGCTGTGATGGAGGAGAAACAGCAAAGAACTGAGTGCAGCGCACCTAACTCCCGAATCAGGTGTGTTTGACAACACAGTGCATGCAAGCCCATGAACACAGTGGTACTCAAGAGTCCAAATGCAGAAAAACTCTGACTTGTGCATTTGGCTCCTGTTGCAGCAATTACCAGTGTGATTACCTGCTCAGTCCTTGGCAAATCGGGACCTTCCCGAGTGTACTGGGCACACTTCAACAGGTACAGCAGAGACTTTACTGTCCACAGAGGTTATAAAGCACATCCAGTTCAATCTCACACTTGTTCTTACTCTCTCATATTTTCCAATATTCAGTTAGAAACACTGGCAAAATGTTAGTAGGAAAAAAACAACTGAGGAACCGAGTCAGTAATAAGTGAACCAGTCTGCAGGTGCTGGTGTGCAACTGGCAGGATGTGCTCTATGGGTACTTTTATTCTAAAGGAATGAGGGATATGCGAGTACAGGACACCTCAGAAAATGACTTTCAAACCCACACTTAAATTAAAACCTGAAATTAGGACTGAAGAGCAGCATCTGCAGAACATTCTTTTTGCATAAATGCATTATGAGGATACAAGGGTGGTATTAAATTATTCAAAATGACATTTTCCTCTGGAAATTACCCCAGTAGGTGTTCAACATGGGACCATAAGGGGTGAAAGTTCCTAGGAAGCGTTGAAATAAGGCAGCCTTCTAAAACTGCCTGGAGAGCTCAGTACGAACAGTTTCACAGCCTGCTTGCTCCATGACAGCATTTGGCTCCTGTGGTTTCACTGCTTCCTGGGCCAAAGCTGAATGACTCCAACTTACCCTGCACTCTCTTGAAGATGGCAAGGAGTGTTCTCAAAGCAAGGCGCAGTCTTGGAACCTCTTCCGTCACATTCCTCATGTGCTCTGAGGACAAGAGCTCAAACCTCAGCAATGAAGGCCAGTTCTTTCTGCATTACCCAAACATGCCTAGAAGAATGATAATCCATAGTAAAAGACAAAAAATAGGCCTCAGAGAAGCAAAAAGTGCAGTTCAGTTCCCAGTAAATAGCAGACGCTGTCTGTGAGGGCTGAAAGATCTCAGACCGTCTAACTAAAGGGACTGAATAAGTGAAACAGGAAAATGTTTTAATCAGCAACAGATAATTTCCCTAAGTTGACGGCATCTAGGTACTGAAAAATACTGAGGGCTAAAGTCTACTAAGAAACATTTTTTTACACCTAAACAGCTAAAAATATTCAAAGCAGGTAAAACCCAATCTTAATCTGCTCCCTTTTGAGACCAGGAAGCACTTTAGAATAATCCTTTCTCACAGCCATCTCTTGCTGAGCAAGGAAATGCAAAAGGGAATCACAGATATCAATCGTGTTTTACAGTCCTGCTGGTTAAAACAGAATTCTTTTCTTCAGCATCTTGCATCCCCAGGGCAGATCATCTCTGTCACTGAACAGGCTCTCAGCAGCATCACTGAGGAAGCTTCCTGCCACCTCCCTTTGCAGCACAGCCCTGTCTGTGGAAAGAAAGGGAGCTCCTGTAGCCCCTGCTGCAGCCTCAGATCCATGGATACTGCTCACTGCCTGTCTAGAGGGAAAAACATGCAAGAACTTGATTTTAATGACCATTTTATTCACTCTTTTCTGTGGCTGAGGCTTTTCACAAGCCCTGTGAAGACTCCTTGATCACAGCTTTAGTTGCACTGTTGCTTTAACCTGGTACATGCGGCGCTGCTGCTGAGTCATCCCTGCTCTCTCTACCCATTTACTTATTCCTGGCCCTCCCTTATGCTGGAACAAGCATTTTTCTAGCACTGTAGTAAACTGATCTGCACTGAAAGTGACGCAAACACTTTAGGTTTGTTTACTACATCAGCACCTGCACCTGTACCTGTGCCAGTACAAGCAGAACACCTTTCTGACAGCACTGCTATTTATCCATGCTTGGGGAGTTACACTGCAATTCTGCTTCTCATAAATTCAGAACTGAACTGAGAAGGGTGGAATTCTCTAAATACAGTTTTTTATCTCTGAGGCGGCTGCTTTCCATAATTCTGCTAGTCCTGCGTCCAGAATGCGTCAACAGCACTTGGAATAATGTTAAAATAGGAAGTCTGTACACGCCTGTTCAAAAACTGCAAATTCATTCTGGCATTCTGCATACTGATTTATGCAGACAGGCCCAAAACTGTCTGCAGGGAACAGGGCCAACTGACTTTGTGCTAAAAAATAAAGTGTGTGTGTATATATATATATATATATATAAAGGATTATCATTGGCATAGCTTTTCACCACCTTTGAAAATACCTCACACACAGGACTGAAGAATGTGCTCGTGCAGACTTTCATTCATGAAAGATGCCAGTAAGAAGAAAGTTCACACATTTAGTTCAAAATTTAAGTTCTTAGAGAAAGTCAAAAAGTTCTGAAGAAAGGAGTTTTCGTTACTATTAAAACCCTCAAATTTCATAAGCAAACTGAAAACTGTTAGCTTTTTACCTCAATATTTATAAAGGGAAAAAACCACAGATAAATTTACTGCCATTTTTCCAGTACAATATCTGGGCTGGAAACACAGTAAGAAGTGGTGTCTGGATTAATCCATTCACATAAGCTGCCTTTCATATCAAAGGAAGATAAGAAGTTCCGTACCTAGTTTGTACTAATCAAAATGCACCTACAGTTATACATGCAAAAGAACTTAGCAAGAACTGCTAAAAGCAAACTGATGTTGTAGGATTTAATTTCTTCCATCTACAGGAATCTACAATTATAAAAGTCTCATCTCCAAACTTTACAGTACATTTACATCAGCAAATACCCCACAGCTTTCCTCACTCCTCCACTGCTGTACAAATCATATACAATAAAAAGCTGCAGTTTTGTCATACAAACGCCATTTTACACTTTAATACAGGTGAAAGCATTGTTCTCTGGCACCTCACTTCCTCCGTGGTGCCTGTGTGTTACAGGACAGAGTGCTTTCGATCCATGCTTCTGGAATCTTCAGCTTGAGTGATGTGGACTGATCAACAGGCCACAGCTTCTGCAACTCCAAAGTTTTAAATAATGAGCAGATCTACCACTGGTTTGTATAACAATCAACAGTTTATTAATGGATATGGTGAAATTTTAGCTATCCACCAAGGATGTGTAAAAAATTGTCATGAAAGTAAAAATAAATAAAGCTGTTTTTAAAATCAGTCTTGGTTTACATCTCAGTTCAGAATGCAACATTGAACACAAAACTGTCATTAAAGTTTTAAAGTTTACCGATATTCAAATTACAGCTTTTATGACAAATCTAATGAGAACTGAAACTGATTTGGTTTTCGGTTTAAAGACTTTCACATTCAGATACAGTGTCTCGTTTAGCACAATACTTCCTCTGACAGTGATGGGCAACAGTGATGACATATTGCTGTAGTTTGACATAAGGCACTATGATATGAATATGCCATACACTTGCCTTATGTCACGTATATCCATTGCTGACCAGTGACTTCTGTCAAATACAAAATGAAGAAGTTTCGGAATACAGTGCATTTTAATGAAGGACATCGTGTGAAGTCTTCCAGCAAAATGTTTTGAAGACAATTTGAAATACAAGCCTACATTTTAACATAAGCTTTTGTCATGCTGCTTTTTTTTGCGACATCACTGGGGGAATAGACTCATCATCCATCACTAAGTCCCAATACACATTCCCAACCATCCTGCTCTGTTCTATTGCAGTCACTGTTCTTGAGACAACCTTGACCCAGAAACTGTGTTCAAGTTCTCCTACAAACGTGTATACATTCACAGCAGTCATTCACTTTCATTCTCCTTTTGCTTGGCACCTGTTGATAGAAGAAGAAAGCACACGTGATTTCCTTACACATGTAGCACTTGGCTTCTGGAAAAGCCTGGCTCATTCTGAAAGCTGCAACTTTGACCACGTTATCAGAATCTTGGTACTGGATACCATTAATAAAGAAGACGCTTGCAGGATTGCTAAATGCCAGTGTGAACACAGCAATGAAGGCCTTTAGACCCTTACTGCCTCTGATTTAATTGGCAAGGTAGTCTTAAGTAATTCTTATGGGATGTTACTAGAAATGGCTTTGAAGATTCTCCCCTGCAGGAAAAATTATTTAAAGAACAAATTCAACCAAAGAGCCACTCCCTAAACCTGTCCATCAGCTTTGAAAACAAGCTGAATCATCATAATAGCATCAAAAAATGAAGTCTTGCTACAGAATAAACTATGTAAGAATTCACTTTAACAATGCTGTGTGGATGGACCCATTTTTCCTGGCTCAGAGGCAGATTTTGCTTACAGTAGGAATCCAAGAGACCTGTTCAGCGGGACTGTATGGCATCTCACCTCTTCTCCAGGTACCCAAACCAGCCACATGCTGGGCAATGACCAAACCGTGTGGTGAGTTTGGCTTCAGCATCCAACTCTAGAGAGCAAGAATCTCTTGCCAGCAACCTGGAGTTACTACTTGTAGTGTATAATCAAACACTGGAAAATTCATTAAACACATCCAGTTTTCTCATAACAACTGACACTTTTCCCCCTAACATAGGCCTGTCTTAATTCCTGCCAGACCATACATTTTCCTTTCTAGTCTGTGAATAGAGCTTCCATGTTAAGAGGTAAATCACACTCTGGACTCTACAAACTAGATCTACATTGCAGACATCCTCACTTCATGAGGCAAATCCCAATCCAAAACTGGCCTGCAGAACTGCAATCTGTACCTAACTGTTCCCAAAAAATGCCTTCTCTCACCTCACGTCTTCCATCAGCATAATCCTGCCCCCTCTGCTGCTCTGACTTCTCTATTCAGTACAAAAGTCTCCTCTGAGCCAGTTTATTGTGCCAACCTGACAAAACTCTGCAGGTTTTTTTTTTGTTGGCTCAGTTTTCTGTGAGATCAATGAGTTAAAGCAGCTCACAGATAGATCTTAAGGGAGTGGGTGCTACCACACACTAAATGCCAGAAACACACAGCCCAGAGTATGGAAGCAGCAACTGCCCTTTTTAATTAGAGCGTTTTGTTTGTCAGTATCCAAATTCAGCTTTTCCATCTAAATTTGCTCCATTAACAGTAAGATCTACCTTCCCTGAATCCTTCTACCCTCCAGGCATGGGGAACACTACGTTCTCTGCCCGGAGGGGCACCGCCTACCTGTCTGTACATCTCCCTCTTAGGGGAGACGTGTACCCCTCCATTCTCCTTCCAGGCAATGAGCCCATCTGACCCAGGCCTGATTTTTCACACTCATCCACTCCTCTCACAAAGAGCTGGGTTACTTGCTCTTCCAGGTCATTAAAAGAAACCACTGTAGCTATTATGTCAGTGTATGCAGTATCACCGATAACTTCTTTTCAGAGGAGGAATCTTACTGTTTTGAAAAGCTACATCAACTTTTTAAAATCCACAGTGTAGAAAGACTTTTACATTATCATGTTATCTATCAGGGCAAGTAAGACATCCCCATTAAGCTCACCTTTAGACTTTCTTTTTGAAGGACATATCCAGCTCTGTTTACTTAGTCTGATTTTTTTGAGGCAAAATTGTAATCCTCAAGACATTTTTTGTCTTCCTCACAAAGCCAAAAAAAGGACTTTGCTTTAAGTCTTGTGATGCTGAAGTTATTTATGTGGTCAGAGTAAAGTTATAATTAAGAACATAAAGCAGGTTAGGAACCGTCCCCTAAACCAATCCCCCTCAACCAGCCAACATAAGAGCAGCAGAAATAAACCTTGTGTTGGATACTCTTGTTAAAAGGAACTTGATCATGTTTAGTAAAACACTTGGTTTCTAGTGTATTACTAAACATGAATGTGGAATAATTCTGGTGACTGGGGTGCCATCTCTACCATAGTCATACCAACCAAACCCCAGAGCAATGCTGGACAAGGCAGGGCTCCAAGAAGGTGGTTTTGTAGAGCTAGTTGAAAGCACAGTTGCATCCACCCCAGGGACACTTGGCCAGATTATGGAAATTCAGGAAGGTGGGGAAGGCACCCTATTGTCCATGTTATCTATACATGCAACATTGAACTTGATCCTGGTTTTCCCTTTAAAACATTAATCAAGACCTTTTTTCCCTAAAAAGAAGATACACGAACAGCAATGACATTCATGAAGCTTCTGCACGCGTTCCTCAGTGAACAAAACTGATAGTTAACACTTCGTCAGCCTTTTCCTGAAGAAAAATGAATGGTGCATTTAAGAACTGTGATGAAACAGTTACACAAGTTGAAAATTGAATGTTTATCATTGTCAAATAAATTAAAATCAGCAGGGCATATACACTACCAATGACTTATGGCAAAGGTCAGAAGGCAACATCCGTACCTGCTGGTGTGAGTACCAAAGCTTGTAGAATGTCAGAAAGGGAGATGATACCCACAATGCTATCAGCTTCATTCACTACCACCAAACGATGAACCTGCAAGCAGGGAAAATATTGAGATATTTGCCTGATTAAGCAAAAAAATCTTAAAAGTAATGCAGTATGAAGACAATAGGAAAAAAAATGGTTGAAGATGTCAGCAATACCAATCATAGAATTGTAAAATGGTTTGGGTTGGAAGGGACCTTAAAGATCACACAGTTCCAACCCCTCTGCCATGGGCAGGGACACTTCCTATTCGATCAGGGTGCTGAAAGCCTCATCCAACCTAGCCTTGAACACCTCCAGGGATGGGGCATCCACAATTTCTCTGGACAACCTGTGCCAGTGCCTCACCACCCTCACAAGATAAGGATTCCTTCCTAATATCTAATCTAAATCTCCTCTCTTTCAGCTTAAAACCCTTCATTTTATCCCTGCACTCCCTGATGAAGAGCCCTCCCCAGCTTTCCTGGAGGCCCCCTTTCAGTACTGGAACGCTACTGTAAGGCCTCCCCAGCACTTTCTCTTCTCCAGGCTAAACAAACCCAACTCTCTCAGCCTGTCCTCATAGGGGAGCTGCTCCAGTCCTCTGATCATCTTCGTGACCTCCTCTGGACTTGCACATATTTCCATGTCTTTCCTGTGCTGAGGACTCCAGAACTGAACACAATACTCCAGGTGAGGCTTCACGACAGTAGAGTACAGGGGAAGAATCACCTCCCTCCACCTGCTGGTCACACAAACATGCTTACTCTACATAAATGAAAACTAGTGCATGTTTAAAAAGCACACAGCTATCTGACGTGGCCAGAGTCAGACAGCTTAGCCAAGATCAAGGTCCTTAAAATGCTTCTGCTCTCAAAAGTGCCACTCATATCAAACACTTTTCCCCAGCTTACAGGCTCTGCCAAACTTTGCCTATGAGCTCAAAAAATAAGTAATAAAATGAGGCTTCCTTCTGAAAAATACTTTCTCAGAGAGGCATAGCACTAAAACTTGTTGTATCTTGACATGTCCAAGTTGCTTTCAATCCAATTTTTCTCATATGTTCTACAGAATTGAAACAGTTGCCAGATTGGTTTTAAAATCCTCATTTTGGATGAATACAGAAATAAAGATTCAATTTATCTGTGCAAACTCACTGTAGAGTTAATCAGCACAAGGACACAACTTGGATGAATGATTTATCAACAATAAGACTGTATTCATAAATAAAGAATGATTTTATCATTACAAATCTACTCTAGGAAACATTTTATACTACAGAACTTAGGCAGAACACCCTAAAGTCAGTCCTGGCAACTAAGTCCACTGCCACTGGGCACAGAGTTGTGTAACTTAAACATCACAGCTGAAATGGCTCATAATTAAGCGATCCGGAAAAGGGCGTTTGTCAAAAGTTGAGAGTCTACTACATGTTTACTTTTTAGACAACTGAATTCTCACTCTACACTAGTTTAAGTTCAACTAATCAGATACAATGGCAAAGAAAGTGAAAAGAGTTTTTCTCATCTTCTCACAGAGATGACAGCAAAAAAGCTGCATCAGTCTTGACTTCATAGATATGTTCATCTATGGTTGAGGTCAACCACTTCACTGCAAGTCAGATACAAGAGAGGAGGAGCTCTGAATTATCTGAACAGTCACATCCACCTGACATAGGGAGGAGAGAAAGAAGGAAGAGAAAATATTGTTGCATTTTCTTTTTGGCAAAACTATGTTGGTGATGTTTTAGCTGAGGTTATTCTTTTTTCTATGCCCATATTTAATAATGTTATTCTTCTCTCAGTGTAATGATTTCAGGAAAAATGGGCATTGTAATTGCTTCATTTGTTTCATTTTCAGTAAGACCAAGCACTCATCTGGCAGCTAAAAATAACTCGTAGTTGTGACTGACTCATTTTTACATATAATCTCACCATGTTTACACTGAACCAAAAGGTAGTTGTTCTTAAAACCCAAATGTCTAAAGCTTCTGAAGATAGTAATGAAATTATCCAAATATGAAATTTGTATATCAGCAATGCTAAAATTATTCCATTTCTGGAAGAAGATCAAGCTGAAAATTACAAGTAAAAATTGCCTTAATGGAGGTTTCTAATGGGATATGAACAAAGTAGAAATTTTAATCATATCATGCTTATGGCTACAGCCCCTAAGAAGAAAAAAAGTCTCATAATTGAAGAAGTTAAAGCATCTAAATAGAGTTGATCGCACCTTGGAGCCAAGTGAAACTAGTAATACTGATTTTATTCTGCAGAGAGGCATAACAAGGAAGAGCGAGCTACATACACATTCACCTCCCTGTATAAGCTCCTAGTACTAACAAACAGGATAAATAGCACCAAAAGAATAGAAAGCACTCAGATAAACCATTCACAGGAGCAGTTAATGAAACCTTATTCACAAGAAGTTATTTTCTGGCCCTGTTTCACAGTATTTGTATGTGATCAGTGCAAGACTCCATATGCATTCACTAATTGTACTAATTTAATTTCCTGAACACTGGGCAAATCAACCTAGCTATAAGCTGGAGTTTAAAGAATTATTTGTCTGTAACAGTTATGGCAGGCTTGGAAGAAATTTGATTCTTTCAAAAAAAGCTTTGCATTCAGTTCAGTTAATGCATAAAACAGAAATGCAAAATAATTTGAGTCACCACTCCTGGGAGTATTTATAAGACGTGTAGATGTGCTTAGGGATATGGTTTAGTGGTAGCTTGGCAATGTTAGGTTCATGGTTGACTCTATAGTCTTGGAGGTCTCTTCCAACCTAAACGATTCTGTGACTCCATTCTATGATTCTATAACTGAGTATTATTACAGATGTACTCTGCAGTGTTTTGCACATCCCTGTAAGCCTCCAGAAGCTCACATCTGATACATAACACCTGCAGTTACGAAAAAAAAACTTCCATCAAATAACCAAAATAACTTGGAAACTATAAATTCATCTAACCAAACTAATAAATAGTACAACTTTTAACGTACAGTGAAGGGGAAACTAAAAAGCAAACTCACCTCAGCCTTCACTATTCTATCCACTATGGTCTCCAGTGTTTCCAGCATACTACACTTCACAACACCTTCAAAATACTGAGAACGGTGCTGTAGGGCTTGCGTCACCGTGATATCTAGGTTATTATATGTTTTTTCAGCAGCAAGATTCTGAAAAAGAAAAACAAACCCAAGGCACATAAAACACCTCAGTACTCCATACTCTTTGGCATCACATAGATACACATATTTGGTGTGAATTGAGCCTATTCTAAGTCGCGTATTAAAGTAGATGATTTTCAGTTTTTGGAAACGGTCAAACATGCAGATATGTTAAACACCATATGACAGACTGGGTTAATTGGTACAACTGTTTTGTCATATGCATTAGGCCAATGGGAATCTTCTTACTTTACTGTCTGATATTTGGCTTGATGTCACTCATCCTGCTTTTGCCATGAGTAGAAAATGTAAAGATGAAGTTCTACAGACTTTAGAATATACAGAATATACTTGAAGAATATCCATTTTTTTTGCTGTTTGTTTTTCATAGGATGGAAAGAGGACACGAACTGCTCTGAACACCCGTGAAGTAGACTTTTTGGATAGCTAAGTATAGAGCAAATTCTAGGTTTTCTTCACCTTTCTTATTTGTGGGCTCAAACTCCCCCTCCTGGACTGCACTAGCACTGCCATTTGACAGCAATTTGTGTGTGTGTTTTGTAATAAGTACTATAAAAATCACATAAATGAAACCTCATCACCATCACTAAAAGTAAGACGTTTAAGAGTCTGAAAGTCGACATTCTCAACTTTCATTTTCAAAACAGACACAAGGTTGTAGCAAGAGGACTTTGCCCAGACAAGCAAAAGCTTTCTTTGTAGATGAGACCATAGCGATATTTTGATAGTGTTGGCACATCCTGGCCTATTGATTTGTGTACTGAAGAAAGAACAAAGACCTTTAAAATGAAAACATTGGACTAAGCAGTGAAATATAATTAGGTTTTGGCTAGAACATACTGTGATTGGTCACAATTTTTGGATCGAATTAAGACTTAATGTAACAAGATAGGTTTGAGATGATAACGAAGATACAAGCAGTTCTAGTTTATTTGACTAATTCCTAATGAGGACATCAGGAGAACATAAAAAGTCTCTGCAAACTGAAGTCACCCTTACACATAATACCCAGTGTGACATAAAGCTATTTCTGTACCATCACATCATTCCCATTTTTTTTGCTGGCTCAGTTTCCTATGAGATCGATGAGTTAAAGCAGCTCACAGAGGAATATCAGGAGAGTGGGTGCTGCCACGCACTAAATGCCAGAAACACACAGCCCAGGTACAGGAGCAGAACTGCCCTTTTTAATTAGTGCACTGTTATATCAGCTCAAAGCTGCACCTTGTGTCCATGTACTTCCAGTCTAACAAAGCTCTTGGCTTGTCATTATCCAGATTCAGCTTTTCTGTCTAAACTTTGCTCCATTAATAGTAAGGTCTACCCTCCAGATGAAAAAACTGGAAGCCTCAGGAGCAATTATCTTTTAAGAATATGATCTTTTCCCCTCATTTCATAAGAAAACCATGTGAGGAAAATATCAAATAATTGACAGATGCCCTAACTCTTTCCCATATTGTTAGCTGGGAACAAACAACAATATCCTAAAGTCTTTAAGGTGTTTTATTTTCCTGGTCACAATATATAATTTCTCAAAAAAAAGGACACAGCATCTCTAAAGATCCTATAATTTTTTCGCCCTATCACTTAAAGTGAGAGACATGAAAAACATAAGGAACCTTCTTCATTTTGATGTCTTTTTGAAAAACAATAGGAAATAAAGGCAACATATCTTGCCTCGAAGTCTAATAGAGCTACAAAATAAATTGAAACACTGAACCCATCAACTGTGAAATTTCATTGTCCCTGATGTTCGATCACACTTGCTAAGGTTACTACCTATTCCCTGACCACCTTTTATGCCAGAACAGGATCTTACGCAGTAGGTAAGCCCAAAGAACAAAACGACAAATGCCCAGAAAAGATAAGCAAGAACAGTGACATCATGAAATTTTCAGTATTAGGAGCCCTGCTTGCAGCCAGATATATTTATAAGCTTGAAATATTTCCATTTGTGACTGTTCTCTGTATTTCTGAAAGTAGTGTTTCAGACATCTGCATTAGCACTAGCAGGCTGATAGAATATGCAACTTGGGTATTTAAATCTCTAAAAACATCATGTAGCTATCAGGAGTTCCAATTAGAACTAACTGGCTGATGCACACAGGTGGGAGGGGATAGAGACAAAAGAATGAAATTTATTTTTCAAGTTTCTGCTGACCACAAGAATAGAAAAGCCCTTGCTCTCTAAGGTTGGCAAATCATGGCTTAAATCTGACCAAGCTCTTACGCTCCCAAGGGAAAACCAGAAACAGTGGCCTGAATTACATCTAAACCAGAAAGAATGCAGACACAATACTCTGGAGTCAGAGCCTCACACAAAAGACTGAGCCAAGTACTTTTAATTCACCGAGAAGGTCAAGTCATATAAAAGGCATGGGGAAAACTGCATTCTCTTTGAAAGCAGACTGTGGAATGGCAGCGGCTGGGGAAAGAAAATCTTATCTCAAAACCAAAAACAAACATAAAAAGCCTATGTCCTCTTTTTAAGAGCACAGTCAGATCTGTTTTGAGTAACATCTAGAGCAGTAGATGCCTGTGTACAAGCAATATTACAAAATATAGCTTAAATCAAAAAACAATAAAAAAGAAACACAATGTTGTGCAGGGTGAATTGAATCTGTTTTATTCAGTTTGGTAACTATAGTCTATGGAACAAACCAGTCAAAACTGACATATTAAATTCATTTGCAAATGCTTACTGCTTATAAAATATTGAATAGAATTTAGGAGATATACTTACTATTACATCAAATTTGGAATAAATATCTACAACTTTTCCTAAAAAGAAAAACAAAAGTTAATGAAGTACAAAATTAGGTTTTTTACTTCCTGCTTTCATTTGTCATCTTACAATTACACAGAAAGAAAACAGGCCGGTCAAGAAAGATGGAAAAAACTCCAAAAAGATCTACCAAACCATGAAGTTCTTTCCAAGCTTATCAATCTACATCTTGCATAAATGTTTCATTACATTACCTTTTCCACCCATTGCCCTTTTAATTCTTTTTATTCTTTCTCTTCTCAAACCAGGGCTCAGCCCCATTTATCTTCCCACACATTTGTATACAGAAGACTCAACACGCACCTGACTCATCCACAACAGGTAATGCCGATATCCTTCTCTCTACAAATATATTCAAGGCTTTAATGATAGGAGTGTCTGGATGTATGAAGGCAATGTTGTGGTAAGTTCCTATTCCGAGTTCATCCAGATTCTTCTTCATAAAGGCAGGCTTTGGCATCTCTGACATCTAGGAAAGTCAGAATGAGTGTATTTACAGTGCAGTTTCCCACCTCTACCGTATGATTGTTATACAAGTTAGGCAATCTGTATTCACTCATCCATCTGCAGACTTCAAATGATTGTTACAGATTTTACTAATCCACTACTAGATTAATGCAAAGCCAAAACAAGCTCAGATTTAGAAGCATTACTTCCATTCAAAGAAGCTCTAAATTAAGACTACGTCACTAACTTTTTTGTTCATTTATTTGTTTTTGTAGTAACCCATCACTAAAACCTTTTGATCCTAAGCTATGTCATTCCCACTAAAACTGGAGAGAGAAGATAACAAAACATACTATATGTTGAGTGCTTATTCTGAACTCTTATTGCTTTGTTTGGCCTCCTATTCATTCCTGTGACTGACATAAGCTACAGCAATGATAATCTCTTTTCTGGGGGACAATTCATTTTTCAGTTCATGTAAACAAGCTTCTGAAGCTGATGAGGTCTTCCAGAAAGGACAGCAAACTCCTCAAGTAGCCAAGAGAAGTCCTTGGTGTTTAGGTTTCTTTAAATTACTAAAACAAAGTAAAAATAATGTACATATTCTATATCAAGCTTTAATTTCTGTTATTAAAAGAAATATGCACAGTCAATGGATGTGGAAGTTGATCAAGAAATTTCTGTAGTAAGACTTAAATTATTTAAGATGTCTAGCAGTTATGAAAGCATAACTTCAAATACTTACAAAAAGCTGGAGGAACTTAAGGATTCTTTTATGGGTAAGTATATAAAGTGCATTTCCACTGACAGGATCTATAACTGGCAATCTGTGGATTTTGTTTTTGATCAAGGAATATACAGCATCAAAAAGGCTGAGGAGAAAAATATTATTGTTTTTAAAAATGAATTCTAGTTGCGATGACCAACATCAAGCGATATATGCACACATATTTACAACACCCCATAAAGTACATATCACGAGTAGTTATTTGTATTATCTTTAATGTTACAAAAAAAGAAGTTAAGGGACTTCAAATTAATTTTTGCAGCTGGTAAAACAGATTTACAATGATACTTTAATGAACATCTAAAATGAGTAAGAAAATCTAATAGAAAGTGATGTTTTGTGGTAGAATGGCAGAAATATTTCTGCACAAGTGTAAACTGTTTTTCCAGTGAGGGCTGTGTTCACAGTATTGCTGCACTCAGAATGAATATTTCTGTTCGTAGACAGACAAAACAGTAAAAAACCACAGTGTTCTTGCCCTTAACGCATCTCAATCCCAAACTTCTATAACATTTTTTAGCAGGAGCACTTTTATAGATAAGTGCATGTATGCAATTGAGCCAAAATAATTATCATTTCCCTGATTTATCACTGGGGATTGGCAATAAGTCATATAACAAAAGTTAAACTAGGTATTCTCTTCTTTGAATAGTTAAAGTAAGTCCTCACTTGCAATAAAAATCCCACACCTTGATTATATTAAAAGACAACAGTCCTTCGTTATTGTACTTTGGTTTACAGTATTGTTTCTTACTATATAAAGAAGTCTTAAATTCACTGTTGAGATGGCGTTTGTTTATATCAAGTTAAACAGACTGAAAAGCAAAACCCTACCTTGCATCTGGAGAGATATTCACTAAAGGTTTAAACGTCTCTTGTAAATAAAGCTCTGTGCACAGAAAAATAACAACACCATTATCACTATGAAAAAACCAGCTTTTTATGAAAGCATTTTATGAATTAATTTGTACAAAATTAAGTGAAGGAGAGAGTGTAATACATGTTACTTTAGATACTCTACCACGCATGCACATTCCTCTGTATCACCATTAAGAGGACAGAAGTTTTAAAAGCAGGACTGAACTGATTACCACCAGGGGTCACTGCAACAGCAGCGAATCATTCCTCACCAGTTCCTTTCCCGAAAGGGCTCGCTGCACAGAGTACTTCTGTCCATTATTTCACGGCACCTAGTCTATTTCTGACATAAAGCTTCCTCCCTGCGTTCAGCACTTCTGTTCACACCCAGTAAGGTCTGTGAAGTTCTTGTTGCATCATGCCATTTGCTCAGGCAGAGCTTGTTGTTCACTCAATACATAGCATCATCTATTCCTCCTGCATCCTGGCTCAGAGATTCATTTCCATTCCACACATACTCATCAGCTCTATAGCCGCACATCCGCCTTACTCCAGCTTCTTTTGTTCTTTCTTAAAGAGCAAGGTGGTGCTAATCGTGAACAAGTGGTGAAGTAGCATATAGCCCAGATCACTCTAGTTCGTGTTCTGTTTCAGGTAGAATAATAAAAGCAGCAGGACCCAAGGAGCAAGCTTTTACTGTTCCTGCCTTTGTTAAAGAGTATGCGGAGAGAGACAAGCTAAATCTATGATTAATTAAAAAAACACTATACTGAAAAATTTTACAACATTTTAAACTATCAACTAAGTAGTAAATATTCTTACCCCTCCAGGTTTCTATCTTGTGCTCCTCCAATTCATAAATTTGAACCTACAATGGGTAGATAGAAAGGTTACTATTAGGTATTAATTTTAAACAAAAAATCATTAACAATTTTTTAACTATCTGAATAACTTTCCGATATTTCATTGCAAGCAGTCTAATAGGGTGCAATCCTGCTCAATGCAGAGTACCATACAGGATCTATCATTTCAGGGAACAGGAAAGATCCTTTACCTGCCTAGGTTTGTAGTCTAGATCTCTTCTGTGGACTCAAACACATCTCCCCCGTAATTTACCTCAGCTTAAAAAACACCGAAACCAGTAAAAAGCTTACGCCAATCATTTGGCTTCTTAATGGCAACACAGATTAATTTTACTGTTACTGTACATATGTTTTAATTGGTAGAGGGGAACTGTGATTTGACAGGAACAAGAAAGGGATGTAAATGGTTGTATGAACATGCAAGCTAGAGAATTTCATCAACGGACTGCCAATGGAAATTTTAAATTACAGTTAAAGTCAACAGATCTCCAATTGATCGTGCAACTCAGCCAAGTAACTAAAATATTTTCAGATGTTTAACTAGTTTAACCTGTTTATTCTACACGGCCGGTCACCAGTGGTGTTCCCCAGGGATCGGTGTTGGGTCTGGTCCTGTTTAATATCTTTATTGATGATCTGGATGAGGGGATTGAGTCCATCATCAGCAAGTTTGGGGACGATACCAAGCTGGGAGGAAGGGTTGATCTGTTACAGGGTAGGATGGCCCTACAGAGGGACCTGGACAAACTGGAGAGATGGGCTGATTCTAATGGGATGATGTTTAATAAGTCCAAATGTTGGTTACTTCATTTTGGACACAACAATCCCATGCATAGCTATAGACTGGGGACAGAGTGGCTGGAGAGTAGTCAGGCAGAAAGGGACCTGGGAGTGCTGGTTGACAGGAAGCTCAACATGAGCCAGCAGTGTGCCCAGGTGGCAAAGAAGGCCAATGGCATTCTGGCCTGCATCAGGAATAGTGTGGCGAGCAGGACCAGAGAAGTTATTGTCCCCCTGTACTCGGCACTGGTCAGGCCTCATCTTGAATACTGTGTACAGTTCTGGGCCCCCCAGTTTGGGAAAGATGTCAGGATGGTGGAGTGTGTCCAGAGGAGGGCAATGAAGATGGTGAAGGGGCTGGAGCACAAGCCTACGAGGAGCGACTGAAGGAGTTGGGGCTGTTTAGTCTGAAGAAGAGGAAGCTCAGGGGAGACCTCATTGCTCTCTACAACTACCTAAAAGGAGGTTGTAGTCGGACAAGGGTTGGTCTCTTCTCTCAGGTGACCAGTGACAGAACTAGAGGGCATGGACTCAAGCTTTGTCAGGGAAAGTTTAGACTTGATGTTAGGAAAAAGTTCTTCACTGAAAGGGTGATTGGCAATTGGAATGCACTGCCCAGGGAGGTGGTGGAGTTGCCGACCCTGGAGGTGTTTAAGGGAAGACTGGATGAGGCACTGAGTGCCATGGTTTAGATGGTGGGCTGGTGTTAGTGTGGGTTATAGGTTGGACTCGATCTCGGAGGTCCTTTCCAACCTTATGATACTGTGATACCATCGCTCCAAGAACACAGTAACCATTTAATGCATCCAAGCTAGCATTCTGCTTAACACCACATACTGCTTTTGGAATAGCTCTGTCACAGGCAGGAGACAAAGGTGATTATGTAAACATGTGAACCACGCATAACTACATTCTTGATTTTGAAATACACCTAACTTTCATTTAACCTAAAGGCAACACACCCCACACCTCCACCAATGCTTTTTTGCTTGATATTCACCATTTATATAGAGCTCCGATTACTGTTGAAATATGTGCTTTGAAACAGCTTGCACACAAATAAATACAGCGATCAATGATTAAATATTTTCTTTTATACTTTCTCTACATCTGCTTTTTACTAAGTATGTTAAGCCAGGTCCTTCACCCCAAATGGATTATTCATTAGTTGCAACATTATGTAGAGCCTTGCATCCAAAACGAAGGCTATCATTATGGTAAGTAACACACAACGCATAATAAATGGTAGTACTCCTTAAGAAAATTCCTCATGTTTATACATGTATAACTGAAACAGGCACATTATGTTACCTGCCCAAGTTCATAGGACCTTCACAGCTAAAGCTGGAAACTGAACCCAAGTATCCAGACACCAATTTACCACCTTCCTCACAAAGCCACCTTTTCTCTCAAAACCCTGCAGTGAGCATGCCCATGACATATCTAAGCTTCCAAACACTTAAATAATAACAAGATTTATCACTCTTTCAGTTGGATATCTCAGTCTCTGTGCTGTATGGCAAACAATAGAAGTATAGCTTAACATCATACTTACCATTGGAGACTTATAGTATCTATGCAGTATGTTAATGAAATCTGTAATTGTTAACATTCCTGTAACAAGTGATATAAAAAAAATCTTCAGATATATACTTAACATATAGAACTACCAGCTATTTTCTTAATTTATAATCATTTGCTCTGTGTATTGGACTAATCAACAGCAGAATTTCAAAACTATGTATCCTCTCCTTCACATCAATATGACACTGCAGAATAAAAAACATTGTCTGATTTAATACTCAAAATTACAACCTATGCGCTTCTCTTTTCAATCTAACTCAAAGAAATCCCTGAATCCAAACTGCATCCATCCCCAGAAGCATGGAAAGAAAAAAGGGGGTGGTTTAGAACAGTTTTGAAGATTTATCCTTGCCTTTCATTTCCTTTTTGGAGTAAGACACATTCTCAGTAGGTACCTGCCAAGTAAGGCAAACTCTCAGACTCAAATGAAAGAACAGTATAATTCATTTTCATGAATATTACTTAAAGAACTTCATTCAATCATTTCCCAGTAATCTTCAACATCTGTATTGAAATGTGACTACTTAAAAAAAAATAGTATCACCAACACCAAACCATGTAATATAATATTTATGATTATTTTAGTTACCTGAAAACATTACTCTGTTTTTGAGCTTTCAAGTTCTAACTATGAGAAGATGTAATTGCTCCACTGTTTACTCTAACATCTAAACTGAAGAAACTAAGAAATGCAGAAAGGAAAAAATAATCTAGAGGCCAGCTTTAAATCACTAGAGCTTAGTTACAGACAGAAAATGAAATGAAATGTAAAAGACACACATTACTCCTATTATGTATTGCATGAAACTACTGCTCCTCCCCCGTTGGATTTTAGTTGTTGTAACAAATGCTTTATGGATTATCTACCACTCATTTCCAAGAATCCTCAGTCTACATTCTGAGTCATAATAAGTACATACAACATATGTAACTGCCACTATGACCCTGATTTCTAACTGCAACAGAGATCTAATTTTGGAAGATTGTTATGGCTGGCAATTAATTACACAACTTTCCAAAAAGCAATACAGAGATCTGATGCTTTTCTCTCAATATGGGACACGTTTGTAGCATTCAACACCAGTTCCGGGATTTAAATATTTCTCAGTGCACCTTACTGAGAACACGCAGAGAGAGACATGTTTGTATCACATGTATACCACGAAACTGTAATATGAAATTCTTCTTTTTATAGTTCCTACTTTCAAATTTCCTTTTTGCAACTGTTACCACAACTTTTAAGTACACAGTAACATGCACATATTAGAGACTAAATTTCAGAAGGTCAGGATCTGATAGAATAACTCAAAGCACAGCAACGCTATGAAAGCTAGCAAGATTTCACTTCTCACAAGGAGGAAAAAGAAACTCTCTTGGCAAGTATACCTCTAGGATGTTAGGCCATGGCTAGACCCAGACCACCTTCTGCAACAGTAAAGCACTCTGGAAACTCAAATAATCCTGAATAATATTAGAATTACTTACCTACGAAACTCTGTTTTTTACTCTCCCACAGTGGAGCTGCCCTCACACCATTTGCCACCAAGGCAAAAAAGGCTTTCTTTACCTGCAAAAAGAATGAAAAATTAAACAATTCTTTGCTCTTAATTCAGCATACCAGAAACCAACAGAAGGGTTTCTCTAGTTACTAGGAAAAAATGCAGTATAAGCATGTAGCTAGTATTTGAAACAGAACAAAACCCATACACAGAAACAAAAACCTTCTAAAATGCTTACAAAAAAGCTTATAACAAAACAAAAACAGATCTGGTTTTGCTATGAATATTCTATGTGAAAGCCTCTGATGAAGTAGTAAGCTGGTACAGCTGAAAAAGTATGCTCACTAACCTCAAATTTATTCCCATTGGATATTATCCATAAAGTTATATCCTCTCCTGACACTGAATAATCTGTAATGAACACAGTTCTCTCAAATGTCCAAGGGTATAGTGTCATTCTCTAAAGACAAGAAAAACACTTCCCCATGAACGCCAGTTCTCTGAAGCAAGAAGTAGTCAGGCCCCAGTGCACCTCAGATTCCTCTTGGTGATAATGCTAGAGGCACGTTACCGCTCCTGTCATGCCCACGGCCCTAAATATTCTTCACACGGACAACACGATACAGAAAACGATGGTTCTTGTCCAAGTCTTGACCTGGCACAAAACTAGGCCACAGCCAATCTAAATCCCTACATCCATGAAACCGGCCCAAATAACAGACAAATAGCAATTGCTTGGTGATTGCCATCTGAACAGATCACAATTACACAGTGGTATCTTAAATGTCTACTTTAAATTATGTGTCAAGGGGCTCCTCTCCACAATGGAGTCAGGAACAAAAGGGTTTCATGGTCAATCCCAAAAAAGTAGGGGCAAACAAAAAGGTATGTAGGAAGAAAAAGTAAGCCTGCCATTGTTCCCTAAAACCTTCTTGGAGAAGTTTGCAAAGCCATCCATATGACAGCCAGTGCCACACAATATTTATCAGAACCTCCAATTACACTATGTTCAACTGTTATAATGTAGCAGTTGAACTTGTAAAAGTCAGTAAGGTTTCTACTCTGCACCAGAACCCATCACCTCTGACTACACTTCAGTGGTTTGCAAGTGTTCCAAATACCTCTTACCCTGCTGTACGAGAACTCCAATCTTTAAGCAATCTGTATTTCTTGTGACCTCTGTGCAGCTTTCTCTCTGACCCCAAGAAGCAAATCTACTCTCATAACCTCAGCAAATTACAGTTCTTAAAGCTGCCTCCTGACTTTACAGATGCCTCTGCCATATCATCAATAAACAGCATGATTAACAACAACCACCCCTAAACTTTATTGAAATTGAAGATGCTATATGGGGAAAAAAGTATACGGTCACAAATAAGACTAAGATACACCCTACAAAGTATTTACCCAGAAAACTTCAAAGACACAAGGAGTCAGGTAAAGCAAACATGACCAAATCCACCATGGGAGCCTACTGACTCCTAAGGAATACTGAAACCACAAAGAAACTATCCAGGCATTCACATGAGCCCTTCACATTTCCCGTTAATGCAGTGAAAGCTAACATCAGTGAGCTATTTGGGGAGCAGATGCAAGGCAGAAGTGAGTTCACACAGACCAACTCCACCTTGGGGCAATGTAAGTAAGTTCTAACCATTCTTCATCAAAAGAGAGGACAGTACACTCAAACTGCCTGAAACAGAGAACTTCAGCTTTGATATCTTTCCATATGAAAAACCGTCACGAGTTAACAGTCACTGTCAACTTATGTCCCAGATCTTCCACGAGAGTACATGTTCAAGCTGTATCACAGCAATAAGGTAACAGTTAATCTAATAAAACCAGGAGGAAGATAGTTTTCTTCCAGATAACAATCATGCAACAAAACTGCTCATGCAAATTTACAAACTCTGTAATTGATAACCTAGAAAGAAGTGTGCCCATGGCAGAAAAGATGTGGAGAGCCAACTATAAGACTGCAGGCAACCTCCAAATTCTTGCTACTACTTCTTTGTCAGACACAGCAGCAGCAAAGACCACCACCCAGCACAATGTTCAGATAGGTGAGATAAGACTGAGGTATTATTTTAGATTAAGAAATGATAATTCAAGAGAGTCAACTCTAAAAATACACTAGGCAAGAACTTGAGCTTGTAGACAATCCAGAAGGAAAAGAAAGTTTCCTCAAAGGGTCAGTTCTTGCCATGATTCTTTCTGGTTTATTTGCAAGTTATTTGTCCTCAAAAATCTTATGCTAGATTCTATCTTGTCTAGCTTTAAAAGACAGATTTTGGAAAATCTGAGGGCTGCTCAACAGATACAGCTACTGAGACACCTCAGACTTAAATCCTTTATGAAAGACAATGACTTCATCTTGGATACTGGGATATCTGACATATTAAAACACCAAAGCTTAGCAAAGAAAAACTCATCTCTCTAGGCTGTCCTCCTAGATTACAGCTTAAGTGACATTCCTATTGTTTTCTTCAGTTTCGTAGTACAAAGTGATATACAGTTGCCTTTAAATAAAATAACAATGCCATCAGTTATTAATGTTAATGTTTGTCTCTTATTTAAGCAAGGTAATTACAAAGCAAGCAAACAACTTTGTTCTTATTTGCTAAGACTGCTTGCAAGAACAAACATACATTCATCCACTCACACTCTTCTTTAGATTCTGTGGTTTACCCATTTCAGTTGCTCAAAGTACTGCCTGATGGCCAGCCAAAAGCACTGGGGTGTGGAGCTGGGCATCTGTCCAGCACATTTAGATGTTTCAGTGATGTTCATGAAGAAAATACTCACAAAGACCAAAGACCTTCTTTTCAGACTATATATAATTTGTAGCCTTTGAAGATCTCTACCATGTCCCATCTTCAGACCTCCAGCAGCGCTGTTAATTCTCAACTCCACCAGCGCTGTGCTTTCTCTGATCTTGCGTGTTGGACTGGCTTGACCTTCACAAAACCATTGTTCTTTAGCCAGATCCCATAGATTGTTGCTGTTCAACACCATGTACAAACACTATTTAAACAAAGCACTTTTGTTCTTATTAACCACATAGTGGTCCTAACAAATACAATGAGCCATTAAGAATGCAATTTATCTACCCCAATTTAGAGGTCGTTCTGACGGGTATGCTGACCTCACACATTCTCTGCATCTCCTCCTAGCCAGCTAGGGGAGGAATGCCTCACCCACCTCAGATGGAGATTCATTTGTATCCCACAGATGCCATTTCCCCTCTCACCAACTGTAAGATGTCTAGACATTTGCAATTAGATGAGGAATCTGCCTTTATGTGACTACTTGTCTTTTCCCACATCCTCCCCCTTAAGCAGATGGGTCGTATAGCAAAGAAACAAAGTGACTGAAATTCTGGACGTAACACAGACCATCTCACAATTACACTACAGTTAGCAGAACAGGAACGAACTTTTCATACTACAGGAACTCGTTACACCAACTGTGGATATGCTCAGTAAAAGAACAGACTAATTCAGATCAGACGGGACTTCTGGAGGTCATCTTTCTGCAGATCATCCAAATATTTCCACTGTAACTCTTAATGAGGACATAGCCTCTTCCAATATAAGCCATTGCCATGAAAGACTGAGTTATGCCCATACAGCAACTGCTGTTTTCAGGTAGCAGGATATTTGGAAAGCTTTCTCTCTTATGCTTAGTAAGCTCCACAATAGCTTGATTACAAGGCAGCAACACCACAAACAGTGGAAGCAGACAGAAAATTTCAGCAGACTGCAGAAAAAGTTTTTCCTTGCTGATGGGAAATACTGACAGGGATGCTCCTTGTTATGATACATCAGACCTGTACTCTCACGAGCCCTTGCAGAAATGCGCTCTCAAGGAAGGAACTGCTGAATGAGGGAAGCATTTGAAAAGAAAACTGAGGATGAGCTTGTTTGCAAAAATTCAGTGTGTACACACACACACATTTTATCTTGTTTTACTTAACACTATGTTATGAAAACTGTAACTACATGCACAAGTGACCAGTAGGTTTCAAACTTGTCTTCCAGGAAACTCCCATAAGGTAAGGAGAGTGACCACTTCTGTTGCAATCCCAGTTCCTGATGCTAAAGGGTCAGTGCTGAGTAGAGTAGAAAAAGCTACCGTGTTGAAGGACACACAACTCAGCACCACTGCCGCAATGCCAAAGTTAACTTGCAAAACCTGGAAGGTAACAGAAGTAATAAACAGTTATGGAACACCTTCAGATCTGCCAGTAACAAGCAAGAGGATGATACAAAAAACTAGCAGCATGGAGAGTAGTAAACAATCTGCCAGAACTTCTGTGGTATGGCTGCCACCCAAGGGCAAGATGATAAACGCGTACCTCTCTCGCCTCATCTTTCACTGTATACACCAACACCAAGACATCAGCTTTACTTGCCTGAAAAGCTCCTAACGTAATCCCAAGAAATGTCTATTTTATTACATCAGAATAGAAAGGAAGAAGCTCCTTCTTTTATTTTTTGGCACAGAGCTCCAATAAAAGCCTTATCAGACCCAGTTGATCCTTGACTCTTATCTCTGATTCCTGATGGATGTATGTTCAAAGATGAGATAAAACATTCATGGTCATTTTCATTGGATAAGCTGACAAATTCCCAGTCTGGTCTCATGATGATTCTTAAGGGCCACAAAACTTAGAGGCAACAAACGCCTCAGAAAATTCACATGTGGACCACAGTATCAAAACCAAATCTTTCAGGCAATCACTGAGAAACAACAACCCTTCCCAGCATAATAAAATACCAGTTTGATATGTAGTTGAATGAAATTTGCAAGAGGAAGGCATTCCTCCTAAGAAGTTGGATACGAACAGCTGAAAAAGCATCACAGAAAGTTGAACTTCAATACCCATATGTTCACATGCTCTGAGTGTGAAATAGCAAGACATAGAGTGCCTTCTCAATGGGTCCCTTGTAAAGGGGAAAGTTTTCCATTTGAAGGGATAACAGGATATATATCTTCACAGAATGAGCAAATATGACAAACTCACTCTAGAATACAGTCTTCATTCTCACTGTTAGAGTAAGGTGGTACAAGAAAAAGTTACCTTGAGTTTCTCTCTTAAGGGCTAAACACTTGCATTTCAATAGTTCTTACCAAGTAAGAAGACCAAGAGTAGTAAAATTGGTCTTTGTTGTCAGAGGAAAATTATCAGGAATCTGCTGTGACTTTTGTACAGCACACAATGTGGGCAACCTACCCTTTTCTCCCTTGGTCTAATGTGTTTGAGCCGACTGACTCTCAAATGCTTTGGATGTGAAAATGTGAGGAACAGGGAAACAGTTTCTAGCTGAACATAAACAGAACTGTGTCTTTAAGTAGCATGGCAAGCCTTCTGGCTGCCCAAATCTCAACAGATCTCAGAGAGGAAAAAAAATTAAGATTCCCAACTACTGCACATGAAGGAGAGGGAAGCCCAATGACCTAACTGCAATAAGAAAGGTTTATAACACATCTCCCCTGCTACACTCTCACATGACTAGGATTTCAGGTAGTGCTTCTTCTGTATCGCATGCAGAATCTTATGCAAGGAATTCATCACTTTTTTTTGTGTACTTGTTTGAAGCAGACCAATTTTCTAGAGAATGTCTACATCAGCTTTCCAAGCAGTCAAGAGGAAACTGAAAAAAAAATTCTTCTAACTTGTAGTCTAGGGATGAAACCTACTATCAGGAAACAGTTAAAGTTTGCATAGGAATTGTTCTCTTTTATTTATGGGATCATTAATTGTTTTGTCTCTATGTTTCCCAAAAAGTGGCCAACAAAACACTGGAAAGGATATTAAACATTAACTTGCAATAACATTTTTTTTCTTCAAATAAAATTGTAATGCCCAGAAATCTTTAAGTTACAGAAAACCACAGTCCTGTAAAGGAGCTATTCTGAAAAGCTAAACACCTCTTTTGTGATACATAGGTATAGTTCAATGTTTTTATAAATTGGCTTGCCTAGAGGGACTAAACCTGTTTGCAAGACAACAGACAACAACCATCTTAGCACAATGACTTGCTTTCAAATCTATTTCCCAATTGTTTTTTCTTTTTTGGTCAATGAATTTGGTAGAAGCATTTCCTCCTTGAAGGGCTGCCTTTAAAAAAAAAAAAGCTACTTAAGGACTTAACAATAAAGACTTTTGCCTAGGGCAAGGGCCAAGTGGGTCTTAAAGAGAAGAATTTCCTCCTTCACCTTATCACACCCTCAAGCAGAGAAAAACTGGACCTACCATGTTATTAACTGAGTGGATACATTCACTCTAACATCTGAAAAACCCTAACCAATGAACACCCACAAGCAGCTCCTCTAGCTCCTGTTGAATTTTGGAAAGTTCATATGAGAGCAGATGAAAAGATAGTTCTCATTTTCATTCACAGAGAACAGAAAGGCAACACTCCTGGCAGATGATGTACTATTAATGGCCATAGAGTGTTTAGCAAAATTTAAGAGCTGACAGGGTAATAACCTTCAAACCTAAGCCAACTCTCAGGTATAAGAGGTACCTCAAGTTAAATATGGAGGCACATTCTCTAGATCTTTCCCCAGAGAGCAGGTCTACATGCAGAAACGTCTACTTGCAGAAATCTTCCCTACATTACAACACTCAAGCAGTTATCAACTAACGTCACCAAACTGAGACCTGGGAACTGACAGTCAATGTCAGTATTCCCATATTGTAGCTGCCAGTTAAGGGCTCTCATTCTTCCTCCAGCACCATATCTATACTAATTTAATCAGGACCTCTTCTAGATAGCTGCTGGTCCATAATTACAGTCAACTCTGTTATTCAACCTTAATATGATACTCTGCAGATACTTACTTCCACCTGCTGTCTGAGGAGCAACTAAGCACTCTAGTAAAAAAAATACCACAGCTCTCTCATCTGGGGAGGGTGGGAAATCACTTCAAGCCAGAATGTCTGCTGCTAGATTTCATGTCACAATAGCCTAAAAATAAGACATTTGGTCTTGCAGGCAGAGCCACTGGGACCAGCTGCTTTGGGAAGGGTACAGAAATTCTTTCACAGATTAAGATCTTACCTGAAAAAGTGGTGGTGGGGCAGGGAAGGCAAGAAGAGTGATGCATGACTTGTCACTCAGCCATGCACAAACACCTTAGCTACGCCCTGTGTAGACAAAAGAACTTCTGCTTAATTAGTATAATGAACTCATCTTCCTCCAAGATCCAGGAATGAATGTTTCCTATTGTTTTTGAGAGCTGCAGGAATTAAGCTCCTATGCTTGACAAGTAACAGGAGCAGCTCTGAAAAAACACAAGAGCCTTCCCATATTATGCTACTGATTTCCAGCCTGATCTCAATGAAGGGAGCTTTTATGTGGCCAGCTCAACTGCCTCAGCCCACATGCCAGTTAGAAGCTAAATTACACTATTCTCTTACAGTTCTGTGGGTTGGGTAAGCAAGTAGGGGTGCTGACAGTCCTCAGAAATGCAGACAGTTTATTAATTCAAAATTTAGCAACTTTGAAGAGCAAAAACCTCAAAGCCAATTAAGGAACAGACAGTCAATGCTTTCGGAAAGCTGTGAGAACGCTGTTGTGACAGCAGGACCAGAGCCTGCTGTATGCTTCTGGAAGCAAAATATTCTAGAGCATTCCTCCTAGAAACCTGGTCTATCTCGATACCTTGGAGAGGCAACACCCCAGTCAAGAATGACCTGGAAGGAACAAGAACAATACAAGAACAATAAATCCATTCACTGAATAAAATCAGCACAAGGAACAGAAATACAAATCCTCTTCCACTCTTCTAATGTGGAATCCATTGCATGCTCTGCAAAAGTTATATTTGCTTCCAGTTTGTTAAACCACTAAGGAAGTTTCCAGAAGATTGTTTCAAATATTTTTATAGCTATGTGGTAGAAAAATAAGCATTTGAGCTCTTCTTAGCATTTGACAGTTACTGACAAAAGCCTACATTAGTGATAACATCTGGTCCATTATCAACTTAGATAATTTTGTTAAAAATAAAGGTTAAATTAAATAATCTCCAAGTCACATAACTGTCCAAGATTTCCTCAGGATATAAAATGAAAGAGTCTTTACGATTCTGAAAGCTTATTTTTATGACTGTTTCCACATAAACATGACTTCTATTAGTTTATGAAGAAGTGCTGGACAAATACTTCAAAAAAGCTTCGAGGTCATCTTGAGGAAAAGCTACATAAGTTTTAGTGATAAAACATAAATCTACTTTTAAGAGGTAAAAATATTATTTAGCCAAAGGTCGGACAGAGCTTTTCACCCTGCGAGAGCCAATACAACCTTCTCAAGACACAGTCACTACGCTTGCTAACATACCATTCCTGGGACTGCAGGAATGTGCTTGATATGAAGCAGGAAGTCCTTGTCTTATACTCATCTTTTATGTTCCTCTTGGAGGGTTGATTGCTACAAAATAAGCTAATCTTTCTCATCTTTATGTAGGACGGGAAAGTCAAAACAAATAAAGTAACAAATATGTTTGAAGGCCAAACAAAATTATGGCCTTAAGTTTATAGAGCTAAGTTTCAGCAACTGCTATAAGCTAGGTGAGAGTGATTTCCTTTAAAAAAATCAAATAGAGTTCAGGATGGGGGGAAAATGCATTGATCTCTGAAGAAAACAAAGACAAAGTAGCATGGAAAACAAGTGAAATAGCATTAGCAGATGTTAGTTCTACTAGCAGAAAGTAATCTGACTAACAAAATTTGAACAAAATTCTATATTTTGTTGATATTTGAATTTAATATAGGAATTACTAAAATTCCTATTTTCTTTCAAAACATTAATACAGTTTCAAAGGAAAAGATCAGATTTCCATGTCACTGTATGTACCTGATACAAATTCCAAACAGCAAATAGAAACTAAAGGCAGATCTGGATGTCTTATCCCCACATCATTGTCACAATAAAAGCATTAACACCTGTACAGTACTCAAATTCTGTGAGGACATAAGCTGGTAACCAGTAAATCTGTATTCAGTTCACTGTTTTCCTGGAATCACAGAATGGTAGAATGATAGAATGGTTTGGGTTGGAAGGGACCTCAAAGATAACCCAGTTCCAACCCCATTACCATGGGCAGGGACACCTTCCACTCCATCAGGTTGCTCAAAGCCTCATCAACCTGTTCTTGAACACTTCCAAAGAAGGGGCAACCCCAGCTTCTCTGGGCAACCTGTGCCAGGGCCTCACCACCATCACAGGTAACAATTTCTTCCTAATATCTCATCTAAATCTCCCCTCTTTCATCTTAAAACCATTACCCCTCATCCTACCACTGCACTCCCTAATAAAGGGCCCCTCCCCAGCTTTCCTGGAGGCCCCTTTAAGTACTGGAAGGCTGCTATAAATTGTCTCCAGAGCCTTCTGTTCTCCAGGCTGAACAACGCCAACTCCCTCAGCCTTCCTCATATGGGAGGTGCTCCAACCCTCCCATCATCTTCGTGGCCCCTCTCTGGACTCACTCTAAAAGATCCATGTCCTTCATATTGAGGTCTCCAGAACCGAATCCAATACTCCAGGTCAGGTCTCAAGGGAGCAGAGGGGCAGAATTACCTCCTTTGACCTGCTAGTTAAACTTCTGATGCAGCACAGGATACCATATGCTTTTTGTGCTGCAATCCACATCCATTCATTGAATAATTAAAATGAAGAACAACAATAAGTGAATGCACATTCACAGAGTAGCCCTTCAGGGGACAACCCTCCTAACCCTCTCAAAGGAGATATGAAGTGTTTGTTCTCCTATAGTATGCATCTTGGGAGATGTGCAAGAGATAAGAATTTATCCACTGTGAGCTGCACGCTGTTGCAACTTTCCTAGCTTCCCCACCATCCACAGAGTCAAACTTCCAAACTTCACAGGATAGCTTATAACATCTATTTGCCTCTTGACTCCCCTTCCAGTCAGATCAGACTTTAAAAAGCTTCTTCAGTGTGCATCGAGCAAAGATAGCATCTTCTCTGGGAAATGCAAAAGGCTGGAGCTAATCTGAACAAGGAGTATTCATGGGTCACAGGCAGCGGAAAGCCACAGCACTGAAGCAGAGTTCACTATGATCCTATAAATATTTATGAGGAGCAAATACAGGCTACATCTATATTAGCAAAATAAAAGAGTGAAAGAACACCCCAATGTCAGTCTAAATCAAGAGAAGTGTGCCAGACACCACTCTTCCAGACAGCATCTGCCACCTCTCATGGTTCAGTACAGGATAGGGACCATTTCAGGTAAACAGACCAGATGCAGATACTCTGTTTTGGGGGAAATATAAGATAAGCTATGCTAAGGCAAACCGAGTTGTGCCAAGTTGGCCTCAGAGAGGTAAACAGACCTTGGCTCACAGCACTTATATTTAGTATAGATGTTGCTCAAGCCTGTGCCAAGTGACACATTCATCAGCTGAAGCACAGCACACCTCTCACCCACCATATGATCCAGAAGCACACGAGATATGTTGGGCTTTGGTGAAAGCAGCAGTATATGTGGCGGCTGCACAGGTGCATTCCTGATACACAAGACCAGACTCGTGTGCTGGCATCAGAAGCAGCAAGACATTTGGTAATTACTGGAATCAAAAGCCCACATGTCTTATGACTGACAAATAAGTAGTTATGAAGAGGCTGTGGGTCCATTCCTGCTCTTTATTAGTTATTATTGTTGCTATTTAAGGCATTCTTTTTGTTTCCAGTGCAATGGCACCATACCATCCCCTGCCCTATTAAGGGTTAAAGCAGGATTCCTCACAAATCGTTGCTCTAAATCCCTGGAAGAAACTGAAACTAAACATTTACTTTTATCAATAGATGTTGCTTCAGCAGTATGACTTGTGCCACATTATGTAAGTTAACGTCTCCAGTTTTCCTACAGCTAACACCAGCTTTAGAATCATCTCATGAATAATTTTCTAGGGCAGAAATCTGATGTGTTGCTGTGATTGCTGACCAGTAGAGGGAGACAGGATACTGCAGTCAAAAATCCAACGGCAGTCTTTCAAAGGATGCCATTAGAACAACAGAGTTCCATTTTTCCTTCTTCTTCCATTAACTGGTCTACACTAACGGAAGCAAGAGGCAAGGCCTTACATTCTCTTTTTTAGCTCTGGCACTACTAAAGACCGAATTCAAATCTTTGGAGAACTTTTCCAAGGCACTTGTTTGTTTTAAATGAGGAAAACCATTTATTTCGTAAGGGTGAAAAAGATCCAGGAAAGACAAATACTTGCAAAATCCTCTCAGTTTGAGAGGATTCATGGGCACTGAATGTTTCAAAGCTGTGTACTACGTTTTCAAAATAAGAATTGCCTGAGGCAATGGAAAATAAGTAAAGTGCATATTAAAAATTTAAAACCAAAGAACATTTTAGAAGTTTTCGTTTGACTATCTACATTCTCCACCATGTACTTATTTGGTTGTTTTAAACAAACATGCCTTTTTCTTCTCCAGCTGTAACCCTCTCCACTGCTGAGGCTGCACCTCGAATACTGTGTTCAGTTTTGGGCCCCTCAGTACAAGACAGACATCGAGCTACCGAAGCATACGCAGAGAAGGGCAATGAAGCTGCTGAAGGATTTGGAGAACAAGTGTTACGAGGTGCAGCTGAGGGAACTGAGATTTAGTCAGGAGAAAAGGAGACTGAGGGGAGATCTTATCCTTCTCTAAAACTACCTGAAAGGAGATGGTAATCAGGTGGGTGTTGGTCTCTTCTCCCAAGCGACTAGCTATAGGACAAGAGAAAAGGCCTTAAATTGTACCAGGGAGCTTTAGATGGAATATAAGGAAAGATTTCTTTACTGAAAGAGTGCTGAAGCATTGGAACAGGTTGCCCAGGGAAGTGGTGAAGTCACTATCCCTGGAGGTGTTCAAAAAAATGTGTACATGTGGCACTTCTCGGCAGAAGAAAGGTATAACTGCAGAACTTTATCCCTCTGAGACAGTGAAAAAGTCAACACAACCAAGCTCCCAAAGAAGCAAGCTTCTGAGACACAGTGAGAAGTTTCTGAAAACAAATGTGGCAAAACAGAGTAGGGTAAAGTATTCCTTACTACTATATCTAAACATAACAGATACTCTTCATTAGAGCCTACGGTGTTTGTGTAACCAGAGTCCATGTCACTGGAGAAATGCAAGAGGAGATGCATTTGAAAGATTATCTCAAAACAGTCAAGAAGTGGAACACCCATTTAAATTCTGTAGGACCAATGTCTGTGTGTTTGAAAGCTGCTCCTCTAAGACCAGAGGCTATCTTTTTCCATCTCTAATCACAGATCACGTTTTTTTTTCCACTACAAAATCCAGCATCCAGTAAAATACATGGAAGAACCCTAGGAAAACAAATGCAACTGTTCCACTCTACCAAGGTGCTTAGGGATAAAAAGCAGAAGTCTGGCTTTCTGAGTAATGAAGGAAAATCTAACATGAGACAACGGTGACTGTTACATTCAGTGTCACCTTCTCAGCTGTTAGATCAATGAGCAGCAGGAGGTTCTTTGGCATATGGGCAGAATCTTAACCACAGCCGTGCTCAAGTTTTAACATAACACCAGTACTGGATAGGACACTTACCTTGGAGGACCCAGCCAAGGTATTAAAGGCAACTCACTGAAGGCTCAGCATGCTCAGAGTCTAAATAGAGTCAAGAGATGAAGGAAACACCCTCACTAGCGAGATGCCTGGATAATCGAAAAAGTCCAGTGCTGAAGTTAAAGCTGCTTTTTTTTGTACTGAGCAGTAACTGAAGCCCCAGTGCTTTGAGCCATGCTGCAAAACTGAACAATGATGCTGTTGGTCATTGCACAGACTAAAAATGTGCAATGCTCTTGATTCATATCATTACTTAGCCTTGTTGTACAGTGCTGGCTTTCCACCTTTCATATTGTTGCACTCAATCCGGCATTATAAACAATTATCTGATACACAAGATGGTTCTGTGAACTTTTTAGGACTAAGTATCTATCACATGCTTGCCTCTGACTGTGAAAAGCTGAAGTCTAATTGAGCAGTACACTCCAGACCAAAATTACTTCATGGGCTTAATTAAGCCAGAATTGAAGCATCTTTAAAAGGAAAAACACACCAAAACAAACAAAACCCAAAGTAAGCCAAAAACATCAATTGCAAAATCCAGGGAACAAAAAGAAAGCCACAGCTTTCTACCAGGCTGCAGAACAGATTAGCCAGTTTCTATAGCAGGCAGCTAATGCCTTCTTTTGGCAATCAAACTCTTCAGACAGAGCCAAGAGTCTAGCGGATGATTTACCGATAAAAAGTAAAATGAGAAACTGAACACAAAAATTTTCTGGAGAATATAATAATTTGTATAATTAAGCCATCCATTTTAGTCCTAAATTGTCTTACCAATATAGCCGGAACAAGCTCAAAACACCTGGATGCTCTTTAACTATTGCACAGGGATCACTACATAAAATGTCTTTATGTAAATTCTGATAGCCATGAAGAGTCCAATCTAAGTTTGGATTCGTCCGAAAGTTTTTCATGTAGTGATTCCAACTGCAAAACAAATTACGTCTCCTCCTTCTGTTCTGCTAGGAAGTCTTCCTCCAGCTCCTCCTCTAGCGTAACATGAAAGATAAACTTCAAACAATATGGTTTTGTACAGTCAAAGCACAGCATTATGGGAGAACTCTTCAAGAGATCAAATGTTATTTAGCTCAGGAAACATTTTTAAAAAAACGAACTGCAAGCAAAGGCAGACTAAAAGGAGAATACTCACTTGTAGCGTAGTGTCGAAAACAACAAGCTTAGAGCTTGTTGGAACAATGTCATAACACTTGTGTGACCTCATGAATCGCACATAAATGTCACTTTCCGATTCTTCAAGTGCTGTAAGTAAAAATATTATGTTGTTTTATTTAAGTTACCTTAAAAAAAAGCAAAAAACATGCCAAATCAACTGAACACCATCGCAGAAAGCCAGCCCTGAAGCAGAATGCAAATTCACGCTTTCAGATCTGGACAGACAACCATAGTTTTGCACTTCGCATCTCAGACACATCCTTCCTTTCAAATTAAGTAGAACAAACATAAGCATTGATGAGAAATGACTTCCGTATTGAAGAGTTATATTTTTAAAATCTTGTTTTTCTAACAGCAAACTATTGGAATATGCATCTGAACTCCAGTTATGTACAGAGGAAACCAGTTAAAAGCTTAAGTAGTGTCAGGCTTCAATGACTCAAACTCCTTAATTTAACACTTCTCCAATCGCATCTCTGCTCGATCCACTTTACCTATAGTAATTTTGTATTTTCTGAAGATGCAGCAAGCATGTATGTAATCAGTTCCATTCTCCTCAGGTTAATTCATATACAACATCACAAATGCAATATTTTATAAATAAATAACAGCGACCACTGGGGCTGGGGTGGTTTTAGTGTGGCTGTCCGTAGCCAGAACATGCCATCCAGTCCATACGGAACTAAATTTACTTTGTATTTGTCAGAGTTTAGATGCATATGCATACAATCTTCAAATTTGCTTAGGCATGTTAACTTTTAAAGTTTGGCCCCCTGTTCTTTACGGCAGGTACTTAGAACTTGGTCAATATTAACCCCTCCATCAAAAAAGCACCCTTTAGACCCTGTCATAACACACAGAAACTTGTTCATATGTCAAACTTTTGAAATATGGAGAAAAAAACAATAAAGAGAGTCTGAAACACCTACTGATCATTAAAGAACATACTAGGAAGCTAAAAAACTCAAAACACTCATTTGCTAGATTTGCTCAAAATCAATCATCTACCACTGGACAAATTATTTGTCACTTCCACAGAGTAGCTCAGCACAGCTGCTTTAGTCCAAGTCTACAGAAATCAAAGCTGGCCCTCCCCTGCAAGCAGCTACTCCAGGATACAAGTAGTCTCTTCTACATATTGAGCAAGTCCTTCATCTTACTCACATTCCTCTTTAAAAAAAAAAAAAAAGGCTTTTACTTCTGAAACACAAGCAATATGAAACAGAAGCTCCATAGGAATACAGAAGAAATTTAACTGGGAGAAAGCAGAAAAAAACCCGAAAATAATTTATTTGATTTATGATCCTACAAAGGTCAGGACCAGAGGGAAAATAGCAGGAGCTAGGAAAAATTGATAAAAGATTAGAAAACCATGTGAGCAAACTGATTTGGAAAGGGCCAGGCAGACAGACTTGGACAATGCTGGTGGGATGATCCTGAAGGGGAACTGGTACTGACTTGTCAAGGGCATGTATAGAAGAGGTTAAAAAGGATAGTTTGGGACAGAGAAAGATTTGTGTAACTTTCTAACATACTAACATCTTAACATCCTCTAACTTCTGCAACAGCATAAACAGCTACTGTCTGTATGAAATTAATTCAATGACCCGGGGATAGAGTGGGTTGTTGTATTCTTTGGTTTTGTTTCATTATTCCTTTTCCAATACACAAACTAGAAGCGGGGAGGGGACAAGACACTAAGTATTAAAAATAATGGTGTAAGAACATTTAGACGACAGACCAAGAACTCTGGTCTTTAGGAAATTACCATCTCTTTCACCAGAATCATTCCAATTGCTACAGTAAGCAAGACAGTTGTCCAATTGCTCTGAATCACCTGTGGATGAAGTCTGATCCCCATGCTGACTGAAACAGAGGTTCTCCAAAACCTTCATCCAACACACAAACTAGTACAAGCGTATGTAGCCAGGGAAGTTACTATTCTTTTTCCAAACTTGTACTTCCTATTGAGTCTGTAGCCTTAACAATGTGACTTCATACACAACTAAGTATATTACAGGTAGAAACAAGCCCAGGAACACCTCAAATAGTTGATAAACTACAAAGTGACCAACTATTTTTACGTAAAAAAAGAAAGAAAATTACACTCTTATCAGATCATTGATAAATACAGTCTTGCCAACCTACCAACAATTACACAAATTTCATGTATGAAATAGTACAGTAACTGCAAAGTACGACACATTGCCAGATTTAATCATGTAGGGCTGTTAATGGCAGCCACAGTTACAAACTTTGTACTGACCAGCACAGTGATTAAGGTGTGCCTGTAAGTCCTCCTATTCCTCACCATAAACTCCCACTCTCTAAACATATAATTTCAACTGGACCTCAACGACCCTTATCCACTTAGTGTGCCTGGGATCAGTTTAAGTGCCACCTCAGCCTACGTTGTCTTCCAACTCAGAAGAGACACCACAAAGCAACTGCTTCCGAGACTGACACTGGAAATTTACGATTAGAAATACTCAGAAGTTGTCTGTGAGCACTAACAACCATATAAATAGCTAGGAAACTCTAGCAGAATTTGAACAAGGATCCAATTGTCCAGCTGGAACTGAGGTTTATTTCTACAGAAGACCCTTATACTATAAATAAGTATAATACACGACTTTATTAGTTATGAACTAAACATGCAAAACATAAGCAGGACTGATCTAACTCATATGTCCTACATAACTTCATCAAGTGTTTGTTGGAAAGGATATTTAAGACCTCCTAATACCTTCATCTACTTGGGATTACTAAACAGATGCTGTAGTATAATTCTTTGTATAGGTATTGTAGGCGTATTATGTACACACAGCTGCTCAAGGGAGAAAAGGTCTCTTAAGCTGACAACTTAGCACAGCTCAGGGGTGCACTCCCACCCATTTCTTCTGCACAGCTTAAGTGGACAAGACACGGTCTTCTTTACACTTCCTCTCACCTTCTAGAGGACAAACTTAAAGCTTTTGGTTGTATCCAACCACCATTGTGCTGCAAATGTAAATAATCAAATATATACATCCTAACCTCCATCAGGATATTTCTACTTTATTACCTATTTATTTTCTAGTTCCTCCTTGTTTTTCTGATAAATGGTCATCCTTTTCTGGCTACTATTAAGCTTCTGCAGGCTTAGCACCTGCAAAGCAGTGCTCCCTTCAGATGAACAAGAACATACGCCCTTCTGCTTGACTTAAAACCTCAATCAGTCGCTGCATGTCATCTCTGATGTGCACAGATCATCCACCCAACAAGAAGGAGCCATTCTTTCACGATAAAGTCACTAACATATTTGGATGCTGTTATGACAATGATGGACTACATGAACAAGAGATGACAAAAATCTCTGCTCCTGCTTGAGGAAGTGACTGAGGTATACCAAATCAGATCCGCATAAGAAGTCTCATTTTCAGAAGCCCAGTTACAGTAATTTAATGCCTAAGATGTCCTAAGCTGAGTCACACTGATGGACCACAGAGGAGGAGAAGTACATGTTACAGTCCAACTTCTTAGATCAGGGCCTTCCTAAGTGAGTCATCCTCCTCCTTGGAAGCTGGAGTCCTAACAGTGCTAAGCACAGTCTGTCCTTTACATTCCTTTCAGTTATATTCTTTCTCCCTTGGTCAGATGCTCAATGTGCCTCTTCCGTATTGTTTCTGTAACAAGTCTTGCAAGGAGCAAGAAGATGGAATGGCACTAGACAATTACATTTACCCTGACATGGCAAAGGCAGCGGCAGATAAGCTGGAGATGAGCTTAAGTCCAGACTAAGACTTAGGACAGCACATCTAGCCAAACCTCAGCTTCCTACAGCTCATGATGTGGAAGGCAGCTGGCTCACGGAGCAGATTCCCAGCAGGAGGCATCCTAATCTACAGCAGGATCAAGGGAGGAGATGAGTCCACTAATAGGTAGTTGAATGCATATTTCAATGTGGGTGAAAGTTATTTTGCAAGTGGACATTCTCCACATATGCCCCTTCTCACCAAGACATAGGTGAAGGCAAAAAATGCAAATCCCCAGTGCTGTTTTCTGCATTTTTTAATAGAGCACAAACAGAAATCACCTGGAAGGCTACAGGATTTTTGACAGTTTAACATCTGAAATTGAGAGACTCGTTATACAGCCTTCTACAGAGGAAGGCTCTCTCTGCATCAGCACTTTACTTATTCCTACAGGTAGAGATCCTTTCAAGATCAATCTGCTCGTACTTCTGTCACTCTACCCCCCAATCTTATGCACTTAAAACCAAACAATTTTTACTTCTTTCTTTTCACTCTCCACTTTAACATGCTTTTCATTTAAGGCAGTAAACTTTATTTACCAACACATCACAGCTTTTAACAGATTAACTATGCAGTGATACTGACTCAGAGATTGCAGTGGGACTTGGTACTAAGTATAACTGTCTATTTAGGGAGTTCTAAGGTAGAACTATCATCCGAATACTCTTTATAAATGAAAAGTAACCTTCCACAGCATCACTGAAGCTATTCCTGAGAGATCTACTGAACAGATACTTTCAGTTCTAACCATATCTTTGCCATCACACAGGGTGATTTTCTACTGTACCTTTCCATTCAGAAATTCAAGGCCTTCAAAAGAAAGAAGAGGGAAAAAAAAAGAAGTGCCTGCAGACAGAGAACAGGAACATGCACTAACACATGTGGTGAACATACTGAAAAGCCTCCAAATACTGTGACATAAAAACCTACCGACAGTTCCTCAGAAGTGCTTACTGCCAACCACAGGCTGTATTTCTCTGCTATATTCATACTGGGCAGGCCCAACAAGACGACATGTGCTTCCTAATTTCAACAACACAAAATCATGCCTATTCCTACCACATTTTGTATCACAGCTATACTATGCTCCTTGTATTTCTGTACTGGTCTTCAGTGACATCTCAAGTTTGACTTCTGGTTCCAGGAATGTTTGAAAGGAAGACACAGGGTTCCACAGAGACTGTTTTCTCTCATCTGTGTTGATTCCAACACAGACCACAACCACGCCGCTGCAGCTCTCTTTAGGACCCCTGCTCCTCAAAGCTGGATAGAGAACTGGTAGCTCTAGAGTTCTCAAACATTTGAGGAACACAAATAACCCTTCTTACGGGCCTAAACAATAGTTTGTATAACTGATATTTCTAAGTTTATGAAATTACCTGTCAAGTCTTAACAGCCCTTTAAAAGTAAAGGGAAAAACAGCTGAAAGCAGTACGTAAAAAAACATACTCAGCTAACTGTCTAGCAAGGTGAACAATGTGAAGAAATACAGAAACTAAGTATACACACAATCATTCCACCATCCCCCTGATTCTCAATCGAAATAAGTCTGGGAAGCTGTGCAACTTCAAAAACTTAGAGATTTCATCCAGCAGCAGGAGCTAAGCACTCCTAGAACCCAACACCAGACTCTTCAGCTTGACTACTCTTAGCATAGCCATCTCCTCATAGCCAGTTCAGATGGTGGATAAGAGGATATGAGGAAGTGAGTAGCAATGTACTTCCGTGATGTTCTTATGTGTACTAAATAACCTAGTTACGGGTAAAAAACATTTTATTTTCATTAACTGTACACACAGATGTCTGTATTTTAGGTTACTCCAGGTGACAGTCCTACTTTAAAAAAGTCAAGTCCTACGTTGAATATGACACTTCAGATGCTAGAAAATTAATGTGTCATAATTAAGAGACAAAAGATATTTTTCATCCCAGGTGTTTACTACAGAACTGATCCAACAGCAATGCATTAGGTGAAATTAATTGGTATAATTACACTGATAAACTTTTCTAAAAGAGGTGTTACAACAAGAAAAGCACTTTATACTATTCTATCTTATAATTATTTTAGTTTATTAAGTGTTAAGTCTTTTGTTAACATAAAAATTAAAAAACCTTAGACAAACACAGATCATCACAGTGAAAATCGGCACTGGAGAGTTGTTCATGTACATCTGGCTTAAGCTGCAACTTAAAAAAAAATTTCACACTCCTTGCCAACAATCCTTTGTCAGCAAATACAGAATAACTCTACGTTTTCAAAGGCCACCTCTCAAGACGTGGCTCCAGAGCAGAATAAGCTGCCACACAGCATAGCAGCGGCAGCTGATGATCCCCTTGCACTGGCTGTGTGGTCCCATTCCCACCCTCGCGCTGCTTTTGGATTTATACAGAATTATTCCGTAAGTTGGCTGGAAAAGCTGAATTTCTCACAAGTTGTTGACTTCCTGATAGTGCCAGTTTTAGGTCTATTCAGTTCCCATATCTAGCCATGTCGTGAACAGACTATTCCTGCCCTTCCCTTACATAGAAGCTGCACTGTATGAGGACACCACCCCTGCTGTGGCAGCTAGCCATTAGATCAGATTAGCTGCATCGAACAGCACCAGAACACACCACGGTGACTAAACACTTAACCTAGTGCGAGTAACCCTACTGTTATAGATAACCCTTGGCAGAGGATACAATAGGTAAAAGATGTCATTAACCTTGTAAACTGTTCTTCTGTCTATATTTTTATCGGAAAGTTGTCACCAATACTGGCTGTACTGTTTCTGTTAAGCCCCAGTCTGAACTTTCTGATTGAGTTCCTCAATATCTTTGACAACCTCTCCCACAAGTTTCACAAAGTAAGAGGTAGCAGTAGTTCTTGTGTAAGCCAACAACACAATGCCTCTAAAATATCTAAAAAACCATCCAGAACGGATATAGTTAATCCACTCCAAGAGCAACAATGGCACTACATAGTAAGAACCACAAACTGTTCCTCAGAACAGTCTACAGGCTCACCAACAGCCTCTGAAACATGATATTTAAGGGAAATAGAGGAATCTGAATGAAGAAGTGGGGCTTCAAGAACAACGCTCCAGGAATTAAAATGTTCAGGTAGATTTTATCAGCATTTCTTAGCTAAGGCACAGCCAGGAACATATTCTGAAAAGGAATCCAATACTATGCTGTGTATGTTGCTGTGATTGTGAACACCTTTACTTCAATCTACTTCTGTAAGAGAAATATGACTAAGTCGTTAGATTTTTTTATAAAGGTTTGAATGATACATGGACAAATTAAAATGGTATATCCTGTGAAAAGCATGGGAACTGAGGGACTGAGAGAGAAGAACTATAAACTTTGTCACAGAATAATGAAGTAAAAGGGCATGACTTCTCAGTCTGCTGAGCTGTCTGCTAAAGAGCCAAGAGCACTGAAAACAGTAGGCAAGAAACAAGGCACCAGAAGCTTGAATCAATGTCAGACTTGGTAGAAGAAGAATACTAAACACAGTTTAAGAAGGACAAGCACAGAAAAAAAGCAGTGATGTTGTACCGTATCATTTGATTTCTGTTTATTCACAGGGAAGCTTTCCTCAGCAAAAGAAAGAAACCCCACCAAAAATGCATAAAGTATGAATAGATGGTTACAAGCATGCCTACTCTTAGTGGCAGGAGATAAATCACCGTTAAGTTTTCAGAACATGCTTGGCACAACTTTGATGCAGCTAGCAAGGGAATACTTCCAGTCTTAAAGGCAAAAAAGGTTTAAAGTCTAATACACAGGAAGTAATATGAAAACAGTGATAGGAGTTGACGATTCCACCAGAAGCTGAAAGGATTTCAAATGCAAGGAACCAAAAAGAGAGGACATAGTGACAAAGACAAGATTTTTTTTTTCTCCTGAAAGCTGCAAACAGCTTAGAAATATCCTGGCAGACCACATATTAAAGTCACACAGTAGCATTATTCACGCAGCCCCAGGCTATATGATATGGATGATGCAGATTGAATATTTCCCACTCCGATCTAAAGGAATGCATGAGCTGGCAGCTAAAGAAAGATCATGGTAAGTTTACAGATGTAAGGTACTCTGATATGAAGAAATGATAGGAACTGTATCTTGAGATCAGTATCAGAAGCTTATTCAGTGACCCAAGATTAATTCAATTGCATATTGTTGCATGAATACATAATGTGAGAGGAAGAACAGGATTTTGAAGAGAAGTGAAACTACAGGGACAACAATAGAGTAAGCAAGCTCTACTCTGCTAACTGTATATTGTCTTAAAAATAGGAATTCCTGAGTGTGTAGAGGTACACAAAAGCAGAAATTAAGTTAGGTACATTAACAGGCAAATAAAAATGAACAGACAATTAAACGCATGCTGTCTTGTTGCTCGAGTCTCCACAAAAACATTAATCATTTCCAAAAATAATGACAAGCTAAAAGAAACCATAACACATCCTAAAATATTTCAGTTCAAGAATTATAATCGGAATTGCTTAGGACACTTTTGAACATAACAGTTCGAAAGCCTGACTGCATCTACACATTTTTTAAAAGTGTTATAGTATGTCTTTTGAATTCTCGAGTTTGTGCGACTGTTCAGTCACTTTAGATCATCAAGGTAATTGAGATGTTTTCTCCCCTTGTCACAAGGAGTTACTTGATGCAGAGACAGCAGGTTATTATGTGTGTAAACAGGAGTCACCTTAGTTAAAACAATCATTTCTGAACTCTGCAAGTTCATAAAGGATTATTTATGTTACTAGTCAAAAGGAGAGCTGAACAAATTCAAAACCAGTTCAGAATTCTTCGGTATGTATTAAAGCAAATTATTAAAACCAGTGCATCTGTAAGTGCCTACAAAAGCAGCTCCTCAAAAGCAAAGAAAGTCAACGTGGTTGTGTCAAGAACAGTTCAGTCTAATTAGTTTTCACTCAGGATAAAATGATCAACTGGATAAAGATAGCAGACAAAAAGTTACAATACTCTTGAGACACTGATTTCAAAGTAAGCTTGGATATTGCTTCATATGGAAAAGACACTGTAGAAATACCCAAAGCTGCTGCATAACAAGCAATCCAGGCTGCCGCAAAACTAGTACGATGTCTTTTTGTTCAGTCAGTGTGCAAGACTGGATGACAACTGTGTGTTTTTAAGAAGATATGAACTCCATTTCAAACTCTTCTCAAAGCTGGAACACTTGCAAGGTCCATCTTAGCTGAATCAGCTAGTGCAGAATGGCATGCAAGTTCACGCTATGTCTTTAGTTTTCTGCAAGTCACTCTGGAAGAGCTTCTACTAGTAGCCTGAAAACACTCAGTCTCAGCGGATTAGGGCTTCATTTTATTCAGCATCCTCCTTAGTGATCTTCAAAACAGGGATACAACATGCTACAAAGAGTTTGCAGTAAGAGTTAGAAATGGATGCAAGACTTTAAACCTCACTGTATCTTCAAACTGGTTTGGAGTTAAAATGATCTTTCAGAAAATACCAGAATCTGTAAGGAACACTTAACTGGATAAATGCAAATTAGGGGAGTGACTAAAGAGCACCACTGCTGCAAAAGAACCACTCTGTTATTAATTTGATTTGCTATAGCAGAAGTAGGGAAGAAAAGGCATAGTTAGCTTAAATGAAATAACAAGCGAGTGAAAAAAACCCCACCCCAACCGCTAAGAGCCATTAACACATTCCAGAAGCTGGTTAGACCGAACAAAGCAACCTCAGAACATGGTATAGTCTTCTTCCTTAAAGGTCCTAAACTTGGAATGAGACAAGTGTCCACAACTGCATAAGCACATCTTGCTTTAGTGAAGAACAAAACCAGGTTATTAGTTCCAGAGAATACTTCAAAAGATCCACTGTTCTGGTTTAAAGCTGAAGTATCTCCATTTCTTCAAACTTCAGTAGTGGCTAAGACTTGTAAGAGAAAACTAGCAGAAGTAGCTGCCTGAAACAATAAAAGATTCAGATGATGTTTCAGTCTTCCTTATATTCATAGCATACTTCAAAACCCTGCACTGAATTTTGTTTCTCATTTTTGCAGTTATTAAGTCCTGGTAAGTGGGCTGAGAAGTTAACATTTCTTTTTTACTGTAGCTCTCCATTGGATAAGCAAATGATTATATGAGATTTGAGGCAGACAAAAAAGCGATGAGCAGCTTAAGAAACTTCACATTCCAGAGCTAATCATAGTAACTCTGAAGTTTCTTGTCCAGGCAGGCAGAGAAACTTACTTGTTTACAAGCAAAAGCTGCCTTGTTTAAGGACTAACTGGTAAACAGCATCAGAGGTCCAATTGAAACTTTTGAAACAGACCACTATCACCTAAGTCAACTTTTGGCCAAAATTAAAGACTTGTACTTTGAGGAAAGCTACACTTCCATGGTTCTGTGAATAAAGGCAGTAGACTGGAACCTAATAATGCTTCTAATGACTTTCACCACAATAAAGAAAAATTTGACCTGAAGAATTTTCTAAAACACTTTCAACAGCTTCCCTTGACAACAAGCACTAGGATTTTTCCTTAAGCATCCCAAACAGAGATCTAATTTAAGATGTCGCCTGTCTGGAATGCAGGCATGCTCTTCAAGATTGCAAGACACAGGGCACAAGAAACTACAAATGATATTAAGCTTCTAAATATTAATATCAGCAACCATATGCTGCAAAGTTGAATTCAAGGAAGGTTTAAGGTATATCATTCATGAGAGAATAAAGCAGCCTGTATCCTACTTCTATAACAGAAGATTGGTAAACAATTTGAACTTCTATTATTTCTTTAAAGCAAACATAAGCCCTACTGCATACACAGTTGGCACACACTTTAGAACAGAGAGCGCCATTTAAGTCTTTTAGGAATTAGTTTCAGATCAAACCCAAACAAGCAGCTTAACCAAAGTATTATTCACAAGACAAGCATTTTCAAAACCAGCACATCCTCACAAGCCACAGTCATATCCCTTATGGGACAGGGCAAGTATCTGATCTTTAGGAGATCTTCCACTGAAAACTAACAATCTAAACTTAAAGCATCAATTATATGATGTTTTAAGGAAGAAATAAATTTTTAGGCTTGAGTCTTAAGAATTTTGGACTGTGCTGGAGAAACAGTTTTGTCAGAAACTGTTGGTCTCAAATCCTGAATGACTACTAACAATATCTTAACTTGAAGCTTTTAATAATTCAGTATTTACCTTTTCATTTCTCTCTAGTCTCCCCTTACCTGCTTCTTCTCCTTCCCTCCCTATGCACACCAGCATTTTCTAAATAGCTATTATTGCTACTTCTAATTACAATTTATGGATCTGTATGCATACTTGAATAAGTGTTCTGTTTTAATATAGCACTTAAGAGATTTACCTAATGGCAGGTGCAGCTTGAAGCTATGCAGAAAAAGAATTAGCAGTATCCTAATGAAAGCAGACGAGACCCAACACACATTCCATATTGTATATTCAGATATGGTTTTCTGGAACCTAGTTTAGAAGTTCTGTTTTTCCATTTTGTGGTGGTTTTGTTTGTTTTTTTAAAAGTAACTGGCTCAAAAAAGTATTTTCAAGCAAGACTATGGCAGGAGAGATACATGCATCTGCTTGCGTAGAGCAACGAACTGACCTTCTGCACTATGGCACTCAGTATCTTCTATTAAAAGCAACCACACAATCCCTTTCACTGAGTGATCCCGCTGACCTGAGTGATCACCGAGGTGATTCAAAGCATTAGAAGTCTGACAAACCCACTCCTATAGGAACTAACTGTGCTGCAAGTTAGAATACTATAATATTTCAAAGCTTATACAGGAACTGTTTATATCCATTTGGTTTTGTTGCAATGTTGCTCTTCAGCTAATTTTCCTTCTTGGTGCTTACCCCCTTCCCACCCCACACAGGAAGTTTTCATACATACAGCATAATCATATCCCTTCGTGGCTTTCCTTTTACGAAGTTAAGTGAGCAAAGCCCTTTAGCTTCCTCCTTTAATGCAAGTTCTATACTCCTGGTCTTATGAACCACCCTTTGCTATGCCTATCCCTGTCTGGTCCTTTCTCTAGCACCTCAGATATCATCTTCCTCTGCATTTCTGCACCAGTAGAAATGCATCAAACAAACTAAGCAGCAGATATAATACCACCATGTAAGGGAATGGGAGAGAAAAAGGAAGTTTGTTTCTGTTTCTTACGATGTCCAGTGTCAGAACTAAATACTTGGTCACAATATACAATAGTAAAATAACATTGTCAAAAAAACCCCCCTTTAAATAGCCAAAAAAAATTGAAATCACAAATAAACCCACTGCTCTACAGCATAGGAAACTCCTACATTGAGACAAAATGTAGGAGCGCCATTTAACTTCTGCCACCATCAAAATTGGCAAATTCACCAAACTGGTCCCCATAAAACAGCAAAATCCATCTAAAATTCAGCAGAGGAGGAAAGAATCTAAAAACAAGTTACATTTATTCAAATAGCATTTGAAAGCTACCTTGAAGATATTCACATCACATTCAAAAGCCCTTCGATGCGGTTCACACTTAGAAGAATAGGGTTATTTAAGCTTTCTAAAGTTCCATTTACATGCCATGCTGGACACCTAAAAGTAAAATCCAACTTTGCTCTGATATAGTTATGTTTGTTACTTGCATTAAACTGTTTTGTTATTTGTATTAAACTGTTTGATGTTAATCCCAGCCACTGGTGCAATCCCTCCACAGAAATATTTTCCCCTAAAGTCCTTTTTTCCCTTTTGTCAGTCTTCTCTATCTGTAGAAGAGCTACAAATCCTACTACAACATGTGTCCAAAGGCTAACAGTCTTAATAAGGAGAGGTACATTTTGTTCTAAGGTGCAAGAACTGTTACAAAACCAGTACCACCAACTCCTGTGATTATGCTGGAGTTCCTTAAGATGTTTTGAACCTATCTAATTCCCTCCAAACCCATGCAATGCTAGTAAAGTTGTAAGTTCTGGAAGTCAGAATATTCAAACCAATAAAGGAACTACAGACAACTTAATTGCTACCCAAAAAGCAAGCTCCTAACAAAAAGCAGTGCTCATGTGACTTGACTTAAAGAAGGGTTCCATATACAAAGCCCTGTGATCATCCACCCTCAATTTATCAAAAACACAATATACATGACAAAACGTCCTATCTTAAAGGACAGCCACATCTGTTGCAGATGATTAGAAAGCAGAGACATTTCTTATGATTGTTTAGCAACAGTTAGATTGAGCCAATTTATGCAAATATTCCGCTATCATTCTTGTCACATTGGCATTACCTCAGCTCAAACTCGGTCTCCTTTGTTTAGTACTCAGTCGTGCCCCAAGGCACAAAGTTTTCCAAGAGTACTGACTTGACCATGACAGCCAAATCTGGTCAAGTTATGAAGCTACTAAGACAATACCATTGCTTCACCTATACTACCTTCCCTACATACACAGAGCATTGGAGAAGTCCATCAGGTAGAACATCACAGATCACTGCTTCGGAAGTTTCTTCAGAAAAGGACTCTAAATATATTCACTGTACTCAGTCCTGGTAATGCTCAGTCAGCAAAGCAGCCACAGGCAAGTGACAACATCTTGCAGCAATCTATAAAGCATCTAGCATCACATCTTCCACATCTATCATTACTCAAACAATGCTATAAATTCAACATCTCTAAATCAGGGGGTTTACTTGAAAGTTGAAATGGTATTGTCAAAAGCCTTCGACCTTATATCAAGCAGTTGTTCACCAACTGTGACAGCCCACTATCAAACCAAACAGCTTCTGGATCAAGGAAGTTCTGCATGGAAGTGATTAGCAGAGCTGACATTGTCTCTCATCTGATGCAGATGAATGTAATCACACTAGCAAGAGTGGCTAGTGAAGGTTACTGCACAATAGCACTGCACATTGACCACCAGATACTAATACATATGCACACACCTGAGGTAATAATGTCTGTCAAGTGTAGGATAAAATCAGCTTGTCTCAATATTCCTCACAGAGAGCTGCTGGCCAGTAATGGCATTCACTTGGAAGATAAGGTTTGCAGATCACGCATGTGCAACACTGTCTGGACACAACCAGCCTCAACATCTCCTGTAAAAGCTGCCTGCAGCTTTGCCAAAATGACTGCATGGAGTTACTGCCAATGTTAGCATTTTTTCACAGTTTATCTCCTAGGAAGTCTCAGACAGAATGGTTTCCCTCTTCTCAAGAAGAAGTTAGGGAGAATAGATGTTTTGGCCACACTAAAATTTTATGAAAGCTTTTCTATCAGGAAGCTCCTGCAATCCCCAAGACCCAAAGCAGACAGTTTTAGAGCCCCTGTTGTAACAGGGCTGTATCTTTTCCTCTACTAAAACATCACTTCTCAGATTAGTAAGGCTTAAGAAGTTTTGTTTCCTGATAAAAGACATCAGGCTTTCGCTGCTATGAACCAGTTATTTCCTGGTCAAGGCAGAGTTGAGCTTTCTTCAATGTAAGACTAAACACCATGTCAAGAATGAGAGTCGTGTCTTACACAGGAGCAGGAAAACAGTTAGGACTGTTTGGAGATAGTGAGCATTGGGCTGACAAGATGAACCACGTGCAGTACTTGCACAAGGTAAAGATGTGTGTGTGGACTGCAGGAACAGTCTTCAAAGACAACAAAACTCCCAGTAGCTTCTTTGGCACTGCTCAATTGAAGTTTTATACTTCCAATTATTTTATACATAATTTTAATCTTTTAACTTTAAAGATGGAAATTTCCATGAGAAAAAAAAAATATATATGATGTTACTATACAGCCAACTGGCAGATAATGGACATGAGTTTGCCTAGGATGCGGAACACCTGATCATAATTTCTTGCATAAACTAATAAAGCAGACCATTTTAACAATCTGGATGCGTTGCCCTTTAACAAACCTGTGAAGAACATCACAGGAAAGCCCATCATCCTCTTGATATCCTTTGTTGCAAATGACAGAAAAATGTAAGTTGAGTGAATTCAGTGGAAGAAGCACACATCTATAGTTTCAGATAAAAGGATTCAGTATTACTTCAGATCAGATAAACAGGATAAAAAGCACTAAGAGGTAATAAGGTTTTTTAGCATCTGCTGTCATGCCTCATATCACACCACAAAGCAACTCCAAAGCAGGAAGAGAAGGTAATCCCAAAGTCTAAGATCATATGGAGTCTATTAAAACAAATTATCATCTCTGCTGCTTAACTCCTTGCTACGTCCACTTAGGATTCTAATTCACTGCAGAAAATTTCATTTAAAACATCACCTATTGCTACCACCACGTACCCAGATATCTCAAAGCACATCTTGTGGGCAAGATGCTCTTTCTGTACTCCGCAGAGCATCAGCTTTAGTAATCACATAATCAATGCATATTAGAAATGAATTACACTTGCAAAAGAATTCCTTTACTGTCTCCTAACCTGAGCACTTGATCCTTCAGTCTGAAGATTTAAACAAAATCTATTATGCATATTAACATGCACATTATTACAAGCTGGTTTTAACTATTTTTGGCCCCAGAAATAGTACCATCCATTTTCATACCTTGATTAAGACACTCAGTTGATAGTGGGAGGCTGGCAGACAGGAAGAGCTCAATAAGAAACTACTTCTAATGTGAAAGAATAAGAAAGTCTGCAGAGCAGTGAATGACCCCACACGACTAGTTAAGAGGAGATACAATTATGGCAGAAGTCCATTTCAGGACCTAGCCAGAAACGAGCACATGACAGGAGAGATGGATGGCACAGGAAAAGCAAGACGAAGGCCAGAGCATTACTTAGGAGAGTTTCCACCCTAATGCAAACTGCTTATCAAATAACTGGCCAAATGCTGCTTTGTGAAACAACACAGAGAAGCGAGGCATCCAAGAACGAGTGCTGTCCTGACACTGAAGCTACAATTGGTGCATGTACTTCACATAATTTCTTTTTCAGGCTATGAACTGATTCAGGAGAACCCTGAGATTAACTAACTCTGTCTGCAGAAAATACCTTGGAAAGACTCCCTGGGTTAGCAGATGCTACAGAGAAGTCATTGATTTTGCTTCCAGTAGCTACTGCATTATTACCCAAGCTGAGCAAATGGAAGAGTCCTAGCAAGGCCTGTTGTGACAGGACAAGGTAATGGTTTTAAATTAAGGGAGGGTAGATTTAGATTGGAAGGAAGAAATTTTTTACAATGAGGGTGGTGAAACACATTAACAGGTTGCCCAGGGAGGCAGTGGAGGCCCCATCCTTGGAAACCGTCAAGGTTAGGTTAGATGGGGCTCTGTGCAACCTGATTGTGTTAAAGATGTCCCTGCTTCTGCAGGTGGGTTGGAGCAGATGACCTCTAAAGGTCCCTTTCAACCCAAACCATTCTATGATTTTAAGAGGTTAATATGGATGAGAACCAACATTGTAACAAAACTAGTTTCCAAAGTAATATGCTAAAACTATGCCAATTAAATCAATCCAATTGATGGGCATGTGATTGCTACTCATTTGCTTCTCTAAACAGGTAGCTGTTGGAACACAACCGTTTCTGGAATTCCAGCTTAGCAAATAAATCTAGTAAGTGTAAACTGTTAACTGGACCCCTCTTTCATTTTAGATCTTCAGACTAATCTCCCCTTGCTCTTTACCATGCTCATTGTATCCTCCATAAAATAAACCCCAGAACAACTCTTGACATTGATCAGCAGTAAAAACAACCTTAATATAGAAACATGATTGCACAAACACTAGAGCTGAACAAACAAACTCACAATATGTATGAAGACAACCAGTTGTTGATAGGTCATAGACATTCATGAAAGGTTCCTCTGTTATCTTCATCTACTTCAGGTTACAATGAGAAACTCCACATCCATCAACAAGTGGTTTTCGTACTCTTTGAGGATAGGTAGGTAGGTTATTCCCATCCAAGGAATACCAAGCAGGATGAGTTCAGAATATTTTACTTTAGTAAGTTTTCTGTTGATTTTTAAACAGAGTATCCTTCAGTTAAAAAGAGAGTCTGGACTTCCCACATGAGAATTTTTACTTTCCTGCTCTGATTGCTGTTGGGAAAAGGTCCTTTAAGGAGTCCTAAAATAAATATCTACTGACCTATCCAGTCCTGCTCATCTGTGCATATAATCAGCCTACAGCCTGTCCCATTTCCGCTACCATGCAGCTGATGCTATTTAACAGCATCTCACTAAGATTTGCTCTCACACATCACAAAAGCAGTATTATTAAGCTCATGCTAGACAGAACTACTGACCCATCAATAAGAAGTTGCACTGATCCTAGAGGATCCAGCCAGGTATATGAAATAGAGACCTTTTAAACAAAAAAGATAGCCACTACTTCTTTCTATGATTATAACACCATGTCTAATACCATCCAGCTAATTATGTACAAAATAGTTTATATAGATATATGTATATATAATCAGTATATACTTGAGTGTGTATATATATATATATATGCATGTAATAAAAAATTGCCCTTCAGCTGACAGCACATCTTTTTCAGAAATCACACCATCAGGCTACGGTCTGCATATTACAGTACTACTTAGAGTATAAATCTTTCTAGTATCATTTTTTCAATTTAACCCTCTTAACTAGAATCCAAATTAAATGAATGCCTTCTGTGCTTTCACATTCTCATTTGTGTAACCTCTGAGGAGAGTGACAAACAAAAATTCATTTCAGCATACTGGATGGCATTCAGTGCACACATTGAGCCTCATTTTTTGGCTGTTTTTTATTATGCTCTCTGTTTCAAGAAAACTGCAGCATAATCTGATACACAAGGTAGTTAGCAACTGTTGATGGATACAGAAATGGGAAAGCTAGCAAGAGCTAATACTCAAAAGTAGAGGCAGTCAGGAAAACAGTTTCAAAACAAGTTTCAAATTTCTCATTTAACTCCCAATTTTAGGTACCAGTGGAGAGACTTTAAGCTTGAAAAAAGGTTATCAGTTACAGTGTGGCAACAGCCACTTAATGACATCTTATCAAGCTTTCAAAGAAGTTTCTCAACTTCTGAGCACTTATTCCTTGCCATCTAACCAAAAAAAACCAGAACACCAAGAACACCGCCAGATGTTGTTTTTCCCGCCCATCCCCAATATTAGCAACTACAGCAACTCATGCAAAAATTTAGGTCATAAAACATGTACTGCAAGTAAACTGCTGCACTTCCATCTGCACCTCAATTTCCTGTGATTCTCTTCCTATAGGCCTCATATAGGCATTCTGGACAGTAAATGTTGGTCTGACATTCACGCTCTTGAATTTTCTTACATCTTCTCTTCTGAATACAGCACTAAACATCCCTTCCACTTGGCTTTAAAATTAAGAATAAAACCAGGTTTCCATTAAATCTAAAAGGCTAGTAAGGCAACCGCTTCCTTTCAAAATTCATACTACTTTAAACTGGTCACAGGTTTGCTATTAGGCTTTTTCTTTTCACAGATCCCTGAACTGCTCTCGCTCACTTAGCCTGAGTACCCACAGACAGAGCTTAGCTTTAAGGCTAAATGAATTCAGAGACAAAGTGAAGCAGAAGCTTGAAAACCAAGAAAAAAATACACCAAACTTTCTGAAGAACTCAGGCTATCTTATTGCAGTGACTTAGAAGACACATACAGATATTCGGCCTAATCAAGTGTCTCCAAATAACACTATGTTACATTTAAAACTGCAAAAGCATTTCAAAATGAGAGTTTTTTTCTTTTAGCCTAGACATTCTTTTCAGATATCTAAATTTATAAGATGGTTAAAATAGATTTGTAAATGTGTTAACTATTAAGTGATTCAGCAGGCTTTAGGATCTCCTATCTAGCAGTAAAAAAACTTTATATATAAAGAAATACTTCAGCTGATAACTGCCCAACTCTGAAGGCCAAACTACAAATAAGTTAAACAGTGTGAGGGGAAAAAAGCTACAAGTTAGCGACAAATCCCTAGAACCAAATATTTATATTTAATCATGTTCAAGATTCACAAAGGTGCAAGTATTTCATTGCAATTCAAACTCTGTCTGGACTCCTAAAGAAAAACTTTAAGAATGCAATTGTTAAGAGCTTCCTTTTCTCACAGACAAAAAGCTTAAAATAAGAGGTGTTACTTTTTCAGACCAGTCCCACAACTGCAGACAGCGCTAGTAACCAAGAAGCTGGCTTATTAGCATACCGGCTTAGATATTTCTTTTCACAGAATGACTCAGCCTACTATTTTCAAAGCTTTCCTTAAATATTTGTCCTACATTTTACAATAGCAGTTACCAACTACAGAAAAACACTGGAAAGTCTTAGCCACTTCACAATACTGAGCATAGGGATTAGCTATGCGTCCACATTCACATCCACTAATCTAATCCTTTCTGAAAATGAAGGCTCAAGATATTCAATACATTTCTTTCAGAGGTAAGCGAACGCTTTGTGCAAGCTCCAGAAAGCACATCAATGCTTCGCCACAGTTTAGTGCTTGCAAGACACAGGCACTTGCCGGGAGTTCCCCTATCAAGAATAGCCCGCTCTATTACAACTGCAGCTCTCAACAGGGCAGCACAAAACAACGCAAGAGAGCAGCCACATAAGCAAAATTCAGTTTATGGCTCTCTGCTTTAGACAGATACGTGCACATCCATAAGGAGTGGAAGCTTTAGCTGAAAAAAGCTTCCCGTCATTGCCTGCACCTCGCTCTCAACAGTCTATATTTGGTATCGCAGGCTGATTCGAAGAGAACGATTGTTGTAGCGGGAGGAGGAGGGAATGCCAGGGAGGCTGCCTTCCCCCCGGTGCCAGGGACCCCAGCCACCGGGAACTGCGGATGGAGTGGCGGCGCGGGGATGCGCTGCCATCAGCCTGCGGCCACAGTCCGGGCTGCAGCCGCCGGGACAAAGCACCGCAGAGGGATTAGGATGGGAAAAGGGGGAGGGAAGGCTGCGACCCGCCCTGCAAGGACACGGCGAGCGCAGGCGGCCCGGGCTCGGCGCTCCCCGCTCCCTTCCCGCTGTCCGGACCCCGCGGGAATGTCGGGGTGCCTGGAAACTGGGATGCCCGGGTGTCGGAGTGCCTAGGATTCGGGGTATCTAGGATGTCTGGATGTCGGGATGCCCGGGAGCCAAGGTACCTGGGATGTCAGGATGCCTGGGAGGTGGGGTGCTTGGGACGTCGGGGTACCTGGGATATCGGGATGCCTGGGAATCCCCCCACCCACGCTTTCCTTGGATTTTTACCTTCATCTTCGAGCTCCAGTTTCTCCAGCATCCCTTCAGAGGCGGCCGGGAGCTGAGAGGGAGCCGGAGCCGCCGCTGCCGCCTGCGGGAGGGAAGAGAGGAGAAGGGGATGAGCATCCAGGCGCGGACTCACCGGCCCCGCGGCGGCATCGGCAGCGCTGAGGGGGCGGCTGGCGCGTCTCCCGCCGGGCGCTGAGGGGGAAGGAGGGCGCTGAGGACGCTGCCCCTCGGCCTCCGCACACGCGCGGCTCGCGGCGCACTGCCTCCCGCACTCACACACCGGGGGGGGGAGGAACCGGGACTCGCCCTTCCTCCCCTCCCCTCCTCTCCTCACGGCGGTGCGACCGGCCCATTAACCCCGCGCCCGCCGGGTTCCCCCGCGGCCTCGCCTCCCGCAGCCGCCGCCGCCGCCCTCTCTCTCTCGCCCATGAGGGAGCGCGCGCCGACGGCCGCTGCGCGTGTGGAGAGCCCGGCCGCCCTCCCGCAGGACGGCGCTTCCCGCCACACCTCGCCGCCGCCTCTCCCCCCTCCGGTGGAAGCGTTGGTACGTTCCGTTTTGCTGCAGTCAAAGCAGCGGGAGGGGACGGTAAGTACCACTTCCGCGCGCAAAAGGGGGGGGGGGGGAGGAGGGAGAGGTTTATTGTCCGCCAAGAGCGCTGCAAGGCCAACCGCGTTTCGCAGCGCGCTCTGCAGGGTCGGCTCTTCGCGTGGCTGCTTTGGAATAGGGCGGTGCAAGAGGGGGCGGAGGAAGGGAAAGCCCTGCGCTTCCCCCTCGCGAGGCGGGGTTGGTACGGTCCCGCGCATTCACCTGCGAGGCAGCGTCGGGGAAGGCGGCAGTGCCACTGCCCTCGGCGGGGGGGGATTCAAGGGGGTTCCCCGTGTGTGACAGGGCGCTCCCTCCCTGAGCCGAGCTGCCGTCCCGCCGTGCCCGCCCCGGGAGCAGGCGCGCTCGTTTCCATTTAAAACGCTCCAGAAGTGACAATTCCAGACGAGCTCGAATGTCAGCGTCTCCCGTGCAAGTGAAATGCTGGGTTACACCGTGCAGTGGATCAGACATGATCGCACTTTAAAAATAACGCTTGAAGAACCAAAACCCCTCTGACTGTCCTGTCATTGAATCATAGAATGCCAGGTTGGAAGGTTCATCAAGGATCATCTGATCCAACCTTTTTATGTGATATATAGTTTAAATGAGATGGCCCAGCACCCTGTCAAGCTGAGCCTTGAAAGCATCCAGTGTAGAGGAATCCATCACTTCACACACAGAATCACAGAATGACCTGAGTTGGAAGGGACCCACAAGGATCATTGAGTCCAATGTTGTCCCTGCACAGGACAACCCCAACATTCACACCATGTGTCTGAGGACATTGTCCATGTGCTTCTTGAATATTGTCAGGCTTGGTGCAGTGACTGCTTCCCTGGGGAACTGTTCCAGTGCTCCACCACCCTCTGGGTGAAGAACCTTTTCCTAATATTCAGCTCAAACCTCTCCTTTGGCTGCAGGCAGTAGGGATGGTTCTGGAGCTGCTCGCACTGCACCAGGTGTGAGGTGTGCAAGGCCCTGAGCTTGCCCTCGAGCATTAGAGCATGGAATGCTGACAGCCCAAACCACTTGCTGTTACCAGGATGGAGTTGGCTCAGTGAGAGTCTTCTGCTTTCCAAAAGCGGGATTGATAGCACCCAGCGTTGCATGTCTGCATCTGGGCTCGTAAGCCAGGCTACAGCAGAATCAACAGATATATTTGAAATAGATTTATCATTTAGATGTTTGAGCCAGCAGTCTGCCCAGGTGGCCAAGAAGGCCAACAGCATCCTGGGTTTTATCAGAAATGGTGTGGCCAGCAGGAGCAGGGACGGGATCATCCACCTGAACACAGTATTCAAGGTGAGGTGCCACCTTGAACACTGTGTTCAGTTTTGAGCCTGTTGGTACAAGGACATTGAGGAGCTGGAGCGTATCTAGAGGAGGGCAATGGAGAACAAGTGTTATGAGGAGCACCTGAGGAAACTAGGATTGGTTAGCCTGGAGAAGACGAGCCTGAGGGGAGACGATATCACTCTCTACAATTACCTGAAAGGAGGTTGTAGCGAGGTGGGTGTTTGTCTCTACTCCCAAGTAACAGGTGATAGAACGAGAGGAAATGGCCTCAAGTTGTGCCAGGGGAGGTTTAAACTGGATATTATGAAAAATTTCTTTACTGAAAGACTGGTGTAGCATTGAAACAGGCTGCCTGGGGAAGTGCTGAAGTCTCTGTCCCTGGAGGTGTTCAAAAAACATGTAGATGTGGCACGTCGGGACATGGTTTAGTAGGCACGTTGGTATTGTGTTGATGGTTGGACTTGATGGTCGGAGAGGTCTTTTCCAACCTTAACAATGCTATGATTCTATGACTTATTTAGACAGTGAGATGTGGTAAGCTATAGCTAGACTTCCCTGGCTATAAGGAATAGGTTCCCACTGACTGTTTAAGAAGCCCAGAAGGACTAGCTCAGACGTGGATGCTGGAGAGGTGGATAAACGGATTATTTCTTTGGCAATGGCATCAGATCTTCTGGGCAGACACCCACGTATGGTGCTCCAAAGGAGTCACAGGAGCCATTAGAGAACATTTAAAATCTATTGAGTCCTAAGGAGAGGCTCAAGCTTCAAAAGTTCAGCAAGTTCTTCAGAGAGGGAAGGTTGAATAAATCTAGGATAGTGCAGTAATGTGCATATAACATAGGAAATAATGAAAGGTAATTAGAATTAAAGCTATGATGGGAAGAGAGAGCCAAAAATTACAGGAAAACAGAAAGCTGTCTGTCATTTCTCACATCCAGAGAAGTTTCAAGCAAGGAAGCTAACCACTGGTGACAGCTTCTTTTTCCCAAGCTGTCTCTAAGGATAGACGAGGAAGTTAACAATATCCAATTCTTCTCTACTGTGGAGATCCTTTGGAAAGAATATCTTAGAATATTTCATTCCCACTTGTATTTTTAAAAAACTTCTAGGATTCCAATAAATACTCTACCTGACCATACACAGAAGATACCAAAGCAGTTCATATTAATTTATAATATTTTCAGTCTACTAATTACAATGCATTGGAAGCTTTTAATTATCTCTGGGAATTACCTTTAAAAGCTCCAAATAATTTATCTTCCTTATTATGTATCTTGATATTGATAAGAGTTTTTAACCTCTTTTGCTAAGCAAATAAGAGAAGAATAGCATGAATTATCTAATCAGAAATAACTGTTGTGATTTTGTTTCTTTTTTTAAAACAAGTATTTAGTTCCTGTAATTATCTAGTAGGCACCAGCCATGAGGAAATATACCTCCAAGGTTGTTTGTAGGTGGAAGTGAAACTGAATCTTTGGAGGTGTGCATTGCATTCCACCTGCTAGAAAACACGGATATGTTTATAAGAAGTCAGTTAAGCCTATTTCATGCAATGAGCTACACTGCACTGTAAACCTCGGGGTTTGCTGCAAGATCAGGGTTTTACAGTGGCAGAATCAACTTCCAGACCAAAAGCACTATGAGAAACTCAAGATAATTTAAAGACAATAATTTAATATATAACAGAGACTTGTAATGGAAACATTATAGCTATGTTGTAACATCCTTACTGCTCAAAAACATCCAGAGGAAATTGAGGACTAAAGGCTGAAACTTCATCCCTCACCCTGCCTGCGGCCTGACAATTTGTTCAAACCAGTTTTGGAACAAGCTGCTGATCATAATGTTCATTTTGCTCCTTGTTTTGCGTTCCAGCAAGTAGAGAAATTGAATACAGCAGTGCCAGCAATCTTTGTGGAGGCAAAGTAAAACAACTCAAGGTTGATACAACGGCAAAAGTCGTAAAAGGGTGGATGTAAACAAAAGAGGGTTTAGTACTTCTCAGAAGGCTAGAATGTAATTTTTAATAGGTAACTACTTACTCTGTCTCTGCCTGTTTTCTTTAGCTTTCTAGGGTAAAGGGAGTTACTAATAAAGTAGAAGTAAAATCATTCCTGTAAATTATTTATGCACTTATAATGAAAACCTATGTGATAATGTAGGAGTCCTTTTAGTTCCGTGTCCTATCGAAGGAATCCCATTATTTTCATAAGAACATGCTAGATATTTAAATCGTAGGGACGGTTCAGACATGTGAACAGGAATTAACATGAGCAGATTATTTTTTATATAGTTTCCTGCCATCGTGCCTCCCCGAATTAGCAGGAATGCATCCATTGGGATAGGGATCTATCAGTAGGAATCAGCCCAGCTGTATCAAAATGCTTTGAACTGCTACTCTCTAGCTTTTCATATTGAGGGAGTTACCCTAGACTGCTGCTTCTAGAGAAACAAACGTTTCTAGGACATCATTTTCCATTCACATAGCCTGTTTTAGCCTACTCTTGGGATAAAAGCATGCTGGGCTGCAGTCACTGTACTGAATAGATCTTTTTGTCTCCCTTTGCTCAGGTTCATCCTGCTTAGCATAGCTCTCTGTAAGGGAAGGGAGGGAGCCAAGAAACTATAAACTAGTTAGTGTAACTTGGATTCCAATATGGATAAGAGAACAAATACACCCATTTTAAGTAGTTGGAGGACAGAAAAATAATCAGTAATAGCCAACGTGCATAAACAATGCCAAACCAACCTCAGTCACTTTAATAACAGGGTACAAGTCTTGTGTTAAGGAGAATCAGCATGAGTTAACAGGACTTTTGACACTGTCTGGCATGACACTCACGTAAGCAAGCCACACAGTCTAGGTGAAACAACTGCTAAAGGTCACAACAATATTCACAGGGGAGGCAGTAAGATGTCTTTATGTAACCGGAAGGGTTTAAGAGAGGGTTCCACAATCTGTGTCCTATCTAATATCATTCAGTGTTTTCACTGATGACTTAATGAAGGAATAATGAATAACTTGATCTCATTTTCAAATGACGCAATGCTAAAATATGCTGCTCTTTTAGGGGAAGTCTTAGAAGTGAAAATAATCTTGAGAATTGCTGCAATGCTTTGAAAAACAGGATGCATTTTGATATGGGTAAGTAGAGCGCGTTACACAATAAGCAAGTGCAAAAATAAAATGGGGAAAGATTAGTTTGCAGGAGTCGTACAAAAGACAACACCTAAGAATGAAAATAAATGTCAGACAACAATGTTAAATTCTTGGGGGGAAAAAAATCGTAGGATCTTTAAATGTGTTACAGGTAAGACACGGAGAATCTGTTCTACACATTCCCTGGTTAGTTGGGATCCTGCATTCTGATTTGGGCATTGAACTCGAGAATGAACTGAGAAAGTCTGATGGAAAGCAACAACAGTGATCTAGCAGTTTGAAAAACATGACTGGTTTCTTAGTTTAGGAAAAAAAAAAAAGAGATTGAAGGAAAATATAATAATAGTCTCCAAAAGCAGTGTGGTTTTGCAAGAAGGCAAGTGATAAACTATCTTTTGGGTCCACTGGTTATGGGATAAGAAGTTATGTACTTAGCCTTTAGTAAGGAAGTCTTAGGTTGGACTTTGGGAGAACTTTCTGAACATAACAACGGTGAAGCACCAGCACACTTTCCTGAAAAAAAACTGTAAAATCACTCATAGGAGCTTTTTAGCAACAGGTTAAAAACACATTTGCTGGAAATTATTTACATATAGTTGATCATGCTGTGGGAGAAAATTAATGTTTAATGCCCTGTCTAGACTTTTGTTTCTATTTTTGTCCAATCTTTAGAAAAATATATTTAGTCTTAGTATGATAATTCAATGAGAAATCTTTATATGTATGCTTTATACAAAAGCCAATTTACTACCAAAATAATACAAATGTAAATTTGCTTTGCCCACCCCCCCAAGCAGCCTTAATTCTAAATTAGAAAAATACCAAGGCAAATATTGTTTGAGTAGTAATGAAGAGTACATATTAGTCTTTGATGACTGGGTAGGAATAGAAAGAGCAACCTAAAAAAATAAATGCTGCTGCAAATCACAAGTCTGTGTGGAACAGACATATTCAAGCATTGCAACAAAACCGTTACCTGCGCTTTATTTAGAAATAGGCATTTCCAGGTAAATTCAAAGCTGTCTCAAAGCTTCTCCTGACTTTTTTATTCCTCCGTTCATTCTGATCAGTGACTGCAGTGACACGATACTGCTGTGCCAGGGGTGCCACCTGCGCAGCTCATTGCTCAGCAGTAAAACTGAATGCCCTTTGGAGTACTTCAGAAGGAAAAAAAAGCTACCTAGCTTATAAAACCTAATGGATTGAAGAGCAACAAGAAAGAATTCCCATCTAAATGCTAATCAAGGCAAACCCATTTTGAATGCAAGAGTAAACTACAAATGGTAATTTTCCCACCATTTGCTAGTGCTCCTTACTACAATTACAGTTCTATGCAACTTGAGCAGTTAACAGCTCTTCTTCTGATCAGATGTCAATGAACAACTCTAGAATTTTTCCAAATGTTTGTCATAGATGTGCTAAGCTATTGCAATCTGTTTGTACAAAATTAATTTAAAACACTTACTGCTTATTTTTGGTTGAATTCAGTCTGGTTCATGAAGTGGAAAAAGACAGAAGTTATCAGAAAAAAAGGATTAATTAATATGTAAATTAAACTCCTACTTGTTTTTTGCCAGAGTGTGATAACTAAAACCAGTGGTTTACAACAGCTGAGAACACTGGAATCAGTGAGGCTCAGCTTAGGAGCCCATCTTGGATCCCTGCTGTATTTAAAAATGCTAACATGATGAGAAGGCAGCCCAGGAGTCTGTTACGTGGTCAGAGAACGTGTTCTTTCCTAGTGAAGAGCTCTGGGCCTGGTTCTGATAGAAAGTCCTCCTTAACTCGAAAAGCTCAGAGTGAACAGAGCAGTTATGTGAGATCTGGAGTTTCTACAATTTCCTCTAAGGAACCTCTGTTCCAGCACCAAACAAACTACCAAGGAAGGAGATGCCTCATACAAACTACTGGATTTGAGTTTTTTTCTTCCTGTACCTGAAAGTAATGCAATAAAATTTACTCTAGTCTTAAACAACTTTTTAAATAGTAGATGCTATGACCATGTCAAGTGTGTAGCAGCTACAAATGAAGGTGGTGACACCAAATCACATAAAAGAGCTGGCATAGGAAATGCACTCCGTATCGGCATTGTATGTTCTCTGGGGCATCCTTACTGGTGTCAGTTTGGTGCTCTGTCCCTGATCTGCAAAGCCCTCAATGAATTAGAGGCACGACTATCCTGCAGAAGACATTAAAGTGACGGAGCAAGTGTATCGATTTTGTATGTATTTCTAATGCCATATGTTGAGGTTGAAGATGCCTCTAAGGATTTCATTTTAAAACAACTTGAACAGAGTTTGCCATTGGATTAAAACTCCGCCCTGAAAGGATTTTTTTTTCCTTCCTCCCAATATCATCAGAATACGAATTGCCCAGAAGTCCTAAGCATTTATCTTTTGACATGGAATATGTATCAACTATGTATTGCTTTTACATTTTATAACTGGTAACTTCCTTCCCATTACTGGTATCCTACCACATAAAAGTAGCTATAACATTACTTTACAGAGTTAAATATTAGTAATGAGCAGTCACAGCTGGGGATCACAGTATCACAAGGTTGGAAAGGACCTCTGAGATCATCAAGTCCAACCTATAACCCAACACAACACCAACCCATCATCTAAACCATGGCACTCAGAGCCACATCCAGTCTCCCCTTAAACACCTCTAGGGTCGGTGACTCCACCACCTCCCTGGGCAGCGCATTCCAATGGCCAATCACCCTTTCAATCTTTAGTAGGTTAAATGGACAACATAAATGGAACAACAATCAAATTTAGCCAAATCCTAAAAAACAACCCCAGAATATAGGAATGCATTCAGCACCAGGAAAGATGATGAAACGGTCATCTTACATTTCTAGTAAAACTTCACTGCAGTTACAGTACTGAGTGTTGAAATCTGTTTACCCTGCAGACACGTGAACTGAATGTGCAGAGTGATTTCACATTTTTAGTGGAGAGCTCTTCCTACATATTTCTGTATGGAAAGGAACTTGCAGTTTAATCCCAGTGAGTTAGTGAGTTCTGTCGCTGACTCAATTGAGAAATGGGCTAGATTTGAAAAGCTTCCTTTTATCTGAGACCAGAAACAAAGAACCTATCGGATACCAGAACAGTCCTGCAGCACCTCCCTTTGAGAACAAAAAATGATACCAATGACAGAAGAGTTAAGCACTTCTAGAAAATAACCTTCAAAGGAAGTAAAAGACCAAGGAATAGCCTAGATCCTCAGCTAAATTCTTACAGAGAAGCCCAGAAAGAAGTGGAGAAGAGGCAGGATTTGTTTATGTAACTTCTAATCTCTAGCTATATGTCTGATCCTGTATCACTGCAACTCAGATAAGGCAGAGTTTTCAGTCAAGAGTATCAGAGTCATTCTCTCCATAAGCCTTTGTGGACAATAGTCATCCCTCAGATTACTCATGTGGAATATAGGTGGAGTCCAAATCAGTATTATCAGCGTGACACATTATTCATCAAAAGGCCCAACAATTTAAATTCTGTCCTTTTGAACACAAAAGTTCAAAAAAGTGAAGCGCTTGTGAGGAACTGACCTGAGTTTGTTAGGAATGCTGATGTTACAAATGTGCTACCTGATTCTGCAAACACAGGGATCCCACTTACAGTTTCGATCTATTCCAGAGTTTTTAAGTGTTCTTGTCTTAAATATTTGTTATTGTATCTGCTCGAAAAGATATACTTTAGCTGTTTTCACACACATGCTTGAGTGCTCCTTAGTCTCTTTGAAGTAGGACCTACCTCTTATCACACTGAGGGGCATGGGGAAGGGGAAATTATTGCTGGAGAGAGCTGCAGTAATCAGGCAATAAGTGTGATTACAGTAGATATTTTGTTGTGACAAATGTACATTTAAAAAAAATCCCAAAGAGCAATTTAAGATAATACTAATAGTAAAAAAAAAGGTAAGCATCCACTGATTTAAAGTGAATGGAAAAGAGTAAGCGTGAGCCCACATTTATGTGGGGTTTTATTCACTGGCATTGAATATAGGATTATTTGTGTTAGTTAAAGTTAAGCACTTACTGAAGCACTTTAGCTGGGTTGAGGCCAGAGTACTGATGAGTAATCTGCAGAACGGAGGCCACTGAGAATAACAAAATGAAAAAAAAAAACTCGGAACCAAATCTGATTTAAATAAACACATTTGCCATACACCAAATAAATTTCTTCATCTTAGTGCTGTATTTCAAAACCTCAGTCGTGGATAGTGACTTTACTGTGCAAAAACTTGTGCCAGCTTTCAATGATTATATTTTCTAAACTTAAAATGAAAAAACTTTTCCCTAACACAGCTTGAAGTTAATTGATACCACAATTCAGGCATGAGTAAACTGCAAAATTCTGGTAACCTATTAGTAGTGCACCGTTAAAATGCAATTTTCACGATCATCAGCAGTTTTGAAAGGCTGGAAACAGATCTGTTGAGCTTAGATGTTAGCAGGATGATGCAGGTCACATTTACAAGGGTGGTTTACTGAAAACTAGAGACCAGCTTCAGCTCAGAGCTGAAACACCCACAATCTTGACAGAATTTCTTCAAGAAATTGACATAGACCTGGACTGAACAAATAATACATTCTGTGGTATGAGCTGCACTATGAAGCAGGTAACTGCAGGCTAAATATGGAGCAAAAGAGCTGTGCTATAGGGGGCCACCTTCTGCAGAGCTTATTGCGACTGAGGATCTCCATACGCAGTAGGAGTCCAGAAGGAGCATTTGAAAGATATCTCAAAGAGGCAGGCAAAGATAATGAAGTATTTTTCAGTGCAGTTCTAGGAGGGAATTAAGCACCTAAGAAGGGCTTCCTCTTAGCACTCAGGAGCTGTGTGTTTGCATTAGATTTCAAACCTACCCCACAGGTGACAAACTTGAGGTGTGAGTGCCCTCAGTGACCCTGCTAAAGCTTGTGAAGTCTGTTATCTCAGAGTAGGTACTATTATGTGTAAACCAATATATTAATAAACTTTCTCCTACACAGAGCCTGTGGTTGACATGTAATCTCCAAATAAATTAATTTTTTTAAAAAAGCTGGTTTGCAGATGGCACTGCATCTGCATAGCTTGAAGAACCTAACCCTCTTCCTGAGTTACTTCCAGATATACTGCTGATCACTCCAGGCCTGATTTTTGTGTGCTGCTTCTTTTTGTTGTTATGCACAAGAGAAATCTGCCACAGGCAATGGATATCTTTCTTCTGTCATGCATGCTTTACCTTTTGACAGCCGCTTAACTGTATCCTTCTATCATTTCATGTATACTACAGGTGAAATCAGATCGTCCTCTATACTGTTGCTGTGGTTTAACACTGTCTGGCAGGACTGAATCAAGGACTGTTCTAAGCAAGAAGCATATCAGGTGTCTGAGCTAAATGTTTTATGAATACAAACAATATCATAAAGAAACATGGAAATACTGGTAAGGCTTTCCCCTGTATTCCAGGAATGAGAATTGAAAACAAGTCAATTTAGTTCCACACTAAGGACCAGGGATACACCTCCAGCAAGCCAGCCACCATGCTTATGTTACTGCAGGGCTTGTGGAGATGTGGATGCAAAAGGGCATTAGTCAGCAGTGGATGCTTATAGTGTGGATATGGCAAACACTGGGTTCACAAGCACATAAGGTTAGATGCAAATTCAGTCTGTAGCTAAATGTCTGCAAAGAGCTGAAATTATTTCTTGACATGCTTCCCTTTTAGTTGTAGCTTATCACACGCTCTCAAAATACGGAAATAAAGCATTGCATTCAATATTCAATAGCCTGTTTGAGGAGGTTTCTGTATTAGCATAGAGTTAGTTAACCGTGGTATGAAAATGGACTGTTTAAATTATCATTATAAGGTAAAGTCAGAAGAGAAACTAGCCTTTCTGGAGAAAATAGAAAAATAGGCCCTGATTTCAGTGGAGTTGGTATTAAATTCTATTTACTATACATTAAATTGTGTATAAGCCCTACGGAGATGCCTCTTCGCTTCTGAAGCACACTTGAGAAGCAGCCTGGAAATTCAGCATCAGTTAAATGAAAAAAAAAACGGTTGAATATTAAATTAAATAACACAGTCAATAAAGTGGTTGTTTCTGCCAAAATGGTTTTATATCAAAGTTAATACTCTTCTGAGAAAAGCATCATCATCTTTTGAGATGAGTTCTCAGAGCTTTGGACCTTTGCATCAGGGACACTGCCTGTGTCCTGTGCTGTCTGCCAGAGAGGGAGCCAGTGAAAGTGCTCACAGAGGAGTAATGGCAGTGCAGGAGGAAGCTGCTGCTGGCTGTGCAATCCCAAGAGCACTCTCTAACCTTGGCCGTTTGGGTTAAGCATTGGAGTTTCAGCTGGGTTGTTTTCAGGAGATGCCCAAATAAGCCCTTAGGAGGGACAGTATGGGACATTCCTACAGGAAGGGGAGTTGATTTGGCCTTGGCATTTCAGGGGTTGTTATAGTGGTTGTTATATTCATTTTTAGTTTGTTTTGATTATATTTTAAGCTCTTGGGAAAGGTACACCGAATTCAGAATAGATGCCTGGCTATGGATCTCTAGAAAATCACTAAGTATTTATTGAAGGTCCATAACAGGTTTACGTAGACATTACATTGATTCATGATTTTAAAGAATTTTCTTGGATGGTTGTGGTAAAAACAAATGAAAATGAGCAATTCTACATTGCAGGACACAACATGAAGTTTTGGCTATGTGCACATAGATACTAATCCTTATATAATGTACAGGACAATGTCCTATGATAATTCTTTAAAAATTGTTAGTTCTGGAGAATGCCTGAACTGTTTTAAAGGAAGCTCTAACATAAACATAGACCTCAGATGATCAGCCTACTTTACAGTGATCTGTTGTGTAAATCTTGTCTGAAAACATGATAGCTTCCTATACACAAATACACTCTGCAGTGTAAAAGCCTGCTGCTACAAACCTTAAATACAACACACGCTATCTATGGTTAACTTATCTTAAGCCACTTGTAGCTCCTGTTCTAGAAATATTTGAGTTCTGTAGAACTTTTTTTGTGTATTTATCATCAATAACATCTCTTTGACTTAGAAAAGTGTTACCCTATTTGTTTTTTTTTAGAAGTGGAAAACTGAGGCATTGAAAGACCAAGTGACCTAGAGTCGTGCAAGTAATCTCTGATAGCACACATCGTTGCAGCCATCTCTCTCTGATCTCTAAAGCATGCTTTAGCTATTGGCACTGTATTTTTCTCTTCTTGTTTTCCGTAAAAACTCTTCAGCTGAAGATTTCTTCTCTAATACAGCAACAACCAAATGCTTGAGACCTTGAGAAAAAGAAGGAAGGTGGAGGAAGGCATCCTTTTCTGCAAAATATAACCTCTGAACCTGTAAAATCTTTGATAATGGAAGAAAATACTTGGTGACCAGTTTGTACTATGGCATTTTGTAGCAAAGTGGTGCTCAGTGGCATCCTGCTGTCACTTTCTGAAGATATATTCCAGGAAATAAAGCTTTTTGCACTCTCTGTGGAAACTACTCCTTACAGTGCTGCCTGAGAATTCAGCTTTTGCAGCATCCTGTCCCTGTGGGCAACAGGTCTCTTGGGATGTACTCCTGCGCAGTCATTGTCAGTATGCTTAAGGGAGAGGGGCTGGAGAGGAATCTGTAATTTTCCTTCATCAGCCATTTCTTCATCAATAGCTGTTTCCATTTACGTAAGGAGGTGGATCCTGAGCTAGTACACACGATGAATGTTTCCAAGTAAATACAATCCCAACACCCAAAGCCTGAAAGGCCAAACAGACAACAGCAGGCAGATAGCAATCTTGCAGCTGCTGCTCTTCCTGCCACTCAGTCATCGGTTATTTTCCACTGTCGCCAAGAGCTCTCCTTTTCTCTAATTCCCAAGCTTTTTCCCCTCACTTATTATTTTCTGAACCTTTAATGTTTTGCCCAATTCTTTTTTCCATCCTCTCTGTCCATCAGCTTCCTTTCTTATCTTCAGTACTTGGGCTAGTAATTTTTAAGTGTTTTAATAGACAACAAAAATTGTACAAAGACCCCGATCCAGCAAAGTGCCTAGGAATGCAAAGCTTTAAGTGCTTTAGTACTGTTGACTCCAATAGGACTACCAACACACTTAAAATTAACCACACATTTAAGTGCTTTCCTGGGTCAAGGCCATCATCACATCAACACTAAACAAAACAGCACCTGAGATTCAGCAACATAAATACATAGCAACCTCAACAAAACTCAGTGCTGTGACCTTCAGGTTACCTTTCTTCAGTGCCTTCCGTCATGGCTAGCTGTGTTATGGCTACACTTAGAACCTATTCTGCAAGAATGGACTGGAAGTACTGCTTAGGAACAATCCTGTTTCGGCCAATGCTTTCTTATGGCTTTAGAATTTGCCTGGCCTGTTTTGCTAGATCAGGCTCTTGGACAATAAGGTCCTCAGGGCAAGAATCGTGTTTATTTTTCTGCTTGCATCGTATGTGCTCATATATCACAAAACAGTCATTAATAACCTTTTGTCCTGAGGTACAAGGAAGAAGACTTTCTCCATGCTGCAGATGCCGTGGCTTGTGCAGTTGTAAATGAAAAAGTATCACTGATAATAATTTCAAATCTAAACTGAAATCCAAACCGCTGGCAATTTACTGTAACCTTAAACATGCATTAAACCCTCCCCTCTTGAATTACCCCTCCCCTTCTTTTGCTGACATTCTGCCTCCATTACCTTTTCTCTTTTATTCTCTGTTGATCACTTCACCAGTTTACACTGCAGCTTATAAGCCCCATATGGTAGGAGCCTTGTCCTTTGTTAATCATAAAATAAGATTATGCGTACCTTGGGCACTGTACAAATCATTATTGTCTTCCTACAAATGTCTTCCACATGCCCCCACCATTGGTACCAGCTGAGAATGCTGTTGTGAACAAGCTCAAAGAATAAATATTTTGCATTCATTTCACCAGCACAATGGAAACATTTTTCCAAGCTGCTGCCAAGATGGTATCTAGTCCTCTTCTGAGTCAGCAGCCCATGCAGCTGACTTTCAAATGGCCAAACTTGCTTGATTGTAATCTTAAAAGAAAAAACACAGGCACAAGCTGTATTTTCAGAACAGCATTGCTCTCCTCATGCACAAGCAGGTTGTGATACTGTAAAACTTGAAACCTGGGGGAAAGAAGCCATACAGAAGTGAGTATTATTTGTGATGTCCCCCTTATTTTTCCCAATTTCCATAGTTTATTTCATCCAATCAGAGGAAGGGACTGAGGAATATCATGAGGAAGTGAGAAAGGAATATCACCGTTTTATGTAGTCTGTGTCCTTTTGGTATCAACCAGCTTTTTACATTCTCTGAAGCTCTGTTGACCATTAAAATGGTGTATCTAAAAATACAATATAGACAAAACCAGCCTAAGAGAGATGAAGATGGTGATGAATTCGTAGCGTTCCCTTCCATCAGCATTTTCTGTTTATTATTAGCTGTATTTTCCCTGTAGTCCAATATATAAGCAGGCATGGTGCAACAGAACAGGTTCAAAACTGAGCCTCTCTCCTCCATCCTCATGGAAGGATTTTGTTCTAGAATCCCTCCTGCTTTGTGCATAAACAGCCTGAATGGTACATGATTTTTGTGTTCCAAAATTGTCAAGATATTGCTGGTAAAAAACTGTCAGCTGCAGCTTTACATTAAATCATAGAGTACGTATCTGGCTTCTGATTGCTAATAGAGCTTACACTTATGAGAAGTTCCAATCTTCTAGCAAAATAACAGGATTCTTATTAAATTAACAAGTCTAAAATACAGAAATGTATTGTGCCATAAGAAGTCAGTTCAGTGGCTAAAACCAGGCTGTCAATCTTAAAGCACCCTCTTACATCATGTTACTTATTCAAAAGATACCTATTTATATAGACACGAGGCCAGATCCTGAGCTTTAGCCTTTTTATACCATGCATAGCGCAGGGCTTAGTGTGATAAAAGCTTTAAGCCACTAACTCTGTCTTCAAGATGCTGGGGTCATGATTTTGGTACCTGTGTGTACCTTAAAAAAGACTCACAGGTGCTCTGGTTTCAATTGCCTTAGCTACTTATAGCCTTATGAGAGTTGTCAAAGCAGCTGGGAATTGACTGGATTCAGCATTCTGGCTATTCATCCTTTCCACCTAGCCTTTCCCTTTTTGATCTAAATCTAGGAGGAACAGGAATTGTAGGACTTCATGGCATTAAAATAAATTCTCCACTGAGTGAATCCATAGATAGTTGATTCAATTATCTGTGTGGCTGCAGAAAAAGCCACACGCTGACATAGGCACACATTTCTTTAGGGCAGAAAAGAATTCTGTCTAAGAAATAGTATTTCTCTGCAGCCTAAGATTGATTGCGATGATTCCGAACACTGCAACCAGAATACAAATACATCAGGAAACACCAAATACAAATACATCAGTGTTCCAGAAGGTTGTGACTGACCATTCTTTCTTCTAAACCAAATAAGTAGCTTTAAAGAAAAGACAAATTTAGTAATAGAAACAGGCTAGTAAGATGTTTGTTATGTATTTTAAATACTAAGAGGGGAGAAAAAATACCGCATGTAATAAAAAAGATAAGACTAATTGGGAGAAGGTGACGTGAGAGAACAGAATATTAATAACAGAATATTAATAAAACAAGAGCTGTAATTAAGAAGTAGTGTGGGATTGCTGAAGCTTTCTATTTTTGTAATGTTCAGTTCTAAGTGAGTGAGTTTACTGGTTCATTTATTCTTTATGACCCACTGAATCTCACTATGGACTTTCCATCAGGTGGGCTCAAGATATTTTTCCATTAACATGGTATCTAATTGTGTAGTTCATCAAAAAGCTATTAATTTACTGTGTTTGCAACTAATTAGTTACATGCCAACTGTTGGACAAATGCATACCATTTTTTAATTAAACACACTTTCACATGGACAGCAACCCCTCCAGCAGGGAAAAATGTTTAAACAATGATGTCTTCTTATAGCCCGTAGGATTTGTTAGAGATCAGAATCATCTCCCGAAAGCAGCACTGGCATTAAAGCACTGAAGACCAGCCTGGATACCTCAGCACTGCAAGAGCTTTCTTCTCTGGGAAATGACAGCCTTTCTGGCTGTAATTGCTGTGATCAGTTTTCTGTGGAGTAAATCTAAGCTGAATCACAGTAATGTCTTGGCACTCTAATAGATTGCCTTAAACCACATGAATGCTGAAATAGGGAGTTCTTGCACATTTGCAGACTGAATTCCTTTCTTCCCAGCCTGTGCTTTTTTTTTATAAAGACAACATCAGACTCAAAGAACACTTTTCTGTTCTCTTCATCAGATTTAAATCTCTTTAATTAGTCAGCTAGATTATGGAGCTCTGATAGGCGGCATGGCTTTTTGGAGAGAGCCAAACTGAAGGATCTACTGCACATATCCTGGTTCCCAGGCTCCTTGCCAGCAGCAGGGTGTGATGTAACAGCCTTTCATGCTAAACAAGTTAACAGCCCTGGTTTTGAGTTTACTACATGTTGGCTAAGAAACAGCATGATTAGCCTTGCAGTGAAGTGCTACTGTTTAACAAGCAGGTAGCTGCAGGAACAGCCTTATTTCCCTCTCTATCTAGGGCTGGAAGAAAGTCCCCTGCTATATGATACATCTCTCCTCTTCCATATGCTGGAGCAGCAAAGACTGTGTAAAATGTATACAGACCAGACTGTACCAGTCCCTCCTGTATGCTTTATGTGCAGTTTTAACAGGACTTGCTAACACAAGCTTAGAGCAGGTCTCAGACTACCTTCTGGCTGAGATGCCCTCTTTTTAAGAACATTCTGTGAATTACTTGGCTCACGAGTTATTTGGAGAACAGTGGTTAACTACACAATGATATGGAAAGGGCCATTTGTAAGCATGTTCTGCCTTTGTCACTTCTGAGCAGAAGAGGCCCCAACCGTGTTTTTAACCAAAGCAGAACTCAAAGGCAAGTCCTCAATTTCGAGCTAGCATCTTCTTTCTCTGCCCTGGACTCCTCTCATGCCAGGAAAGGGGAAATCCATAAAGGCCAGGAAATGCTGTACCGCAAAAATGCTTATGTTTGCAGGAGGCAGGGAATGCTGCTATTTTCACAGTGGTTTATGCATCAGTAGAAGAAGAAAGGGTGAAATGAAAAGGATACAACTACATTAAGCTCAACATACTACGTTCCACTTTAAAATACGGGCAAAGGGGAAAAAGAGCAAACATGTTCGTTATTGAATTTGCAACCTCTCTACATTCCTTTCGTGGTAAGTAATGTCACATTAGAGAAGAGTTATCATTTACCACACTGCCTGAAGGTTACACAGTCCAAACAACACAAGGCCAAAGTACAGAGTCATGAACTGTACTATGAAAAATCAGATTGCTCCTTCCCCATTCAGTGCTGTGCGTGGTAAGCTTTTGATAGAGCTTTGATCTCTTATCAGCTGAATTTCTCATTATAACCTTCTAACTCAATCACTAGGAACACCTACAGACACAGAGGAAACCCTGCAAGAGCTGCTGCAATGGTGTGTCACAGCCTCTTCACATCTAGCTTTGGGCACCTCACTGAAGTGCCTCAGTTAGAAATGCAACACCCGGAGTCACTTTCTTTAAATTCAGTGCAAAAGGCTGCGCAGTCCACTGCAGGTCTGATTCATCCTCTGCAAATGCCTCTCTGGGATATAAAGACAACTAGAGCTACTACACTCCTAAGTTAAGCAGCTCAGATAGGTTTCTAAAGTTAGGTGGGATAAATCCAGACCGTGGTGATTATCATAGACATCCACTTAGCATGAGGTTAATTGCTTAGGTTTGTACACTCTGTTGAGATGATACTCGCTGAAGGAGGATCTCGCTCTGACAGGAACTGTCTCCCAAAAGGGGGAGAAAAACTAACTAAAGAAGCTCCCTCACCAGAATCTAAGGCTTAAAAATCACATTAAAATAGACACTGTTCTAGGTGCTATTAAACATGAAAGCTTTTGTTTACATCTGCTGGGAAATAAATATTTTTATTCTTTCCTCCATGCTTTCTCTTTTACCGAACAGCATTGACCATTCTGTGCCACAGTCTCAGACATATAAAAAACAAGGACACAATCAGCTTCAAACGCAGTTAATTATAAAAATGGGCTATGATTAGTTCCAGGTCCTGATACTGCACCTTCCTATAGCAATCTACTGTTCTATGGGGGTTTTTTAATAGTAATTCCGGGTCTGGGTCCAAGGGTTCCTCTTTCCTACTGCAATATATATATAGCAATTGTGAATCATTTATAATAGGTCTGGGATCTCACACATTATCATCACTAGTTAAACAATGTAATAACTAAATGAGATTCAAGTTGACAGAGCTCTGTAGATAAGAGTCAGCTCCGCATTTCAGATGTCAACATATAAGCTTTCCTATCATTAAACCGATCATCTAACAGCACGGCCACTATGAGACCATTTATCATATAATTTATAGTGTATTTTTAAGATAATTAGAATTGTTATGCCAAGAAATGGTGATCTAAGTAAACAAGAAACTGAGTTTGCCTTCTACGGATTTGTTTATGGTACGGGCATTGTGAAATCATACATTTATTAACACACAGCTCAGAGCAAATGCAATGTTTGAAAGACAGAACTCAAATGAAGAACGCTGGTCTACTGCTGTCATATTTTAAAGGAATGCTAGGTAAATAACTTCCAGGGACAGGAAGACTGAACAGTCCTGAGCGAACACCCACCAGCTTCAGATTCATGCCTTGCTGCAGAAACTTAGCCTTTCTCTCCTCTAACAGTTTCTCCTACAAGAAGAACATGGCAAATCTTTCTCTCTGATCTCATCCAGGGCTTTGTTCCTCACTGATCTGTGGTTGCTGACATTTTCTCCCAGGTAAACTGGAAAACAATGATTCACTGGTAGCCCTGCACACTCACTGTTCTCACATATAATTGAGTACTGAGGGTACAGAACAAAGATAATCAGGTGCTATATAGCCTGTATATATAATATATATACACACTCATATTTCTGTATCTTCTGAACAGCAGATAACTGACTCCAATATACTGAGTTTCCATCCAGACTTTCTCTTGTACATATATACAGCCACAACAGTTGATAAATACTTGCTGAGAATTCTTTTTTTTTATTCTGGCATATTCTATTCAACTTCATATTGTCCAAATCAGCGAATAATTGAAAACAAAACAAACTTTTCAGTCTTGCAGTCTGTGGAATGTGCTAAGTTTATATTGTTTCCCCATTTCTATTCTAACAGGTACAAAAGACTCCTCTGTAGCTGCATAACATAGATAAATACACTCATATGCAGATAATCTCACTGTTTGACTAAAAGCAACCAAAAATATTTGTGTCCTACAAGCCTTTGAGTTTCATAATTCATGTATCCCAAGACTACTGCTTACATGGAAAGAGAGAAAGGTACTAGAAAAAAAGTTACTGCTAGGGTTCCCTATCTATAAATTTAGGATTTATTTTATTTAATACTTAAATTATTTACTTTTGCGTAGCAGCAGAATAGAAAGTCTGTATTTTGCAGGGAGAGTCTGGCTTGCTTAATCTAAAAAACCAAAGGCTGGGTACAGGTACAACAGGATGTAACAAACAATGAATTAAAATAGGTATTAATTATGAGAGTAAATAGTCATAACCTGTCTATGAAAAAATTGGGTTGAAAATCAGAGACTTCCTAACCATTAGAAATGAGATCCCCAAAAGAGGGAATGTATTCTACTGGATGTGTGTGAATGACTTGAAAGTACTATGTGAACACTGATCCAGTACCTAAACACTTGCAGCAGAACCATAGCTGCTGCTGCTGTGGAGGTAGAAAAAAGGTTTGGGGATTGCTGCTTTAGTGTATTCAGATCCTGGAACAGCTTTTCCATGGGCGAGTGGGAGGAAACTTCCTGCTTTTAAATAAACTACTAAGAACTGCAATGAAATAGAACTTGTAGTTGTTCAACAGGGAAACAGACCTCATGAACCTTTATGTCCTTTACTTTTCTAGATTTCGATAAAGATAATGTCAAAGATTTTATATTCTGAGAAAAAAAAAGAAGGAAATCTAGGGAAAGGCAGATGGAGAGGAGTTAACTCTGGTGACAGACCACAATCTGCTTATACCATGAGGCAGGGGAATGGTGCACAGAAAGATGGGAGTTAACGCAAAGGAATTAACACAGAAAAGAAAGAAGGGGCAAAAAGGCAGAGGAGCACAAAAAAAGAGAAGAGCAGCGATGCCTCTGAGGCTCCGGCTGGCCAAGGGAGAGGGGAGGAGGCACAATGGCATTCAGTGTGGATGCTGCGGTGGAGAATATCAGCGGTTGAAATTCATGTATTCCCAGGAACTGCTGAGCTCATGCATTCCCAGGAGTTGAAGAAACCACTCTTATGAAGACAGCTCTGATATGTGGGGGGCTGGATAAACACCCTGGTAGCACTGCCCTTCTTCCTCACCTCCCTGAACTGGGGCAGGAGGTGTGATAGTAACTAGTGCCATCAGTTACTGGTTGTCCCAGTCATCTCAGACTCTAGAGGCAGCAGGAACTCAGAACCCCTGCAGCTCATACTGTGAATTTCTTTTTGATGTGCTTTCTTTAGCTGCTAGCTCTCTCATCAGCTCTTCTTAAGGGAGATAAAAGACAATCTTAAATAAAACTTTAAGGCATCTCAGCAATGTATGCTGGGATCTGTAGCCACTGCGAAATTCACTTGAGAACAGTGCAAAAAAATTGGTTGGTATTTGTGTAAAATAGAAGGGGAGTTACCACCTTTGAGCTCCCAGTGCCTTGTCAACTGAATACTGGGAGAAGCTGAGACAAGTCTGAAGTAACAGGCACGTGAAATTGTTCTCGTTCTGTTCTACAGTATGGACACACATGCTCCAGCCCATCAGTTGTAACACAAGAAACAGTTCCACACAGCCCTGCACACTTCCCAGTGGAAAACTGGACACGTGTTTTACTTACTGGTTTTGAGGTAGCACAGGGAGCTGGTGTCATGATAGGAGGCTTGGGTGCACTTTGAGATGGAGGCAAAGAAAATCTCTGCCCTGTATCCGGAGGTGAAGAACAGTGAATCCGTGTTTCTAGTCTCTCAGGCTCATGCTTATAGGATTCAAGAGGAAACGTGGGCTGCTTGGTCACTTGTGTTGGGGTAGATGGAGAAGAAGAGAGGCCAGAGGCTGTAAAGAAGAATAATTACCAAGGATGAGTTCAGGAGAAAAGCAGACAGGATTGTCAGTTGTACAGTGAGCATGTATTTTTTCATTGCATTTCCCTAAACTAAAAGTATTTATCTCACCTCCTCATTTATGAAAGGGAATTGCTCTGCCTTGCCATTAAAACTCTTTAATCATTCAACTGGTTGATCTATCTGTCATTTACAGGGAGGTATAGTGGCAAGACAAGAGTGGTGGGTGTTCCTGTTGTATTAACCTCCTGTTGATTGCTTATTTCTAACATGATCCTCAGCACTGGTATTACTTTATTGTTATAATTTTAATACTCATGTGAGTCTCAAGATTACCTCTATCTCACGGCAAATGTCTCAAGAGCTTTAATGGTTGCTTTTTCTTCTTTTTAGTTTTTTTAACAGTATCTCAGCTAGCAGTTAGAACAAAATTAGGAGCAGAGGCGAAAAGAAACAGGGCATATTTCCTATGAGCCTCAGTCTGCTTTCTGTAGGACTCTTGGCAATGCCTTTATAGAAACTAGAATTGTTTTCAGCAGGCTCTGAGAAGAAAGGTTATTCATATCTTTTGCTGAAAATCAGTATCAGCAGCAGATCATTTCTCTTGGAAGTACCCTGTTTTTATTTGACACATGTATGTACTCCAGCTGTATTTTGGGTTACTGTCTTAGGGCAGTTCTCAATTGTGATCAAACAGATCATTTAAGCTATATTTATTGTCCATTTAAGAACCAGCAGCAGACATCCAAATCCAATTAGAAGATTCAAGTTACAACATCTGTGTTTCTTGTTATATCTATATGTACACCAGCAAAAAAAAGTAGGAGTCTTTTATGCCAGCATAAATTAGGACAGACTTAAGTACATAAAACCTGTGAGGCCCAACAGAGCTATGTATTTTTAAATGGGTTATAAAACCTCTGAATTTAGTCCACTTCTTGTACTTCCAGAAATTTGTGCAGATGATCAGTTAGTCCTGAAGGGACTCAAATCCGTTGAGAAGGAGCAGATAAGATAGCATTTAATAAACATAAAATCCCAAGTGTTTGAGAACATCATAATGCATCTTCATGATAAGCCTAGCTCATCTTCTCGCCGTGAGCTCTCAAGACTCCACCAGAGATTTCTGCACCAGAGATTTTTTCCCACGTAAAGGCTTTCCCTGGCTGTACCTGCAGCCTCCACTGGTCCTTCCTTGCAACCCGAGGTAAAGTGCATCAGTACAACTCACTTTATATTCGTTACCTCTCAGCGTTACATTTTTCCTGGCAGACAGTATTTTCAAAGAAAACTTTGTATTGATGGAAAATAGAATAAAACTCAGTAATAACTAAGATGCTAGACTCAGAAGACTGGAAATCCAGCAATTCAGGGAGGGATCTATTACTTGAAGAAACTATTACTCCTGACATTCTGGGGAAGAGTTAGCAATTCTTATGATTAAAGGAATTAATGAGGAATTTAGGTAACTGTTCTTTAGCAATCATTCTTTATTGAAAACAGCCTTTTTTGATGTTTTTTACATGACTTAACTTTAAGAGACTAGAATCATTCATCAAGAAACCTGTAAAATAATTAGGGTCTAAGGTGTTTTATTTGTAGTAGTTTTAGTGTTGTAGTGTAATTTGATTATTAATTTCAAAGAAATCCTAACCATCACTGAAAAATTTTACCTTTGCTGGAATCAAAAAGCATCCCCTACTCAGTCCTTTTCCAAAACTGCAGCTGCCCTCTGAGGACTTTAATTTCCTTTCATCAGAGAGATCTGCAGCTCTGCCAATCAAGCAGCAATAACCACAGATCCAGTGGAGGCTGGTGTTGTAGGCAGATATAGATATTGGCTAATGGGACACGCCATGGGGTGAGGCACAAAGAATAACCCTTGTATTGTGTGTGTCCTCAACTTCTGCTGATTTCAGTGGGGCTGGGGAGTGTTACACATCCTGAAGGATCAAAAGGACACCTAACTTGCCTATTCAGTTTTTGCTTACAGACAAATTTAGATAAACGGTTCCGGGGAAAATGCTCTTATCTTCTGTGTTTTTATGGATATAGATATATTTCCTGAGCACTCAGACTGTGGTTTGAGGTGGATGGTAGCTGTAATTGATGCAAATGTTAAACCACTAAAAGGGAGAAAAACAGCATTAGATCTTAAGGTCTTGCTGCTGGGAGGTGTTCATTGTGTGCTAATGTATTCAGCAAGTCTACAAAAAACATTTCACAGCGTGAACAAGCTCTGCCAAAAAAGCTCTTACCAGACACAAGGAAACCACATATTCACTGTCCTAACAAGGCTGGTTGAGCAAGAGGAGAGGACATCTAAAGGACACAGGAAGGTGTGGATCAAAGGAGACCAAGGAAGTAACGTCTCTTAAATCCTATGAAAACTATTGCCACCTCATTATAGATGTGTAACAGCACAGCCAGAGCAAACAGCGTGGTTTCCATTTTATAAGAACATTTACTGGTGATGACTCTCCTTTTGGATGCCAGCCTTGGACACTTGGCCTGAGTTCTTCTGGATGACAAGCACCTGTGACTCCACCAATTTTACTACGAGCTCTTTGAGCCTTAGAACGGTCTGTTACAACCAGACACTTAAAACCTAATGTACTCAACATGAGGCACACCCTAATACATTTGAGATTCAGTGTTTTTGTGACTCAGATTCCACAGAGATGGAAGGAAAATTATAATTGACAGGGAATTTGATTAAATTACGTAATTGCTTTTCGATCTTTGGTATTTAAAAGCCTACACCATAGCATTATTGTGGTATCTACATTATTTACATTGAAGGAATAATCCCACAGGAAATGTTAAATATTTTTATGATTATTAAAAAAAAATTTGGCTGCTGTGATGCAGGTCAAAATCCTAAGCCCTACAAAGGATTTTATAAAAGCCTGCCACATAAAAGAATGAAAATCTGTAATGTGTTCCCAGACCAAAATGAGTTCAGGAGTAACCAAACTTCGTATTAACTTTAATCCTATTGGACTGGACCTAAACAGGCAGCGCTGGTGGTGTTATCTGTATATGCAGTAACTGCTCTGTTCTACTACAAACCCAGTCCATTAAAGAGACAAGATCCTGACATATCCCATGGCTGACAACAGTTCATTTTGGAGAAAGTACGCATAAAACAATTAGGCAGGGAAAACTAAGCAACAATTCTAGAGTCTTCTATAATGAAGCTGAAAAAATTCAACATATATGTAGGATTTTGGAGAAGAAACAATCTGTGAGATTGGCTTCAGACTCTACTGGTTCTCATAATGAGATGAACTGATATGGCAAGTAATTATCTCTTATGCTAAGTTTCTTTCAATAGACAATGAAATGCATAACGAAATGCGATATTTTCATGTTAAGAAACCAAATAGGTCTTCCTTTTCCCACCACATAAACTAAGAATTTTAGATTAAAAAAAATATATAAAAAATAGATCAGTCACTGTGTCACTGGTGAGCATAAGGTTTTTTTCTTATGTTTTCTATTGATCATCCCTGCCCAGTTTTAAAACAGCCCATGACTTTTGCTTTGTTCTGATTCATATTGACATTTCTGCTCTGGTGGCAAAACAAAAGTGAAAAAAAAAGAGGATAGCTTTGTGGAGCTCATATTGATGAATTGTAGGTCCTAACATTTGTGTAATTGAATATGCATATGATAAGAATTCTCATAAGAATATATGAATATGCAGTGCAAAATTGCATTAATGTAATGAAGCAACCTTCATAGTATAACATCTTTACTCAGAATATGTACGTGAGATCCCAACACAACTAAACGGTGCCTGTCTTAACTCTGAGCAAAACAGGGCCATCTCCAGTTTCTCCCTGTGAAAGTGCTGTCTCTGAGGGTATGTGGTGATGACCCAGCAGCCAATTTTGTGCCTGGATTTGAGCAGCTTCACCTGGCATCCAGCTGCACATCAGAGGTTGGATGCAAATGCCCTGAGACAGTACTGCTGTAACAGCAGAGCCCACAATTTTGGCCCACGTTAGCACACAATGCTAACTGTATTTAGTCACAAACATAGAAAACTAACATTGCTGCTTTCACTTTCTTTAGGTATTTGTGACTATTTCTTTTAAATAAAGCGCTCATTTTGCATGGCATTAAGATCTCCACCCACCTGTTTGGCCATTATGATCCAAACCAGCCCTCTACTGACACATAACAGGAAAGGATAAAGCCCTGTGTTGTCATTCATGTACTCCCAAGGGATGAAGGGTGGCTGCCCTCCTAAATTTCCTGCATTCCTCAGGTGACACCCACAATTAGTTCTGTCACCTACATTTCATGCCTGACCTGGCAGGATGCATCTGGTGTTTTCTGGGAGGAAGGATGCTCACAGCTCAGTGATTCCTGCCAAAGACTGTCTTTTGTATCAACCCTTTTCCAGGAAGCAAAACTGGCGCTGCCCCATGAACCTTTGGAGCCACCTGCCCACAGATGATGCTGCTGGGGAGTCCAGGGATGTGCTAATGCTCCTGTGCGAAAGGCTGGCTTTGGGTGGTTCTGAATAGAGTTTGAGCCCTCGCCTATTAAGAACTTGAAGGATATAGCTTGCTCCCAAACTTTACTTTTGTATTTGTGCACTTCAGCTGAAGTTGCTACAACTGGTGAGACTTCCTGGCCATGAAATGTAAATCACTTTTACAGCTTACCTTTTCCTAGGAATCATACTTCAATATGCTCTCGTCCTGTACCTCATCAAGCAGATAATGCCATTGCTAATGTATAAAGCTGTTGCTAAAATAGCTTTCCAACTTTATATATAGGGTTATTTTCCAATTTAGACTGAAACTTCTTACAAAACAACAAAAGGAATTTCCATTTGCAGTGGCTCCATGTGACACTTTCTGTCTGATTCTTTCCCAGGACAACACTGTCCTTTCATTTCCATTCCTCAGCTGGCAGTGAAACAGAGAAGGCAGCAGGCTGTGACTGCTGAATTTTAAGTAGTTAGCAGCACAAGTGAATCTGAGTTGAGCTGGCTGTTCATTAAGCTGATTCACTCTTCAGACACAATACTATGTTAATTTTGACACAGAAGCAAATTGATGCAAATTATGTGAAATGAAGTTTAATGCCACTTAATGGCAGTAAAACCAGGAACCCATAAGCAGGTAAATAGCTGCTGGCTGTTTCTCTTCAAATACTGGTGGTACTGACACTAAATGTTGTAAAATACCTCTTAGTTAAAAAAAATAAATAAAATTAAGTCTGAAAGGTAACATTAAGTGCCAAAGAAAAATGATAGATGCTGTCTAGGAAATTTCCTGCCGTATCCAGCACTTTCACTTATGCATCAATCCAGGATGCCTCCCACCCTACAAGAACTATTGCATCTACTCTTGGGCCATATAGACTATACTTGTGATCCACAGTACATCACTCATATAACAGCCAGGCCTTCCAGTTCTTCGTCTGAGCTCCCTGGTTCCAGGTGAACAGCATCTATCCTAGCTGCACCAGTAAGCACATTTGTTCCAGTCATATTGAAACAGCTTCATGGATTTTCATGTAGCTGGTACACATTCAATGAGAAGCTTATTGGTTTCCAAAAACATCTTCCATATTTTTTTATTAATCAAAGGAAGAGTAAAATACACCCTAGAAGTCATTAAAATATTGAATGCTGCATGAAATTTTCACATATGTTCTGGTAATAAAAATCAGATTTCTTATTAGTTGAAACATAGTAAAGGAAACAACTCCTTCAGTGGTCTCAGTTCCAGAAATACCTGAAGCTGAAAGCACCAATTTTTGCTTTAGAAGCTGTTTCACTTTGTAAAACCTTAGACAAAGTTGTATCAGTTTCCAGGATTCACCCTGTTTTCCTCTGCCTGTGGTCTATTTACAAGCCTAAACACTTATGTCTGTGGAATCTGCAGTGTAACACCTTTTCCTCTTAAAACTGAGAAAATCTGAAGCTGAAGAGTTAATTGGTAAAGTTTTGAGAAGTGCTCTTCTTTCTGAAGATCTTGAGGCCTCTTTATGAGAAAAGGTTGACCAGGAGAAACACTTTTCCAACACTGTACCCTTTAAAGAGTTTACTGCAGATTTCTCCTGCAGATGAAGCAGAGGATCTCCCATCTGGCCCAGAATCCTAGATTAGTTATCTCTCATTTGTTAAAGGTACTGGACAAATCTGGAAAGACTTGACACATTATGTCAGCATGGCTTACAGAACATAACTAAAATACTCTTCCATTTCATAAGAGCAGCTTTTCTAATACCCACCATCTGGGAACTGCAAGCAGGCAACACCTCGGGTCTCAGATAAAGGGGACTTTGCAGGCCTTGGAAGGCATTGGCTTTGTGTTGTCTTGCTTTCTCAGAGTGCACTGTAATGTTCTGGATATGTTTCCAAAGCAATCAGCACCTCTGCACTATCAAGCTGGATCAGTCTGACAGGCTCCCAGCCACTGGGATCTGCCCTGCAGGGCTCCCCTGGCCACACTGCCTAAGCACCCTTGCAGCTGGTTTCTACCCTGTCCTCCCAAGCTCAGCACCTTTTCGAGACCAAAATGTCCACAGTGAGCCTGCATTTTCACACTTAGTTTTATGTAATTATTCTCTAAAACTGAGCTGAGTTTTATCACTTTCAGTTTTGTGTTGTCCGTTTTCCACAGACCTGCATTTTTCCTTTATTCAGAGGACAAGTTTCTATCAGAGTATGTGAGTTGGGCAGGGGCTTGGTTGTCAGGAGGGGGCACCTTTCAAGGGCTCTTAGGGCTATAGGCAAGCTACAGAAAGTAGTATTATATAGTTATATATGGGATCCAGAGATATATACAAGTATGACTTGGTTGCTTTTAAAGCAAAAAATATATGGGGTCCAAACAAAGGAAGCATAGCCCAGAAATCCTGGTGTAGATCATCCTCCTAATGGGATTTTTCTAGTTCTCATTGGCAGTAAGGTTCCAGCTGGGCTTCTAAGTCACAATTTTATGCCACTCTTTCTCCTTTGTCTTGCAAATAGTGGAGAGAATACAGGGGAGTCTTGTGAATACTGGGGAGACAGCCAAATGCACATTCCCCTGCTGCTTCACAGCCTGACAGGTGATAAATGAAGGGGTTCAGTAGTGGTTGAGGTGGTCACTGATTAAGGCCTGAGCCAGGCACCAGCAATTAGCTCAGCACGATAATCATACTGAGAGGCTCAGCACCAAGACTTTAGCAGACACCGTATGGCTGTAGCCAGCACACACTGTCAGGAACACAGCGAGTGCACCTGGGCAGCACAAGTGCCAATGAGAGGAATAAAGCGTTAGCAGGGATCCTCAGCAGGTAACAGCACGATGGGGAAACGTCCTGTAGAACCACAAGAAGAAGAAGCAGGAGGTTTGAGTATGCACCTGTATGAGAAGCACACACGAGCAAAGAATGCTTTATCACCCACAGAGCATGGGGTCCAAGAAGATTGTAAATATCAGCTTTAACTTTCTGAATCACCTGGCTAACTTTCCAATCCTGCCACTGACAGCAGAGCAAGTGGAGTTTAAATGTGACACCTTCCAAAGGGCTCCTGTTGTACACAAGCCCAAAACTGTTGATAATCATAGAATTGTTAAGGTTGGAAAAGACCTCTAAGTTCATCCAGTCCAACCGTCAGCCCAACACCACGGTGCCTACTAAACCATGTCCCAAAGTGCCATATCTAAACGTTTTTTGAACACCTCCAGGGATGGTGACTACACCACTTCCCTGGGCAGACTGTTCCAATGCTTCACCACTCTTCAAGTAAATAAATAAATTCTAATATACAATCTAAACCTCCCCTGGCATAACTCGAGGCCATTTCCTCTTGTCCTATTGCTTGCTACTTGGGAGAAGAGACCAACACCCACCTCACTACAACCTCCTTTCAGGCAGTTGTAGAGAGCAATAATGTCCCACTCAACTTCCTTTTCTCCATACTAAACAACCCCAGTTCCCTCAGCTGTTCCTCATAAGACTTGTGCTGCAGACCCTTGTATTATAGGTATGGGATACTACTGGGATATGACATTCTGCAACTGCTGCCTGGGGGTTGCTGCTGGGTTATTACGAAAGCCACCTGTGCAGTACTGTGATAGCAATCTAAAAAGTCACTGAAATGAAAATAAATCACTCCTCTTCATTCAAACTGCACTGGAAAGGCACATGACACCTGTGCAAATCTCCAGTTTCTTTTTCTGATCCAAACCAGATGACCAATGAGCATAAGCCAATCCATGCAAATAAGCCACGTGCAACAGTTGGCCCTTATCAACATTCCGATTACTGCTGAACGAGAAGTCTCCTGTGACTTGCCAGCCCCGTATCAGCACGTTAGCCAGGCATAGCACTGCATCACATGGCAGAGATTCACACGGTCACTTGTACTACGTGCTGGTTACAGCCGGCTGCTGTGAGAAACAATGCCTACAGCAGGGCTGCTTTATTTACTTAATACACCACCTGGCATTTAAACTTTCACAGAGTACTTGGTGTTCAGAAGCTTTAATGAAATAACTTTTGTTTTCTGTTTTAGCAAAGACGTCTGGCTGCTAAAGCTAACATTTAACAGCTCTTTCCACATTAACCTCGTTGTCCTATCTAGGCTTCCTTTGCTGTTTTGAGCCAAGCTGAGCTGAACGCTCCCCTGCCATTACAGAAAGCTGCAAACTGCCTGTCTTTGGTGACACTTCAGTGGCCAGCGCTGTCTGACTCCCCATCACCCTGTCCCCTGCTAGAGGCTGCTATAACTGCTTCCTGCCTCGGCACCCTCTCCCTGGTTTTGCACAGCAAGGCTTCCAAAGCACCATCATCATTGTTCCTGCTTTGCTTCTGGTAGCACCCGCTGTGTGCAATGTGCTTCACAAACATAAAAGATAACGCAGAGCCAGACCTGATGGGTTTATATTTTGACAGGCAAAGCAAAAGAGGAAGAAAATTAAGGGAGGAAGGGTGGGAGAGGGAATGTTGTATGCACAACATATAAAGACAAGTTTGGAATTAATTGTTTGCTTGTTCTGATGCTTTATTTCACACTTACAGATTTGATATTTAATCACTGCACTAAATGTCAGCTTTTCAAAAGCAGCTGCTTGGGGGGGTGCGGAACAGGGTAAGCTGTTGCTTCTCCTGTGATTTATGATACACTCATCCTATGTAAATTTAAAAAAACAAGGGAACTGAGGCAAAGGTTTTCTTATCTTGCTTGCCCCAAATCAGTTCCTTAACCATGTACCTTATTCCTGTGACATGCTGAAGCAGAGGAACGCCCTGTGGAAACTGAAAAAAACCTCAAACATTTTACATGTCATTAGAGGTCCATGTTAATGAAAAGATCAGTCTAAAACCAAGCCTGCAGAACCCCACTGAAATCACTGTGGGTGATTTCATCTGCATAGTACCTCTACTCTCTGTGTAACCAAGAGGCAGAATATTAATGCACATAAAGACCACTAGGATATCCATTTACAGCGTATGCATGAAAGCTCCAGGGCTGGAGCCAGGGGAATGCCTACTGTAATGCTGCACACAGAAGGGAAGCATTTAGACTGTGCCACTTTTTGAGCTTTGGAATAGCAGCTGATAAAGATGTCTAAGCAGAGTCTTCAGGGCACAGGTCCTGGGACTGGCTCTCTATTTAATTGATCAGTTTATATTAGCCTCAGTTTCCTGCTCTAACAATGAAGAAAATAGCTCTAGAGGTGCTAGTAAAGGTACCAGAGTTACAGCTGCATTGTGAGTCTTGCAGCACAGTTTACTTCTGATTATTTTCTGCAATGCTTACAAGGGCACTGAGGTGAGAGTAATTAAATATTTGCAAAGTACTCTAAATCCTCAGGAAAGCTGTAGCTAGAGAATGAAGCCATAATTTGCCAATTCTTTGCTTCTGAAATTCATGTTTTTTCAACTCTGTTCTTTTATTAAAAGAACAAAAAAAAAAAAATCTCCCTCATACTTGCTCTTTTCAAAACTCAGCGGGAGTCCAAGCACTGCTTCAGCCTGTGGCATTTGCCTCTCCCCACTGTGTCTGACTCAGACTTCTGTCTCATCATAATTCCTGTCTTGCTAACCTGGGAATTAATCTTTTTGTGCACATATGGCACAGCAGAGACACCACAGTGCTCTCTCGCACACCTACCAAAGCTTTCTGAAGAAATAACTAATGACTTCATGGCTCTTGTTTGACTGAAAATAAATTGCTATGGGCCTGCTCCTGCTCCTTATGCCACTGGGTAGTATAATTTCCATTTCCTTTACTGCTACTGGATCATACTTCTAGTTGAGTATTAGCACAGTAAATGTCTGCTTTCTCTAGACACTAGCCTGCTCAGGGACTAACCTTCTCCTTCCCATGAAATGATCTACACAACACTAGCTTTCTTCTGCGTTTCACAAATAGAGCTCCAAGTGATTTCTACTCTGCTCTTCTGAGACCTCACTTGGAGTAACGCATCCAGTTCTGGAGTCCTCAGCACAGGAAGGACACGGATCTCTTAGAGTGAGTCCAGAGGAGGCCACAAGAATGATCAGAGGGGTGGAACACCTCCTATATGAGGAGAAGCTGAAGGAGTTGGACTTGTTCAGCCTGGAGAAGAGAAGGCTCCAGGGAGACCTTATAGCAGCCTTCCAGTACTGGAGGGGAATGGAAAGCTGAGAAGGGGCTCTTTATCAGGGAGTGCAGGGATAGGACAAGGAGGAACAGTTTTAAGCTGAAAGAGGGGAGATTTAGATTAGTAAGAAATGTTTTCCTCTGAGGGTGGTGAGACACTGGCACAGGTTGCCCAGAGAAGTCGTGGATGCCCCATCCCTGGAGATGTTCAAGGTCAAGGCTGTATGAGGCTTTGAGCAACCTGGTCTAGTGGAAGGTGTCCGTGCCCATGGCAGAGGCATGAAACTGGATGATCTTTAAGATACCTTCTGAGCCAAACGATTCTATGATTCTATGATGCAGAGTGCAATTAACCTCAGGTCTCAGCCCTTCTGGTTAGTTCTAATCTGGAGTGTCTTCCTGATGCAGAACAAACACTCATCCCAGCACAAGTGTAAGGACAGTAGGAAAGGGGCCAGGAAGAAAGCAGAATCACTTTGTACAGTGGCATTGCTGGTTTATACCTCTTGAAGGTATAGAAAACTGCAGCCTAAGTTCTTCTAACAATTGCTGTGGACAGAGTTGTCCATCTAGGATCTGGTTGAGGACACAATGGAGAAAAAAGAGGAGAACGCAGCTGCACAGCCATGGACCAATACCACAACTATATCAAAAGACTTTAAATATACCCCTCAATTGGGGTGTATTTATCTACCACTGGTAAGTCTGTACTTCCCAGGTATAAGGAATCAGTTACCACCTTTAGCTTCTTCTCCAGCACAGAAGCTGGAAAAGCTTAAAATGAAATAAAGTCCTGCCCTGTTGCTGTGATTTGCCGTGCTCTTACCAATAAAGTAAGTACTGTCATGATACCCAGCAATGAAAGGAGGTGGAAAAGCAGCAATATCATATCTGTACATTAAAACTTCAGGAAGAAACCAGGAGGTACCAAAGAAGCTACCAGAGGTATACTGAAAGGTATGTCTATAAAGTTTTAGATGCTGGTGTTGCCACAACTGTGTAAATCAAACATGCTTACCAAGCATGCTATGTGCTCAACAGAGCCATAAGCACTTGAGCCCATCCTACTTAAAGAAGAGTTCATGCAAAAAGAAACACTTGCTTTGTTAACAAAAGCCTAAAGGCAAATTTAAACACATATTTGGATCAATATCAGTCATGTGAAATGAACATACACTCATCCTGGGATATTTAATGATCCTATCATTTTGGAGGTCACCTTAAACATCTTATTCTTCTTACCTACCCGTGAGTAAAAGGCCATGGGGGAGGGGTAAATATCAGTGATGTCTATTGCATTGGATCAACCAACACCTGGTCCCATTCTATATCTCTATTGCCAAGTGTTTATATTGACACTTATTTCTGCATCAGTGACATGATGCAAGGTTGGCCTCTGCCTCCTCATACACATATGCTTTCTTGACTCCTGATCTGCCTCTTTTTTTTGGCACATCAAGCATATCCTCTCTATGGTCCCTGCTAAAATGGTAAACACTCCACTTCAGGTCCTCTAAAGACTGATGCTGTGAGAATAAGTTACGGGAATTCCTCACACATTTCCTTTTTTTCTCGTTATTGCACCTGCTGTTCACAGGCTGATTCAAACCTTCCTCATCCACATGCCTCCTCACCAGAGCACCTGCAAGACCAGCCCCCAAAAGCATGCCAGAGGGTGGCTTCCTCTGCTTGGCTGCACCACAGGTTGCAGCTGATACCTCCCTTTCAACACCCAGCTTAGTGGTGCCACAAGCTTCTGGCAGGAAAGAGCACCCTTCAGCAGAGCATGCTTACATTTTTCCATAGGGCTCGCCAGGCAATCTTCCTCTCCAGGAAATCCGTCCTCTCCCTTGTCATCCAACCCTAGCTTCACCCCACAGCCCATCCCAGGTCACTATTACAGCATGCCTCCAGCACATGACAGCAGTCATATTCCTGGCTTGTTTTACTCCTCAGAGCTGTCATCCTGCTATAAAGTGTATGAAAACAGTAGGAGCCAAAAGGATTCAGTATTCTGAAAATGAGCACCTAAACCACAGACTCCTTGGAGCAGGGGGAACCTTCATGTCAGAGATTTCCCTCACTCAGTGGGGAAACCTGATCTATTTAAGCAGATCTACCTTTGCCCTTTAATTCTGCCTTTCCTCTCCCATCACCCCAGTGCTTGTCCTTTTGCAGGTGTCTCTCTAAGTCCTCGGAAACTTTGGTCCCATTCCGACACACCAGCATCAGCTGTGGACAATCACTGACACTCCAACTATCCTGATTTTACACTGAAGCTAATACTCTAAAGCAGGATGGGGATTTCACAGCTATTGCTTCAGACCTCAGACTCAGGAAGGCTGAGCTGCGTCTGTTGACGTAGACAGCCAAGTGACAAACCCAGAGGACCAGCACACTTTAAACTGCAGAAGTTAGGCAAGGCCAGCAGCCATAAACATCACAGAAAACAAACAGAGGGCTTGGTGCTTCCTTTGCATCAGGCTAAAGCTCAGCACATCTCCAAGTAGGAAGGTCTGCAGAGGCCCTTCCTTCAAGTTGGCTACCTCTGACTAGGACAAAGTTATATCTGAAAGCTATATCAGAGACATCAGAGATAAGGACAAAGTCTATGATACGAGTGTCACATATACTACAAAGGGAAAAAAGCAGAAACAACTCCGACTGGCTAACATGCCAGAGGAAAAAAGCATGAATAGATCTTAAGTATCTCTTTCCCTGGATGGATCAGTAAGAAAACTACATCCATTACTAGAAGATGAGAACATTAGGGAACAGTCTGGGGGCAGTGATCCAACTGTCTGACCTCGTTTCCTGTAATTCTACAATGGTCAAGGAAAGAAAATGTTTGGAAGACACCAATGCCCTTTTATTTAAGGCTTTAACCCCTCAAGAATCCATGCACACAGGTGCAGATGTGAAGAGGAGTTTCAGAGAAGGCTGTGACAAAGGAACCTGAGGGCAGGACTAGACCTTCTGAGGAAAGGGCTATTCCACCAGTCAGGATCAGACTGAGCAATTGGTGAGGCTGTTGCAATAGCCCTGGCAGAGCCGCTCTAATGGTGCTCAGAGAAGATGATTACTACAAACCCCAACCCCACCACCTTGTCCACTGACACAGACAGTGTTAGGGCTTCAAACCAAGAAGAAAGAAAGTATGTTCAACCTAAAACCTTCTGGAGAGCAGGAGGCCTCTTCCCAGGTCAAGTGCGATCCCAGTGGTGCTCCCCTGCTAACCTGCCCGGCCCCCTGCAGGCCCATGTGATGCACAGGCAGCCGAGCAGGGTGCTGGTTATGCAAGTACTGACTCAGATGTCATGGAGCAAAGCCAACGCCGCAAAGGCCGCGGTGAACAACTGTCAAATGATAAAAGATTTCAGTCACTGCTGACTGAAGCTGGATTTAACCTAGCAGGGAAAGGCTTTGTATCTCATTACCAACCCGCTGCGCCAGTCAATTCCCTCCCCAGCTGCACTATTTTGACCTCATTTCTGAAAATAAATGATGAGCTGTTTTCTCCTTGTAACAAGTAACTACTGCACTGGAAAGCTGGGTGTTTTCAGTTGTTAAAGCAAGACAGTGCTGCAACCTGTTCCTCGAAGCAGCTTCAGACAAGAGCATCACTACCCCAGTCCCTGCATATCCCTTAGGTACCTAGGACGCCCACGCAGAAAGCCATTTAGATTGAATCTGCTGCCACAAACGGACCACAAAAAGTTTCTGGGCACTTCTGCAAGTAGCAAATTGCTATATATTACACCAGTTTACTGAAAGTTGGCAAAACTGTATTTGATGCTGAGAGTCACTTGCTGGTGCTTAACAAAAATGAATCAGTCAGATGGTAAAAGACCAGCTAAAGAGCCATCTAGATAAGGGTTCATGGCTAAGCCAAGTCTTGCAAAAATCAGTTGAGAAAATGGACTGGTATCCAGTCCTTCCAGTCCATATTCAGGGGATGTAAGATGAGAAGACGGCACTTCCCAAGTACTTCCTAAGAAAACCACATCTTTTGCTTTCCCAAGCCTCTGTTGTTTTCTGATGGCTGATTATATTCAGAAGAATAGAAGATGACACTGCAGAGACAGCATTGACATAAGATCCTTAACTCCTAACAACCAAGAGCTTACAGATTGACTGCAAAGAACATCAGGGAGTTCTGCAATGGTCTCCTTCCAAGAGAGGACAGTTTATTACTGAATAAGGCTCATGGCTCTCCAAATGTTTCCTTAAGATTTATCCTTACAGGCTTTTGTCACATTGGGGAGCTTCAGCAGTTCATTTGCACCACACTGTAATGCTGTGGCCCCCAAAAGTTGTGTTTTTTTTTTTTTAACTATCACATTAGTTAAGCAGATACAAGCTGCCAAAAATTTTACTGCTGTAAAAGAAAGTCAGTCACTGTTTCGTGGAAGATAGCAGAATTGAACATGAAGCATCACCCTGAAGTTCTGTTGAAGTAAAATGGAATCCAACTTGGAACAACTCATCTGTGTCAGTGTTGGACCATGGTTGGTACAAGCCGAACACCAGTCCAGGCCAACTGATGCCTCCAGCCCACCACGTGGCTGGCTGCTGGCCTTGCAGAGTCCAAGGTATTCACACTGTTTGGAGCCAAGTGTAGGATCTCTGACAGCATTGGCCTTTACCCCATCCATCCTGATGATGCAAAAGGTGTGCTCAACCCTGCTCCAAAGAACAAATTGTGCCAGCTTGTGCCACCCGCAAAGTCCTGGAGTTTGAGTGAAAGCAACTTCCTAACACGGACTTGAAACTTCACAGGGTTAAGGCTAGGAAACACAGTTTTTGGAGGAGGCACTGACTGCCATTCAAGTGTAGTAGCAGCAAGAGTGGTAGTAGGTTTAAACTAAGAAGAGACAGCCTCGATGTGCTGGTACTGCTGCTGCAGAGTCACTCAGGCAGAGCAGAAAGGCTGAGAGTTCAGAAGCCAGGGGACAGTTTCACCAAAATTATGATTATTTCAGTTACTCTGTGCTCTGAGTGCATTGCTTCATCTCTGAAAAAAAACCACCACAATGAAATTAAAGGGCTCTGACAGCGAATCAAAACTGTTTAGTGTGAAGGAACATAATCAGACCTGGATAGAGGGCTCGGGCACAGCTGGCCACAGGAGGAGGTGAGTGCTACGGAAACAAAAAGGATATCAACGAGAGCGGGCTTAGCCAGTAAAATGGCCAAGGTAAACAAAGCACAATCTGTGCTAGTCCCTCAGCAGTGTGCAATTAGAGAAAGGATCCCTGATGGACAGAATTATGTAACTTTGTCATTGCTGAGACACAACGGCGCTAATCAATGACCTTGCTTCCCCACGCTCCATGTCCTACCAGCAGTGAAGTTGCTCCTGGCCACTGCACATCTATGTACTATGGCAGCATGCAAGGAATGAGTAGAAATAAATCCACATGCAGGAACAACAGAACACATTACTAACTATATTTTGTTTCATTCCTTTGATCTGTCACCTGAAATCAATCAAAATCCAAAAGGAAATATCCCAAACTTGTGCTTAAAAATATACATATCACATTGTTTTCATTCACATTGATAAATCCTTTTCTGTTTTTCTTTTGTTGATGTTTAGAGCTGAGTTTTAATGACATTTTGCTCTGGCTTGGTTTTCAACACCACTGATGATAAATACATGCCAGCAGCCGGCTGAAGCAACAGTTGCTGCAGATCCAGTGTCAGAGTGTGACAGGCATGTGGACGGCTGCTGTAGGTGTGGGGACACACAGCCCGGGCCCCTGTGATTCCTGCTCACATGCCACAACGTGATCAAGGAAAACTGGCTCAGTCCTTTCCCTCGATCTCCTTCCTCTCCTTCTCCCCTTCCCTAAGGAGCTGTCGGCTTTCCTCTCTCACGCTTGGAGCCATTTGGTTTGACTAACACAGGGGATTTACCTCAATTAAATTAAACCAAGACAGAAGAAAGACGGGCTGAACACAAGGAAACTATATGCCAGCAATATATATAAAGCAAAGGGTGCAGGAAATGCCTCAGTATTCACAGCCATCCACGGCCAACTCATCTCTTCTTCACTCAGCTCTGGGCTCTCCCAGAGACCTTTCAAACAGATCTAAAATCTTTAGCCAAGGGCTTTCTCTGGCTCTCCAGAAGGCTCTTCTTCTGTACTGAGCAATGATGCTCAGGAGGGCAAGGGTCTGCTTTCCTGCTGCTTGCAGGCTTTTCTTTACTGTTCCTACTCTCTACAGAGCAGTGCTCTGCCCAGTTCTTCTCTTCCCCATCCCTCTTCCTCAACTGCTGATCCCTCCTCCAACACCCAATGAACAGGACCCAAATTCAGGACTCAGTCTGGAAATAATCATGCAACTGGCAACAAACAAGGGTCTCTGGTGACATCAGCAGCAGAGACAGGGGCCTTGCTGGGAGCCAGGTGCTGTCCTTGGGGACATTCATTCCCTTGTGAAGATCACAGTGCCAATTTCTGCTGAAACGATGACTTTGCTATGTCCTCCTATGTCCCCGTGGGGATTATTGGACTCTCCTAACAAACCTTCTCCTTCCCCCCCTCTCCTGGGAGAGTTCTGGCACCCATAGTGCTCCTGTCCCCCAATTTACTGAGGAAGAGGAAGCAGGAGCAGAGCATACTCTCACCATTGCCGTCCTTGTGACTGGTAGCATCACCTACGTACGTGTGAGCTCGTGCTTGCCAAAGCATGGAAAGGTTGGATGGCTCAAAGCATGGAGTCAAATTTCTGCAGATTCCAGGAGAATCGGTACCAAATACAAATAAGTCCATCCAGCTCTGCAAAACTACAATGGATCAGCTGTATCATCCCAACTACTGAGCAGAAAAATAGCCAGAAAGCTCACGAGAGAGCTCTCCCACAGCAGATTATTAACCACCTTAGAGATCCCTTCCAGGTTGCAATTTTCTTTTTCTGTGGAGAGAGTTATTTACCATTATTTCTGCCTTTAAACATGTGGCAATACATGTTTTATCTCTTAAAAACAGTAATACATTTGCTTAGAATAGGTATTTTTAAAGACCAAAGCCAATATTTGGTGGTGAAGACTTTCCTAAAGCAACACGGAGTCATGATTCAGCACAGAGAAGTTCTTCTTAGGTAAATTCCCCAGCCACAATGCTACTTAAAGTGTCAGTTTAATGCAAGAAGGTTGTTTATACCTGTAGCTCACTGCATATCAGCTGATCAGACTGCAACTTCAAAGGGGTCTCAAATGCTTGGAAGCAGCAGTATGGTTAATTAATAATGTAAACTAAAACTCAACAAAGGCAAGACATCAGCAGTAGAGTATATAGGGCTCTGCAGGATTACCTTCCATTAGACTTAATCAGAGCAGCATCTCTCATTCCCCTGAGAACACTGATGCAATTTATCCCTCGAGCTATGCACTGGCTTTTGGAGTCAGACCCATTGTATCATTTACATCAAATATGTAGAGCATTATCTGCAATAAGATGTACACCAAAATAACAACCTACGCATCTTGGTTTATTAAACAATGATTTATATGCTCCAAATGGTTAAAAGTTGCTCTTCAAATAGGGGGCAGGAGCACAAACTAGTCCATTACCTTCCTTTCTGAGAGGCCCCAGCAATGCCATCAGCACATCCCCGTTCCTCTGCATTAATTCATGACTTTTCCTGGGCAGCCAGGGCTGGCCGAGTTCCCACAGCACCAAGCTGGAATGCAAAGCTGCCCCTTCCTGGCAGGCTGCTGGGGTCAGCCTCTGCCATTGACTCAGCTGCCCCTGTTTGCACTTCAGTTGCTAATTGGACCCCTCTAACACCATGGAGATGACTCCTGCTCAAATATTTGGCTTCATGAGATGCCGGCTTGCAGATAACACATTAAATGGAATGAAGCACAGAAAGTCAAGGGAAAAGCACATGCTTATCATGATGGCAACACACTGGATGTCCCTGGTTTGTAATGTGGCTAATCATGGCTTTATTTTTTTAATTCTTTTTCCTAAAGACAAACATTCCTGTTTTATGGAGCTTTCAGATCTGATCTGCTTTCCATCTTCTATGCCTTTATCCCACCTAGATAATGAAACAGATTCTAATTTGATCCCCACTTACTCCACAGAGCAGCCTGGCTTCCCTGTTCTCCCACACGAGCGTGAATCTACAGCACACAAGTCTGCACTGCAAACAGAAACAGATGGTCTGAAGTTTATTAAAATGTCAAGAAACCTTCTTCTTCCATTAGCACCTGTAAAACATATTTCAAAAACAAAGCATGAGGCTCACTCTATTTTCATTTTCCCCTGCTGCAGTCCTACCCTCAGGGGATTTTTATGCCTTGCCTCTAATGTAGACATCATTCTTTCTGCTGAGGGTGTTGGGGTCCATCCTTAGTTTCTTTGGGGAAGCCTAAAAGTGACTGTGCCTGCACCGGTGCAGCCCCAACTCCTGTATTGTGTGCAGTTTTGGGTGCCGCAGTATAAAAAGGACATCAGACTACTGGAGAGTGTCCAGAGGAGGCCACAAAGCTGGAGAAGGGTCTAGAGAGGAAGTCATATGAGAAGCATCTGAAGTCACTTGGTCTGTTCAGCCTGGAGAAGAGGAGCTCTCATAGCAGTTTACTGCTTCCTCACAGCGGGAGGAGAAGCAGGTGCTGATCTCTTCTCTCTGGTGACCAACGACAGGACCCAAAGGAACAGCAGGAAGATGTGCCAGGGGAGGGTTAGGTTGGATATTAGGAAAAGGTTCTCCACTCAGAGGGTGGTGGAGCACTGGAACGGTTCCCCAGAGGAGCAGTCATGGCGCCAAGCCTGACAATATTCAAGAAGCATTTGGACAATGCACTTAGACACATGGTGTGAATGTAGGGATTGTCCTATGCAGGGACTGGAGTTGGACTTGATCCTTGTGGGTCCCTTCCAACTCAGGTCATTCTGTGATTCTGTGAAAAGTCTCCCCAGTCATTCTGCTCAAGTTGAGAGTGAGTTCTTCTTTGATTTCCAAACTGAGCTGCTGTCTTTGTTCAAAACTTCTCAAAAAAAACTCCCTCCGCTTTACAGGGGGTCATTTATATATTAATAAGCCAATGCAACTAATATGAGCTTGGATTCTTAGTTTGGGCCTACTACATGCAGAAGGGAAGACCACAACTTCTGAGTACTGTAGCTTCTGCTGGCTGTGACATCACAGAGTGGCCAAGCTGAACTTGTTCCCAAATACCTGGTTCTGCTCAGAGTATGTTGAGATTTGCTCTCACAAATGCTGCACCTCGTACTCTGAGTATGGTATAGCAACACTAGCGAGCTCCTCCTCATCTAGAATGTAAATACAACCCAGCATTTCAATATCTATGTTATTATAAGTGGCCTTAATATGTCCACAGCAGAGCTACCAAAACACAGGATTAGATGTAGATGTTTTACAAGCTCATTCAATTTTAACTCTTTCATTTATTGGCATCATAGGCAGTTCAGCTACCTTGCTTCAATGTTGCGCAACCAAGAACAAGAGCCAATATTTTCAAAGTACCATGCCTAAAGCTATGTGAATGAGGTCAATGTAATGCACCTCTGATAAGAAAGCTAACTCCTGGTTTAAATGCTTGGTTTTCCATTGATACATCCCAGGATTAGACAAGCAAAATTACATTCTAACTATATCACTATTTTAATGCATATGTCCAGTCATACTGTAGCAAACACAACATTTGTACATACAAAATGTATTCATCAGTAATATTGGTCTGAAATGCCACAAAAAGTCACCAGATAAACCCCTAAACTGTCACAATATTTAAACCTATAGATGTCAGGATTTCTATCTGCATTTTCTTTTTGGAGTCATTAGATCTTCCCAATATTTCTCTCTACCCAGAAGGGGCTATAAAATTCTAAGGAAGGAAAAATCCCATACTTCTGGGTTTTTTTAATGAAAGAAAAAGAAAGTTTTTATAAAGTAACGTGATCCCAGAAGTGAGGGATATTAAAGGCTATGGATTCCATAAGTTGCAATAAATTTAGACTTGGCAATGCATAAATTTCTTTTGATATTTTTCTCATTTATACATGTGTATGAAAAAGAAATAACTCAACTTACTCCTAATTTGTACCCATTTATGAAGCAAGAATCATACTTATGCTGTGTACAACATTATCATAAAACCTGTAAGTACATCAGTTATGATCACAAAAAGCATTGATCACAAATACTTGTAAATTTTTAATTGAAGTAATGGTATCGGTGATAAAAAGAAGGGAAATTAAAGAAGATATTGGCTCCTCAAGTAAATAAGTCGATTCCTCTGGTTCTGCTTCCCTTTCTGTGCATGCTAAGAGCATTTCTTACCTACCACGCAGCAGTGATTTATGACTTGCTGTGCGATGCTGTCAGCGTATATGAAGCCTCTTGGATGTTACATGAAAAACATTGAGGAAATGTAAGAAAGACTGTTACCTCATCTTAGCAATACTGAAATATATGCTCCATGTCTTCAAAACTGATGGAACAAGTGGCAATAGGCTAATAAGTTTAATCTGTGGCACTCAGGGACATGGTTTAGTGGTGGATTTGGCAGTGTGAGGTTTAAGGTTGGACTCGAAGACCTTTAAGGTCTTTTCCAATCTAAATGATTCTGCAATTGTGTGATCATTGTTGTTCATAAGTGAAGCTGTACGTCAGGGGAGGGGAAATGGTTTGCAATTGATTCCTTCTCTCATTTCGCTCACAAGCAGAGGTCTTGATCTAATTCCCAATAAAAATCAATAGAGAGACTTCCAGCAAACCTTACCTAGTCCCCAGACAAATCAGCAACTTATTCTTTGTGTCTGCTCCTGCAGTTCCTGCCCCAGGCTAATTTCTAAAGAAAGTTGTTTGTATGTGACCTGCCGTCTTTGCCACTTTTACTCCTCAGTATTTTATAACTCATAGAATTTAAATGACTGTATTCAGAGTTGGGGGGGGTGTTCCTTCTCCTTAAGTACAGTTGGTGTCTTCCATGCATGCATTAGGTTTCTATAGCAATATGTGTTGTTACCTAGGTTATGGACAGGGTTAGTATTTCCATTTGGCTGTGACATTTGATTAATTATTAGACTTACAGGCCAGCTTCCAGCATGTGTTTGTACATGTGTACACACAGACATAAGCAAATTAGGGAAAAAAGTCTATTATAAATTAGCTTTTTAAAATCCAGGTTTGCAAACATTACATGTAACAACTCAGGAGGGGCCCCTTTCAGATATCCCATGGGTAAAACTATACTGCATCTTCGAAGAGTTAATTTTGGGGACTCTATTAATATAAAGCCATGTACAAGAAAAACAAGAAAAGAAAACAAGAAAAGAAATCATTCTTTCTGCTGTCCAGTAAGAACTGTTACAGAAACTGAAGTAGAAAGACAGATCTCATGCCCGTGATATTAAACAAAACCCCAAAGAAAACATCACCAGTGGAAACAGAAGCATTTATACACCAATAAAGTGGAAAAAAAGAAAATAAAATTACAGTCCCACCAGCCAGTGCAAAGAGTATTTGTGTGCATTACTGGAAGGACTATGGAATCCAGCTCCGTAAGAAGTCAGCAAGAGGAAACCTACAAACAGCAGAAATACTTTTAACTTCATACAGTACTTATCTAATTGATTGTCGCTACATGGAACAGCACTGCTCTAAATCCTTAACACCAAATGCATAACCGAATGGGACTGTGAAGGTGCCTCACTCATGCCACAGCTGCATGGAGATTCCATGACTCCTTTATATTTGATTTTACATGCTTATACAACGCCAAAACTTGTCCCAATGCCATTTAATTAATTGAAATCACTCCTGCAGCCTGAGACTGAAACCTTAATGCTGCAATACCTCTTGTTTAAACTAAGATTATTTCAGATGTGGGCAAACATGATGCCTGGCAGGTGTGCCTCATATGCCAAAGAATAATCCACCTGCACGTCCAATTCCCAAGTCGTGTGGCTGAGCAGCCTTGCTGTAGCAGGATAGATATTGTGCTGTTCAACAGCAAAGAGACACCTGGGCTTGCAGTAAGCCTGAACGAAGCACCCTGAGGTTTAACTTTGGGTTTTGACGTTTCTTGATTTACCCTGAGAACTTGGCACATACTTGTTGCCACAATCAAACCAGACACAGAGGTGAAAGGTCTCTATAAAACTGGGCAAATGCAGTTTGAGGAGGACAGGCCACAAAGAGGCTCTGCAAGGGACATCAGTGCCCTCTGCATCAACAAGGACAGGAGCAGTTATGGACTAAACCCGCCAAAGCATGGCTGAAGGCCAGAGGGATGAGTAGAAACCTTCTTCCTCCCCAGCAAGAGCCTTGAGCCCTGGGACAGGAAGCAGCTTTGCCTTGGTAAATCTTTTTTTCCTTCCATCAACCTTCTGGATGTGTTGATTCCATGCTGGCTGATGCAGTAGGTGACTTGAGCTCTCACAAAGGGGCAAAGACAACCCAGTGAAACACTTGCCATGGCCCTGGATCATCTCTGCTGCTGCTGCTCCACAGCCCATAGAGGGGATTCTCCCTTTTGCTCCATCCAGATAGCCTGGGTGCAAGCCCAGTTTACAACTTAATGAGATATGGACACAGACTGATAATGTATTCTTAGATCTCAGAGGCTGCCAAAAAAGCCCTCATGGAAATCAAGCAAAGCTGTTTGTGAGACTCGCTGAAGAAAAGCTAGTGTTTGTCAGACATCTACAGATAACTGCCAGGCTCAAATAGTCCAAACAGTACCTAGAATTTAACTGCTATTCATACAAAATGCTGAAACCCAGCCTGCTAGACTGACAAACTTTGTGGTTTTAACATGGCTTGAAAAAAGAGGTTAAAGTAACTCTGCCGGTTTTAAACAGTGGAAATGTAGGAGGAAAAGCATGGTTTGATGCTTTGCAAATAGGGAAGTAAATTCAGCTTCTGTTACATCTCCTGGAAGAAGAAAGGTGTAACAGCAATTCCAAGAAAATACAATGCTGGAGTGAGAAACAGCCGTATATTTCTGCCCTGAAGTCCTTCTGCCCATTGCTGCCTTTGACTCATCTGCCCCCAACACCTGCCTTACAGAATTATCGCCTACACAAACTTAAATTCTGTAATGTTGGCAGGACAGATGCTGTGCTCCCTGTTCTGTCTGTATGGAAAGGGTTATGCAAAATAAAATATCATAGAATCATAAGGTTGGAAGAGACCTCTGAGATCATCGAGTCCAACCATGCCTGTCTCCCTACTAAACTATATCCCTAAGAAATTCATCTACCCGTCTTTTAAACACCTCCAGGAATGGAGACTCCACCACCTCCCTGGGCAATATGTTCCAATCCCTGACCACTCTCTCAGTGAAGAAATTCTTCCTAATGTCCAGTCTAAATCTGCCCTGGTGCAACTTGCGGCCGTTCCCTCTCGTCCTCTCGCTCGTCACTTGCGAGAAGAGAGCAGCACCCACCCCATCACAACCTCCTTTCAGGTAGTTGTAAAAAGTGATGAGGTCTCCCCTCAGTCTCCTCTTCTCTCCAACAATTCCCTCAGTCTCTCCTCCTAGGGCTTATTCTCCATTATAAATCATCAGAGCTAATAGAAACAGTTATGGCTGTGAATAGTCCCTCAGTGAGTTATTCATATGAGGAAGCATTTACAGAATTTGAAAAGCCAAACCCAGAAATTCTGCTGTGATTTTTAATACAATGAAAACCTACATTTACTTACAGCATTAATAACACAAGGGTGCATAAAAACTCACTGATAAGCACAATGGGTTGTATTAGATGGTGTAGACCCAGTCTATCATCAGTAGCTTATGTGCAGCCACATCACTTCATTATGTGTTACCAGTTAAAGCGCCATTTCTTGAACACTTCTAAGATTCCATACCTAACCTGGCATATTATTTGGCTTTAAATCATATGCCAACAGGAAAGCCCAATGGCATATGTAAAATAAAACCTTACGAGCTTGAAACCTGCAAGTTTGTGATCCATAGCTTATGTATTTCAGGTTCCCACCAGTGCTCAAGCATCATATGAGCTTGATCCACGTTGTCTCCAGGCTCATTCTGCTTCACTGCTGTTGGAAAAGTCACATTCGGTGCATGCCAAAGGAGGCAGGACAAGAACCCAACCCAGAGCCCCACCTGGAAACCTCTTCTATCAAGAGATGAAAGACTAAAATGAAGGAAGTTGTATGTTGGCTAATGAGCACTGACAGGACCAGTTAAAACTTTTATAGGTGGATCAGATGATGAGAAGTCACCCATGTACATTCCACAGCCCATAAAATCATTAGGATGAAATACAGTGAGATAGAAAGCAAAAATCCCCCAACTTTCAAGGTTTTTGCTCCTTTCTTTCCAGTTCTGGGAGCCTGATATTTCTTCCTCCTCCTTTTCAGAAAACTCTCAGAAATGTGTTTTCTGGGGGAGAAAACCTGTTCTGTTTATTTCTTTCTTTGTTTGGTGACACATTGCATTACTACTCATGCTACCAATACCTTCTTTGTGGAAGCGTCAGCAAGCCTTTGACTTTTGGACTCTGGGCTGTGAACCCATGACTGCATTCATAAAATAAGGTACATGAGCTCAAGCCCAGCTGCCTCCTCCTAAGGCAGGGGATGCTATGTTTCCAGACTCATTCCAAGAACTGGAGGATGATCCAAAACTCACTGGGAATGCAGCAAAGATTTAGATGGGAGAGCAAATACCAACTCCTTTTCCGAAAGCCTTACAATGCATCAACCAGCATTTCATATTCATCTCAGATCGATGAATCTTCAAACAATCATCCTATATCAAAGTGCATCAGATGGTTTAGATAAATGAAATTGCATTGGTGAATATACTGAGACTTTTGCAAGATGAGACTCTGCCTCTGGATTCAGCGCTCTTACCAAGAGCAGCCTCAGAGCAGGGAGCTCTTACTTTCACAGGTTTTACCAGACGAGTAAGCAGAGAGGTTAAGAACAGAATCGTAAATTTGAACCTGGCATTCAAATCTATAGTTAAGGCACTGAGCACCCACTGGATTCACAGGTTGCTGGGGACAACCTGTACCACTGAAAACTGTTTTGGCATCTCCACAGGGCTTTAGGAAGTGAACTGCCAGCACCTGAATGGGAATATTTTTATCTGATTTATCCAAGATGACTCCACAAGCTCCGATCAAGGAACAGGATTTTAAATCTACATTTCCCTTCTCTCTCATTCTAAGCAGTATCTGCATTAACACCTTGATCTGATATGGCAATCCTAGTCATCTGAAATTCAGCAGCACCCTTTCTTGAGCATCCTTTTAAACCTCCTAATAAAAAAAAAATCTGGGCAAACAACATGCTGACTGCAATAAAGAGCATGTCTGTACCACAAACGAGATGTGAAACTGCAGCCATGCAGTCACTGAGCCTGCCAGCACCTTGGGGTATTTATGCAGGTGGCTGGCTGGCTAAAAGCTCCCTGACACAGAGTTACCTGCTTTAACTAAATTAAAGCCTTCTCTCTACACCTGCAGGGTGGCTCTATGTAATCACACTTTGTCAGACACAGACACATTCACACAGTCCATCAGATTTCCTCCAAGTGGGTCGCTGAAGCATATTAAGAAGTCCTGGTTTCTTCTTTGTGTGCTCAGCAATATCTACTGTCATTCTGCAGTTAAGGATTATTCCATATGTCCATTTGTTTTTTCCAAAATCAAACTATAATCTTACATTTAAAAGGACATAGTACCCACAAAAATCCCATTCCATCTGAATTTCTCTGCTTGCTCTCACTCACCCTTCTCCATTCTGACATAATCAGAAGCGAGTATAGAGATAAAGGATTTTTAGCTTATTTATTCTGGACTTTCTGCCCATTTCCCTCGTACAATCTTGCTGATTTTTCCCCTTTGCTTGTGTTGACTCAGAAGGAGAAATACCTTTAAAGTGAGAAACACCCTCAAAAAAATTACGTGGGACATGCAATACCGTTACAGAACCAGAAACAGCTTTTATGCTATGAGCATCTAAGACTCCAAATTGTCCCTTTAATTGTGAAATACACAAAAATCAGGGCATCTGCCAACAATAGGTGAGCACAGTGAAATCACAAGGTGTAGAAGGGCTTTCTGCTAATGCTTTCCGTCCTAGACACAGGCTTTTACAAGAGAGCAGCAGTGGCAGTTCAAGTAGGGATGGCCTTTATGAGGATGAAAGAAATGTGAGCTCATCTTGGAGTTAGCGATGTGCTCTCATTTTAAGGGAGGCCTCATTATTTTTTGTTTTTATCTTTCTCACAAACCCTAACTGCAGCTCTTTCACCCTGGTGCTCAGAATCACTACAGAGGCTGCATGTGAGATATTAGTTATTAGGCTGCTTGGTCTGGGAAGATATCTGGCTCTCCAGACCTTCTCACTGAGCTTCTCAGACTGGGGCAAGAACTGTGGATAACGCGTTAGCACTCAAAATGAGCCCTTATCAGCAACAGATATTGGAAAGACTCACATAGGTGGGAGAACAACACAAAGCAAAGCATTTGGGGAGCATCTAGAACATCCAGACTCCTTAGAACTGCTACCCAACTGAAATATTTAGGTAAAATTTGTTTTAGGTAAGTAACACTAAAGTTATTACACGTAGATACAATTACTCTTTTTCAAACACTCCTATTACTAACACCAGTCCTGCTACAGTTCCCCATAGCAGCCCTTTGTTACCAGCTTACCCTATTGAAAATGGACTGTTTGGGCTCAAGTCCAGAGGAGGCCACAAAGATGAACCGAGGGCTGGAACGCCTCCTGTATGAGGACAGGCTGAGGGAGCTGGGGCTGTTTAACCTGGAGAACAGAAGGCTCTAGGGAGAACTTATATCTGCCTTCCAGTACTTAAAGAAGGCCTACAGGAAAGCTGGGGAGGCGCTCTTTCTCAGGGAGTGCAGGGATAGGATGAGGGTTAACAGTTTTAAGGTGAAAGAGGGGAGATTTAGATCAGATATCTGGAAGAGATTTTTTACTGTGAGGGTCATGAGGCACTGGCAGAGGTTGCACAGAGAAGTTGTGGATGCCCCATCCCTGAAGGTGTTCAAGGCCAGGTTGGATGAGGCTTTGACCAACCTGGTTTGGTGGAAGGTGTCCCAGCCCATGGCAGGGGGGTTATAACTGGATGATCTTTAAGGTCCTTTCTGACCCAAACCAATCTAGGACTCTTGTCCTCTCTCATAGAGGCTGTCTTGGCAGCTACTATTAGCCAGGATTTATTATATTTTATTTCTTCCGTGTGGGGGGGAGATGTGAGATAAAAAAGGCCCTACTGACTTCAGCAGCAGCACCCCTGTGATTTAGCTGCACCCTCCCTGCTACAGTTTGAATGTCAGCAGCAACCCACTCCCTGCTGAGCAAAGCAGCTCAGCTTTAAAGCATCTCTTAATCTAAGCTAGAAACCCTTTTGTGTGAGTAGAAGTCAGCTGGGGTGAAACTCAAGCTACCAATGCAGTGAAGGCAACTTCAATTTTCATCTGCTACAATAATTCCTCTTCTTTTAACAGCTCATTTTCCTGAACAGCCTCTCATAAGGGGTTTTAGAATCACATCAGTCAGATTTCTTTTGTCAAGGTTCAGAAGAGGTCTAGGAGACCGCAGGCAAGCAGGGAAACAGTCTGCATCATCATATCACTTTCCTGCAAAATATTGCATTTGAATACAATTCAGCTATTTTGTTCTTACGTCCTTCGGAACGCCAGAGTAAACAACACAGAGCTGCAACTTGTTCCCTTTTCAATGTATTACTGCATTTCTCATCTCATATTTCTGTTTAACAAGAAGGCATCTCCCCAGTGTCTTTGATGAAGAATATTATTGTAAAGAACATAGTCAGCTTCCCCTGTATCTTCTTGTCCTGAAATGTTTCTTTTGCTGTTAGATAATGGAATAAATCCAACATTTCCATGTGAGTTCCTGTTACAATCCATCAGTGAACAGTGTGTTCTTGTGTCTTAACTATTTGCTCTTCAGACTGTCTCCTAGACTGCAGGCGTTGAAGTACTTCTTGTTCTTCAACAGACCAGTTGAGCTGGGATGAGCTCTGGCATCTGCCACTTAAACAGACCATTTGATATGATGTAAGCAATGAGTAGGTTTGGTCTGGGATGATAAGCCTGAATTTTAGGAGCTGAGAAAAGGATACAGACCTGTTCCCTATGCCTTTAGACCTGCACATACGATTTTTTTCTTGCTCCCTCTCTCAAGTTGTAGCCCTGAGAACTTAAACACTCATTTTTTTATGGCAGAAGGGTCTATGCGTTGGGTCACGTAACCCAACACGGGACAGAAGTCTACACTGCTGCCAGTGAACTGGCACTTTATCTGTTAGTTATTTGAACCACTAAAGTATGCAAAACTTCTGCCAGCTCAATTTTGGAAGGAGAATACTCTTAATGTACAGAACAATCTCATTTTACAAATACAGATAATTATTTTCTAGGAATGGCTTAAAACTATATATGTTAAAGTTTTGATAAGCTGTGTCTGCCCTATGGTATATGTCAGGACAGCTCTTGTCACAAAAACCTATAAAGTGATAAAGCTCTACATGTCCAGTCTCACCTATTTCTGCCTCATTTTCTTGCCACAGAAAGAAGGAACACTGGGGCTGAACACAGGGACTAAACTGCAGCAAACCAGTGGCTTAGACATACACTTTTCTCCTTCCACAGGCAGGAAAGGCACTGTAGCCATACAGAGCTGCTATTAAATTTAGGATCAGACTTTGCTGAACTTGTCCTACTCATCATTTCCAACCTTGCTTTTATCTGCTCAGCACTTCACACATTCCCTCTGCAACATCAGCCTTTTGCTTTCAGTATCTTCTCATACCTTGATAACTGTGATGCTAATCAGAATACAGGAAGATAAGGGTCAAGGACGATTTAGATAGAAAACCCTGAAACTGGCCAGAAGAATAATCAGGCAACAGGCAGTTGGCTTACTTAAGGAATCAATAACAATTTAGGACATAAAGGCAATATGAGGATAACTAAGTGAGGCTCCCTTTGTAGTTATTACTTACTTTCACAACATCCTGATGGGAGAATCACTATTATCAGAATTGTATAGATAGGAAAATAGGTTTTCTAATTGTGGTCTCTTCATCACAAAATTGTGTGCCTCTACACCTCAGTATTTTTTTCCATGGCATATATACATCCATATGCCTCTATCAGCGACATCACCTCACATACTAACTGCACACAGCATAGCTGTCACCACCATACTGGAACAGGTCTAACCGGGTATGGAGGCCCTCCAGTGTGAACTGGCACGCTGTTGGGGAAGTGCTACTCTGAGAGCAATCTGCCCATGGTTATACCATATCAGGAAGGAAAAAAAAACAACCCAAGAACTCATTTGCACATAGAAGGTTTTTCTCCTCAGCTAGAGGAATGCAAATGTCATGCAGCCTTTACATTGTCTCCAACGGTTTGGCTGATTATCACGTCTCTAATTCCAGTTCACACAATCCACACAGCACTTTCTTATTATGGATGTGCTGCTGACACGTACAAAGACTGATTAGATAATTAAACATGAGCCAAGGAAATAATAAATGCACAGCTCCACTTTTCAGATAATTATTTTGCTATAGGCTCTTGTGTGCACAGTTGAATTTGTCTTCATAGTTTGATCTCTGCCATTTCTTATCCAAAAAAAATTCCATCTATTGAATATTCCATCTATTCTATTCATCTTCTAGACACATAAATCACATCATAATAATTTTCAGGTTTGTCATTTTCCCATCTGTTTGACAGTGAACTATTCTTGACTATCCTTATCACAGCTACTTTCCTAATCCTATCAGTGGGCTAAGAAATTATTTTCCCCTTATATACGTGTCCCACCTTGCCCATATACCCTTTCCTTGTAATCAGTATAGGAGAAAACTACACCGCAAAGGCCAACCATACTTCTTTTCAGGTAAGCAGCCATGTCAGTGGACATGAGATGTCTTCCAGTTGCATGCCAGAAGGGCCTGGCTAAGGGTGGATAATCTACGTAGATGAATGAATGGGCTGCAGAATAAAGATGCCCTTCTTTTGGGTCAGGTTCCACTGATCAGGCCCCCAGGTGGAATCAATAGTGGCCATGTCCTGTCTAACTGATCACTTATAGGCTGTGCTGAAAGGCAACTTCATAATACAGAGGTGCTCGACTCTGAGTCGAAGCTGCACACTACAAAATGTGACCATGGGTTTCTACTGACCAACCTCAGAGATCTCAATAAAACTAGAAAAGATGAAGAAAAGGCTGATAAGGTTGATTGAAGGTATGGAAAAACTCTTCAGCTTAGGAAAGATGACCTCAGGGAAAGAATACAACAGAGACCTATAAAATCAGATGTGGGATGGAGATGGCAAACAGGGAAGGGAGTATCAGATGAAAACAGAATCATACAATCATAGAATGGTTTGCATTGGAAGGGACCTTAAAGATCACCCTGTTCCAAACCCCCTGCCATGGACAGGGACACCATCCACTGGATCAGGTTGCTAAAAGCCTCATCCAAGTTGACCTTGAACACCTCCAGGGATGGGTCATCCATGACTTCTATGGGCAACCTGTTCCAGTGCCTCACCACCCTCACATAGCAGGTGGGAGGGCCAAAACAAATACAAGGAAATAATTTTGATGTATTACGTTCTTAAACAGCCAAATGTGCTGTTGTAGGTGCTAGAAGTTTTGTTATGAAATGCAATTGGGCAAGATCACAGAAGAAAAACTAGTCAGGGTCTATCAAACACCAGTTTTAGGACAGGACACAAGCCACAAAGTGTTAGAGGCTGGGAGAGTGTAACGGGAAACATCTTTGCCCTGTTCTTATACTCCTGTACCTGTGTGATTGGCACAAAGAGACTGATCTGGATGGACCATTGTCCTGACCTGGTACATCAGTTCTTGTGTTCTAAATGAAAATTTATTTCAAAGCAGTAAAAATAGTAATGTAACCTCACACCTAAGCAGAAGGTGCCTTTATTCTAGTGCCTTCCACACTATGATTATGATAAAACACTTAATTTTCCATAGCTCAAATTTACCATTTGTAAAATTATATTAATGGTGCCCATCTTTTAAAGATACTCCAAGGTCCACAACTGAGTGAATAATACAATGACAAGGAGTTACCCATGTTATTAACTAAACCTCTCAGTCACCTAAGTGTGTCAATATGTGCTAGTGTTCAAGTCCAAACAGTCACAGATCTGTGACCAGGCCTTAAAATAAGATGTAAGACGACATTAGGCATTACATTTTATTTCAGAAGCACGAACTGTTGCTAACTATTTAATGCCTTTTGAGGCCAAATCATTCTTTATTGTGTTTGTTTTGGAACCCACAACAGAGGGACTTGTGCTGCTGTTTTCAGAAGCGTGAAGAGTCAAGTCCAGACCTACGTGGCCTGTTTATGGTTATGAGATGTTGCAAGATCAGTGATAGGATCAAAGCCATTGGATTCCTGACTCCTATCAGGAAAGATGTTGGAGGGGAAAAAGCAAGTTGGAATTGCACTGCCTGCAATGCAGAGAAGATGTATCCAAGTCACCTCTAAACACCACACTTGGATAAGCTGTGTCAGCACAGCTGCAAAACTTGCCTAGGAAGCAAGGTAAATTATGAACTCCATTAGAGGGCAGTTAGGAAAATACTACTCCCCTTTAAATTTGCTATTAGCTAATTTAAAGTTGTCTTCTGTAGAGTTGTTTTGCACAGCAGGGACTGCAGTAAGGCACACTCATGCCTGTGTGGTTACCCGGGGTTGAGGCAATGCTGTGAAGCTACTCATGCTATTCCCCATCCCTACACAGAGTAAAAAACCTCCACTGTTATGATTTCTTTAGTCTAATTCTTTTCTAGTTTAGGCTGACTTTTCCCTCCATGTATGTAGCCTCATACTCCAATTTTCAGCTGGGAGCAAGCACCAAGCGTATCATTCCAGGTCCTGACCAGCCACCAGCTCCTTCCAACAAAGAAGCAGCATCTCTTGATCTCCAGACACTTTTGTAATTAAATTTTAAAGAGTGCTGCTCACTCATGGATTTTGTAGTAGGTTTTCATTTCAGCTGGCAGTTTACTCCCATAATACAATCGTTTCTCTACGAACCTCCTCAGGGGGGACTTCAACCTACCAGATGTCTGCTGGAAATACAATACAGCAGAGAGGAAACCGCCTGGCAGGTTCCCGGAGTGCATGGCCAGAGAACTTCCTGACTCAGCTGGTGAGGAAGCCAACTAGGGAAGGCACCCCACTGGACCTGTTGTTCACAAACAGAGAATGACTTGTGGGTGATGTGATGCTTTGAGGCTGACTTGGGCACAGCAATCATGAAATTATAGTTTTCAGTTCTTGGAGAAGTGAGGAAGGGCAGTCAACAAAACTGCCACCTTGGACTACCAGAGGGCAGTCTTTGCCCTGTTTAGGAGCCTGATTAATAGCCCCTCAGGAGGCAATCCTGAAGGACAAGGGAATCCAGGAAGGAATCTTAAAGACACAGGAGCAGGCCCTTCCCAGGTGCCAAAAGATGAGCACTGCTGAGGTTTGGCTTGAAGTTAGGAAAAAAAAGTAGAGTTTATGACCTCTGGAAAAAGGAGCTAGCAACTCAGGAGGACTACCAGGATGTTGTGAGGTTATGCAGGGAGCAGATTAGAAGGGCTAAAGCCCAACTAGAACTTAATCTGGCTACCGCCATAAAGGACAATAAAAAAAGTTTATATAAATTCATTAACAACAGAAGGAGGGCTAAGGAGAATCTCCGTTCTTTATTGGATGCAGAGGGGGAAACTTAGTGACAAAGGATGAGGAAAAGGCTAAGGTACTTAATGATTTATCTACATTAGCCTTTAATAGCAGGACCAGTTGTCCTCCAGGTACCCAGCTCCCTGAGCTGGAAGACAGGGACAGGGAGAAGAATGAAGAACCCCTGTAATCCAAGAGGAAATGGTCAGTGACCTGCTACACCACTTAGACTCACACAAGTCTAAGGGGCAGGATGAGACCCACACAAGAGTACTGAGGGAGCTGGCAGAAGTACTCACCACGTCACCCGCAATCATTTATCAGCAGTCCTGGCTCATGGGGGAGATCCCAGTTGACTGGAGATTAGCAAATGTGGTGTTCATGTACAAGAAAGGCTGGAAGGAGGATTTGGGAGACTACAATCCTGTCAGTTTCACCTCAGTGCCAGGGAGTTATAAAGCAGATCATCTTGAGTGCCATCACGTGGCATATATAGGACAACCAGGTGACTGAGCCCAGTCAGCATGGGTGTATGCAAGCGAGAACCTGCTTGACTAACTTCATCTTCTTCTATGACAAAGTGACATATTTGGTGGATGAGTGAAAGGCTGTGAATGTGGTCTACCTGGACTGAAAGAAGGTTGTGTTGGAACACAAGGCAGGTGTTGGTCTCTTCTCCGAAGTGATAGGACAAGAGGAAATGACTTCAGGTTGCACCAGAGGTTTAGATTGGATATTAGAAAATATTACTTCAAGGAAAGAGTAGTCAAGCACTGGCACAGGCTGCCCACGAAGTGGTGGAGTCACCATCCCTGGAGATATTTAAAAGATGTATAAACGTGGTGTTTAGGGTCATGGTTTAGTGGTGAACTTGGCAGTGTTAGGTTGGACTTGATCTTAAAGGTTCTTTCCAACCTAAACAATTCTATGATGTTATAATACTAAACAAAACCAAGAATGAGAATATACAGGGCAGGGGCAGTTAAGTGCCTACACATTTCAATAACAGCTATGCTTGCAAACTGTCAGCCCAAAAAGGTCATTAAAATAATCTAGCCTTTTATCAAGAGCAAACTCTTGCTGACTGATAATGCTGAATAGATGATGTTAATTCCAGTCCTCTCTGGACTCTAAATTAACCCTTTCCTGAGCATCACATGTGCTGCTGTGATAGATGAGCTGTCTTTATGCAAACTCGTTCTTCTACCCTTTAAGGCATTTTCAGTTAATTCTGCAGCTTTTCACCTTGTTGCTATTTTGCCTTCACACCTACAGCCCAGTGTTCACAAGGATTTATTCTGTTCCCTTCAGGTGTAAGCACTAGCTGAGTTTGGAGGAAAAATAATATCAAATATCATTTGCACTTCCCTTATGGTCCCTATCAAGTGCCAAAACACTCAGTTCCTATTAACTTCAACATAAGATAGCATTGACTTTGCCAACAGCATTCAGCTTTTTCAGGTTTGGGTCCCTCACAGACCTCCATAGATATCAATAACAATTTCATAAATGAGGAGAGGTTTTGATAACTTACATACGAGCATAGGAGGCTATCAGGGCTAGTGACAGAGCTGCAGACCTGCTTACTCAGAAGATAAGATCCCTTAATGTCTTAACCAGTATAAGCAACATCCCGTGTGGTTTTCAGCATCCCCTGTGTGCTGGGTGATAAATGCAAACATATCCCTTAGATAAAAAGTAATGTGTGCCCTTTGCTGGAGCTTCAAACCCACTGACACAGTGAGGTTTATGGATTAAATAGATACTCCTCAAATATTTGTTTTACATGATAGACTATTATAAGAGGCTTCAAGTGCTCCATCCTTCAGTCAATAGGTGACTCTACAGCTTTTGCTATCACTGCCCCTTTTGGCTTCCTTTGGTTTTCTTCCCTTGAGATCAAGGTGATCTATTTTTAGTGCAGGGACTGGTTAAGTGAGGAGTTGCTATAGTGACAAATAGCTGATACAAACCAAGTCCCATTGCAATTCCTCCAGCTGGTAAAAGAACACTACCCAAAGTGGGGCATCAGCTGGGGCTGCCCAAACACTGCTCAGCTTTGGGGGGGTGGATGGGGCGCAGCATTAATAACTGTACAGGACTCTCAAGGTCATGCTTAATGTCTATGAAATGGCCAGAAGACAGTCTTGGTGCCTTTTGTAGGAAACACACATCTCACTGCCTTTGTTGGCCCAATAAACGAGTTCGTTGTAGGTCTTGGGCTTCACAGTGGTCTCCTTCTGCAGTCCTGCTGATACAAATTAGCTGTAAAAGCAGCCATAGCTGCCTCTACCTGAGAAATCATTGTGTTCTTGAAATTTTATTAACAGTAGGGCACTTGTATGCCAGTGTTCAGAATTGGGTAGGAAAAGACACACAATCAGGATACTTGGAACTTCAGCTTTCCTTGCAGCTGAATAGCTGAGCATCACAGAAACATTGATTGGAAAGGATGTCTGGAGGTTTCTTCTCAAGACTCCCACTCAAAGCAGGTCTGATGTCAAACAAGACCAGGTCAGCCATGGCTTTGGCTAGCTGAGTCTTGAAAATCTCCAAGGATGGAGAGGCAACAACTTCTCCAGGTCATTTGTGCCAGTGCCACACCACCCTCTTGAGGGATTTTTGCTAACATCCAGTCTGACTCTTCCCAGCCACAAACTCTTATCTTTTATTCCTTCTTTCAGCATTTCCCACCACTAAGAAGAGTTTGGCTCTACCACCTTTGAAACTCCCCTTCAGGTAGCTGCAGGCTGATATTAGATTGCCCTTTAGAGACTTCTCTGTGATGGACAAATAATGCCTGGTTTCCTCAACATCTCCTTACAGATCCCAGATCTGCACTGGGTCCAAAACATCTTGGTAGTCCTCCAGGGAAACACTCCCCAATTTCCCAGCATTTTTCTGATGGGGCCACCAGAAATAAGAGACCATATTCCAAATGCAGCCCAGCGTCAAGTGGAGGGGTATAATAACCTCCCTTGACTGAATTGCTCCATTCCTCCTAATGTAGGCCAGCATGTGGTTCACCTTATTGACAATGACAGCACATTTGGATCTTTTTTCAGACTATATCCACCTCAATCCTGAAGTCTTTCTTGTTGGGAGTCAGTCATCAGTGTCTAGCATGTACTGCTACATAGGCTCACAACACCATCCAGGTCACTAATGAACATCATCAGTCCACATACTGATTCCTGGGTGTTGTTCATCCCTAAATTCAGGTATATCCTTTAGGAAATGTCAACCTTATTCCAGCTTCTCATTCTTTCAATTCAGTCCTTCTCTCAAGCAGGCTGGTACAATCCTTACTTGTGAAAACCTACCTTTTCTTGCCACTATTGCAGCAAGAACCTCTCCATTGCAAACTTATTGTCTCCCTCTCGTCTCTAGTTGACTTTGTCTCATGTCTCCCTCATCCCTATTTCTTAAATTGTTTTCTTGCCCTGTTCTCGTTTATTATCTCTAATTATACTATATGCGAGCAGCAGAGATGTCACAAATCATCTGTTCCTCTCCAGGAGCATTGCCTGCCAGGAAAGGCAGAATTGTCACAAGAATCCTATGTACACTATTGTAACTCTTGCATTGACTGAAAAAAATCATGGGGTCAGATGGGCAGGATCTGTAAACAATCCACTGACTGTAGCTCTGAGCGTGCCAAAAGGGTCCCTGTTACCCCACAGAGAACACAACACTGGGAAGCAGCTGTTTTCCCAATGCCTAGGAAAAAACTTGGAAGAAACAAGAGGATGTTCTTAATTAATGTCAGCTAATCCTGTCATCCCTCCTCCAGCTAAATCACTCCAACTTTATCAAAGGAGGAGCAGAAAAAGGACGGGAACTCTTCAGTGCAAGAGTGCAATGCAGCGCTAGGCTCCGTCCTTAAACCAAGTATGGCTGCGTGACCTTTCTGGTACGGAGAATTCAAGCCTCAAAGCCCAGCCACACAATGATATCTCACAGAGCAGCCCTTCATCTCTCGAGACCTAATCCCTCACATTTCAGTATGACTCTGTAATGACAATAAAACAGCTAAAACAATTTGAGGTGTTAAATCCCACGACTCCGGGCAATTTTAAGTCCTTGAACAGCTTTTAGGTTGGACAAGAATAAAGGTGAAAGTAAAAAACAGCTGAATCCTGGTAATTCCTGGGATTTGTTGATCCAATAAACCTGACAAACAAAGTGCCTTAACAACAGCTTTGAAATTACACTCTTGGGCAATTCACTGAAACTTTGAGCAAGGAGTCAATAGTCCAAAACATTGATTTCTAATTAAACAAAAGTACCCACCTATATAAATGCTACTGTGAAGGGGAATTTTAAGCTGTGAAAACAGATCTGGCCTTGAAATTTCCTTTTAAAGCCTGGCAACAGGATTTGTAATGTATATGCATGGGAGTATAAATAAATTGTGGTCTAGCTTAGCACATTCAAGTCAAGCAGAAAGTCAGACTAGGATAACAGCTTCTCACACAGATATTCCTCTGAAAGTCAGAGCCCTTGAAAAGATAGAGAGAAAGAAGGAGAAAAAAAAAAAAGAGATCCCTATGCTATTCCCGACTGGTGCAATAAGGATGAGAGAGGATCCATGGAAATCAGTAATTCCAGTGATTTTTGGTACATAGGTTGTGACCTCCAGTATCCATCCTGAAGGCAGATCAGGCCACATTCATTAAACTGAGATGACACATATGAAAGCCTTATCGACATTATTTTTTTTCACCTCAAAAACGAATCAGTTAATTATGTCACAAGGTAACAGAGAAAGCGTTCCAGCCTTATACACATATCAGAAGTGACCTGTTACCTGAAGATAACAAAAGTGGGGGATGGAAAAAGGAAATCCTGACAAATATATAAATACCGTCTACTTTCAGAAATAGGCGCTGTCTGTATCCGCTTTTGCTCACAGTCGGTGCTCAGCTTCCTTCTGTCTCAGTTTCTCCTTTTCCACCTCAATGAACCCTTCCTCATACTTGCATTTCACAGCTTTACCTACATTCAATCTCAAAATTTGCTTTTAGTTTCACTCTGTCTTTCAGTAATAACATTCATTCTGCTGTTCCAAATAAAAACATTTGAGTTGTAGCAGAATTAAAGAAAAGTGTCTGTAAGAGAGTTAAAAAATGAAGTCTCTATGCTTCCATTGAGCCTGGAAGACAAATGTCTATACCCACAAGTACCAACAAAGACCATAACCACATGGACTCCTCTCAGAGGGGAGATCTGCCTGCTCAAAGCCTGTGCAGTTCATAAAACTGCCTGCTGAAAGGGACGCTGCTCCTGCTGGTCTCACCCACCACATTGTTGACAACAGTGCATCACAGTTATTTCACAGTATCACAGTATCACAGTATGACAAGGTTGGAAAGGACCTCTGAGATCATCAAGTCCAACCTATAACCCAACACTAACACCAACCATCATCTAGACCATGGCACTCAATGCCACATCCAATCTCCCCTTAAACACCTCCAGGGTCGGCGACTCCACCACCTCCATGGGCAACGCATTCCAATGGCCAATCACCCTTTCAGAAAAGAACTTCTTCCTCACAAATTCCTACATTTGTAGGAATCCAGATATTTTTGATCAAACCTTGCAATAAGAGGCACAGGGCTGCCTGGAGCAGGGAAGAAGTGTTGGTGGGCAGATTCATTTGCAGCACTAATCTGTAAATTTGTGCCTCAAGAGAACACACTGTATTTTCACATGTATAACCTGCCCTTCAGATAAAAATAACTGTCTTTGAAAATAAATTACTCGGAGAACTTACAGTTTTGGACAACTCACTGTGAGGGCAAAGAGTCTACATCTACACTAAGCCCACAAAGGGCTGCAGAAGAAGGATGCTGCTGAGCTTTGCACAAGGGAGAGAGCAAGGGAAGAGTCTGGGACTAGGCAGTCTGCTCCATACACCTCCAGTTCCAATTTCCACCACATCACTGGAGATTTTCTGGGGTTTGTTACTATCTGAATTTACCGGTACCTTCTTGAAAATACCTTGCTGATTTTATTGCTTCATGGTCACTCTCCTTTTCCCCCCATTCAGAATGCTTCAAAGTTGTGTCCAAAGTTGGGATGTGCCAGAAAGCAGCAGCGCAGTGACTATAAAGAAGCAGAAAACGGCAAAATAAAAAGTCTCAAACATTTCATCAGGTTCATCACTGTTTTTCTTCTTCCTCACTATCAATCGTAGAAATTTCACAGCTTCCAGGTCTTGGAGCACTCTGTAGTACAAGATTAATCGGTACTGATCAGCCAGGGGTGCACATTTTCAAAAATCACTGTCAGCTCAACAGAGCATGAAAACTGGTAGAGAAAATCATTAACAAACCAAAGCGGGCTCAGTTTCTCATACCCAGTCTCTGATGCTGGTGGTTTTAAGCCACTTTTCAAAAGCAACGAGGTTTTGCTCTTTCAGTTCATTTATGGCAGCTGCTGGAACATGTAGTGACCCCCTCACTCTCATTTTTTTCTCCAGACCTTTTTTCACCATGGTTTCTCCCCGACTTCCTCATGACAGAAACATATTTCTCATTCAACTGGGATGATTTGTGTATATGGAGGGGCCAAAGCATGTTTACGCGTGTATACATTGGGGTCTGAGTCATTCAGTAGGCTCACTCCTAATTCAGTCCTAATTTGCACCTAATTATAACATCTGATAGGGAAATTGTCCGTGGGAGTGTTATTGAGGTGGGATAGGTCAGGGGCCAAAAGGCGGAAATGTGGTTTGCCTGGAGTCCCTTGGACCCAGCTTGTTGGGGATCTTCTTTGGCTTCTGTTGATTCAAATCCACAGCAATAAATCCCAAGAGGAGTAGCATGGGTAAGAGGAAGCTCCCGGGCATTTCCATGAGGCTAGAAGCCTCCAAAATGAGTGGTTTGAGGCTAAATGCCTGGGCACAAGGCAGCGCTAGGGGTCACAGAAGACACGTGCTGCAGAGCGGTTCCTTTGCTGGGAGCTCACAGCTTGGGTAGGGAAGAAACACTTTTAACATTATACCTTTCGCATGTGTAATTCAATCCTTCATGGAAGAGACGGTGTCCTTTAAAGGGCACAGCAATTAGCCTTGCTGGGGCCAAAAAGTTGTCCCCTTCAGAAATGCCACAGAGCCTATCTATTTACAACACATTGGACTGCAGCGAGAGCCAAGAGGCAGAGACATTGCCAGCAACACTGCACCGGCAAGGGGCAACTGCAATAGGAAGGAGGAAACTCTGCGGTGATGTTCCAGAGCCTGGAGAAATTTGGGGGTAATTGCAGTCCTCAGCCCTGCCAAAATCATAATGCATAAATCTGCTTCCCTGCTGTTTGGTGGAGTGCTCAAGATTTGAGGTCTCTATTGGCTGCTCCTATCCCATAGCAAAGCTGCAGGCCCTCTGCTTCTGCCCCACAGCTCTCCCTGCTCTTGTTCATTCCTGGTGTTCATTTGGGCTTTTCTCCTTCACCTCTCTCTCTGCTCTCCGTGTCTGTTTGGCCATACTAACGTCTCTTCTTGCTGTTCACTTGGAATAAAAGGACTGTCAGTCTCTAAAATCAGGATGTTACAGAGATGCCCCTCCAATTCCAAAGTGAACCTCTTCATTGCTGCAGTGAAAGGATGTCATTTGGCTCAATCAATAAACAAAAGTACTACTTGAGAAGCATTTGAGAACTTTAGTTGCAGTGGCCTGATGGTATCCATCCCTGGGAAGAGAAGAAGCCATGCTGGCCCAATCCTATTTACAACAACTGGCGGACTCTTCCTTAAAATGCTTACACAGCTGGCCAAGAAAAATCAAGAATTTCAGATTCAACTAGTCCAGGTGACAGAGCAACCCTTCTCGGGGCATCTAAATACTTTTTCCTCTTCTTTCTTTTTTCACCCATTTTTCGAAAAAATAAGTCCATTCAGCGACAGGGAAGCTACCTGGGGTGGGAAAGACCATGTTGGATTGCTGTCATTCATTTCTCATTCCTGATGACAGATGGCAGCTAAAGCATGACCAAACCTGATGAGCCACCAGGTCTGATTGCTACCAACACTTCTGCACACTAAGACTGATCATAAAACTTGTTTTGTGCTGACTGTTCCCTTGGGAGCTGCTCAGAATGTGTTTAGAAAGGCGTAATAGCTACAAGATACAGATTAAATCTAGCAAGTAAGGCAAGGCTTTTGTTTCGACATTTCCCTGCAAATAATTAAGGCCATTTGGGAGGAAAAAAAGAAAGCATTTACAAGTGTTTCCCAAAAGGAATCCAGACTCCACTGGGATGGCAGAGGCAATCCCCACAGCACCTTATCCAAGGAAGGCAGTAACACAGATAGATTCTGTTTGCTTTTTCCCACTTGTGTCTTGGCAGCTCTCTGTTCAAGACGGAAATGCAACACAGAGAACTGACCTGGTCATACTCTTATAAGAATGGCATCTGCAAAGTCTACAGAGTAAATACTGTGCAGAAAACTCTGCTTAATGCTTGTGGTGTCCCAACTGAGCAGGCTACAGAGCTAGATTAATGAGAATGAGGATAAGGAGGAGCACTTTTTTAGGCATTTCTGGCTTTACACTTCAACTTCTTTTAATAGCTGTCAGAAATGTTACAGTTCATATAGCCAGTACTCTTGGTGCAACACTAAGACTGGTGCTTCCAACAGTGAACCCTTTTGCAGATGTTGGGGTTTCCCATCTCATTGATGAAACCACAAGAAGAGGTGGAATTAATGGCCTAAAGTGCTGTTAATAACTCAATCAACAAATGGCACGTGCATTTGCCTAGGTGAAAATTTAGCAGTTTTAATTAGAAATCTGGAAATAAATTTTACATGTGGACAATCTGTAATCTAAATTTTCCCCTCTTCTTGCATAAATCCTGTTACCTGTCTTTGTGCATCTTGCTGGCACTGTGAAGCTTGGGTCATATTTACAATCACCTTGATCTTACACCACCACTCCAGCAGAAACCCTCAGAAGAGTTTACGGGAATGCAGAACAAGGCACAATGAGTTTAAAAACACTTAACTGTACACAGCAGGATCAAAAGGAGAAGGATTTGCAAGAAGGACACCTTAAAAACAATACAACTGACCACTAAATAAATTGCAAAACATTAAATAAGAGAAAACAAGCTTTCTGGGCAGGCACTGACCCATCAATAGCAACTCCCTATAACTAAATCTGTATGCACCTCTCCACACCATCCATACAGTCCAACAAAACTCACACTTTTGCCATTCTACTGGATTTAATGCAGTGACTCCTGACTAACAGAGGAAAAAAAGCCTTTCCTACCAGTTGTACGTGTCATCCTCCCTAAACTGTTCCTTATATGACTGATTCAGTTTTAAACCTCTTAGTCACAGTACAGAATGTCTCAGCAGCACTTATTGCCTTTGGGAAACTGCAGAGTTGGTCCATAAAGGAAATGCATTAAACATTACATTTCTTCACTATTTTTAAGAAATACATCCAGATCCTGTCGAAATGCCCCTTGTTTCCTGACCAGCTGATCCCTATGGGATACACAGACTCTCCAACACACACACTCACCACCTGTACTGTAGTTAACACTCATCAGGAAAGGCTTTTGATTAATGGAAATGGTCCCAAATTGCAAGTCAAACACAATTATAATGGCAACTTAAGTATCAGAATGATAGGTCTTAAAATGCATTTCTTATCAGTTTTCTCTATTTAAAATTCATCTTTCAACATAGTGTTAGCTCTAACAGCATTTAGTTACTATTCTTCAGTTAAAGTAACATTAGTCGACAACCCCTTTTGAATGTACTTCGTTTCCTGTAAAGGTGCCTGTACCACCACTCTTTTCCCACAGTTTATATCGGATGCCTGTTTCAGATGTCAGCTCAGAAGTTCATGTCTGGTGGAAATCAATACAGTAATAACCACCATGCAACAACTACACAATTCAGTAAATGAAATTGGGAAGCACAACATCGTTGCTCAGTTATTCGTTTGCCCCCACCCTCTACCAATGACCAATGTCCCTCCTTTTTGGATGGGTAATGCAGAAGGTTCCTACCGAACAGGCCACGAGGATCGGACTGGCATCTCTCCAAGCTTTTGCACTGCTCCTTTCTCTTCTTGCTCCCTCTAAAGCTACCAAAACGCTTCATGAGCTGTAACATGCACTTGTGTGGCAGCAGCTGTCGGTCATGCCCAGGACTGAAGAAAAATAACTCAAGGTGTTGCTTACACCAACCGTCCAGGTGCGAGGAAAAAACGCTCCAGGAAGAACGTGTAGCTGAAAAAAATGTCCAGCTGGTGGTTAAGCTCCAAGGCACTTGGTTGTGGTCTTGGTGGAGAGCCTCTCTGCAGCAGGCTGCCAAACCTCACACACCAGGCACTTCCAGTCTTAATTCCAGCATACAGTAACTCGCCTGCAAGTATCTGTGGACATGAGAGAAGTTCAAAGTCTGCCCAGCCTGCAGCCACGGAGCTCTTATCTGTCAGCCGTCAGAAGCCTTGGAGACCAAAGCAATGTTTCCCAGTGGATCAGCTCATGCAGAAAAGGTCAGGAACCAGCTGATAAGCAAGCTCCCCTGTTTAAAAAATACTAACTGTGCAGAGGAGCCACAAGCCCTCTTGAAGGGAACTGTCATGTGCAGCTTGGCATAATGACCCTTTAAAAAGGCTGTAAAAGGAAACCACCCCCTGGGCAGACAATTCCTGGCAGCGAGTGTCCTGGGCACACTCACACTGTGTCATGACATCACCCAACTATTTTGATTCATGCATGCTGGGTCTTCGCAGCGACAGCATAGCCCAGCTGAGCTCTGAAATGCCTGGCCCTCCACAACTAATGACTAATGGATTAACGAGAACAAGCTTCTATCAATTCATAAAAAGAAGGCTGATACTTTCTGGAAACCATAACCGGAGCACTGGGCTGGACCTTCTCTAGCGACATGCCCTCCTCGTGCTACGCTTATCTGTACGCTCTGCACAGATTACTCCATTCAAATTTGCTGTCTGCGAGGTAAAGGCACCCAGGACAGCTGTTTGTAACACAATTGAAATCCACCTCGTGTTCTTTTTAATGAGACAAACATTCACAGGGCTGTTGGTCATCCCAGCTGGCTGCAGTGTATTATGTTAGGCTCCGAGACTGTACATTTAAAGCTGTTTATTTTAGGAAGGGGTTGAGCAGTCTGGGCTACATCTTGAGCAGCTGAAAAGGGGTGCAAGCATGAATCAAAGCATGGTTACACTATCACAGCCAAACTTCCTAAGATTACAGTAAATGTTCTGTTAAATCAAAAGGTTTTTCTTCAAGTCACAGAGCATCAGCCTTTCCTCTCAACATCACTGGAATGTGAGGCTCAGATCATTAAAAAATGAAACCCTATACAAGTAATGAGAGTCTCATCTTTTTAATTCACACAAGGAATCAAAGGTCATATCACCTTTTTCCTCTACAAAGAAGCATGTCTTTTTCTTCATGCCCATAATTGCTCTTGAGTTTTAATATCATTAGAAAGGAAAAGAAAAAACAGTCATGAACACCGTAGAAAAGACCTTTATCAACATAGATTTTTTACAAGCTCTGGTCTTTCAGAAAGATGGCTGTCTCCAAGTCATCAGTGCAAGGATGTTCCAGGACTTCAGGGACCCCCAAAGAACATTCAGAGATGACAGCAGGTTCCTCTGTGAAAGTCAGGGACTTTCAGGGACTTTCCTCAGTCTACTCTATGGTGAATGTGGAAGAAGACAGTATAGAGGACAACTTTGTTCTTCCACCTAGCAACCAGAACAATCAAATTATTAACAAGACACTTTACCTTCCAGATAAGGCTCTCATTGATATCCAAATGAGGAACTGCAATGATTAGTATAAGGCTGTTCCTAGTCTTTCCCCCCAACTTGTCTTGCTGTTTTCTTTTACTCCCATCTTTGCAGCCCTATTTCAGCTCTGCAAGTGAAGATCCCAGTGCTTTTCACCAAACAGCTATCTCATGCATAAAACAGCCTGTTAATCCAGTGCTTTAGAAAGCCTCTTCTCCAGCCCCTCCCCTGAGGCTCATTGTTCACCCAGCACAGAGAAGAAGCAAGTGCAGCAATTCAGAAGTGTTTAGGGATTGGCAAAGGGAAGTGTCAGTGTTAGTTAAATATTTAACACAGTTGCAGAAAGTGTCATTTTCTTCACAGCCCATTTGGCCTTTTGTGACGACCACATTTACTTCTGCAAGCTTCACCTTCGCTGTCTTTTCTGTCCCTTCCCTTCATTCTGCCATGTTCATGCCACCACGACTGAGGCAGTAGCTGTAGTGGGACAAGCTCTGGCTCTCCCCATAAACATGTCATGGGCCAGCTCTCAATCTACTTACATGAGACCCACGACATTCACAGTCCTTCCCATTTGAAAAACAGTTCCCCAATAGCAAAACTGAATCTTGTTGCAATTTATGCCTACTGCTTCTTGTCTTATTCACCATGCACATGGAGAACAGATTGTTACCTTCTGTTCCAGAGCAGCCCTTGACATATTTGAAGACAGTTATGCAGTTGCCTTCCTAGACAGAAGAAGCACTGCTTACAACACCAACACAATTGGTACCTGAAGTTTCTCCTCATCAGAGAGGCATTCCTCACCCTTCAGTGGCCAAAGGACTGCTGAGAATGACTTAATGACATCAAAACCCAAAAAATTTAAATCTTTTTAATGAGATAAGAATTAGGATTGCTTCAGCACAGAAACAGCTCCCTTTTTGATAGAGGTCAAGGATAAATAGTAGCTGATGACCTTTTCAAACAGGGCCATTGCACCAGGAGGGCTCATTTCCCTTTATTAAGGAAAGCAGCAAGACCCTAATGTTCTGCACAGAGCTACCAGAAAACAAAACAAGCCTGCTGAACAACTGACTTTCACAGTAATTTGTTAAAAAAAGCACTAAGTGCTTTGAGAATGATCATTTTGTCTCCCACAGTTAATGGTCTAACAGATATTAGCACATTTACACCAGATACTACATCTTCTTAATGATTCCAGTGGAAGGATCTTATAAAACTAATAATAAAAAGCTGGGCTTCAAAGAGCTCCTTTGGGGCCATCTATGTTCTGGAGATTGGAAACACAAATCCCTCCAAACAACCATGAAATGGACTCTTGTCAAGGTACTTTAAAGTCTCCCGAATTAGTTATAGCATATTACATTACTTGAGCTGCATAAGGATAACACTATTCCCTTCCCAAAGCCATACTCAGGCTTGCTCTGAGAGGCACCAAGCTTAATAAAATTATATGTGGGGGGAAGGAGCAAACAAGCACTCATATACGTGTGTGAAACGCTTCCCTAGTCCTGCTGTATCCGCTAAGCTGGCCTGACCACAGCCATTTCATGGCCTTAGAGCAGTCTTTATGTTTATAACTTGCCAGCCTGCCTCCAGCCCCACCATCCTTGCCCCAAATCATCTGTTTCTCTGACAGGTTCACTTCCATGACCTACTGCTCAGTTCAAAACAAAGCCTAAAGAAGGACCCATATCTCCTGGAGATCTCCCTTATGTTAATTCTTGCCTTCATCCCCACAGCCACTTGTGTGCCCAACCCACCCAGCAATGTCCTCCTGTGCTCATCCCAACACTCCAAATCCTTAAACCACCTGTTCCCTTTTTTTTTCCAAAAAAGGGAGGCTGGAACACACGAAATAGAAAAGATAAACCTCCTTCTGCTATTTTTATCACTAGTTCACAGGGCCACATAAGTCTCACAGCAGGAGATGCCTGCAATCCAACCCAAAAAAGGCCGATCCATGGCCATGCTCCTTCTTCTCGATACTTCTGGCTTTTCTGTTACCATCTTTCAGGATGAAAGCACCTTTTGTACCTGGGAGTAATTAAGATGATTCTTCAGGCAGAAACATAACAAAAAATATCTTCCTTTCTCTAGATGCAATGTTCTACAAGACAGAGTTGTGGGTTCTGTGTTCAGATTTGGTGTCCAAGTAGGAAAAAGCGAAAATGCCATCGCGCCAACCAAGTGCAGCCATCACAGGCTGTCTGACCCAGCTGTCAGAGCTTTGAAACACAAGCTGATTCATCTGTCTCACAGAGGTGAAAATTCTATGCCATGGTAAAAATACTTTAAATGCTGCTGTTTTGAAGCACTCATCAGTTGTCTTTTTAATAGATTTAACCTGGTGTATCAATGCAGCAGCAGAGTACAGGGCAGGTAATGGGGATCAGTTAGTCCTATCAGGTTTTATTCTGCTGTGAAAATGGAAAAACCAATACTTTCCTCCTTTAAATTTAAAAGCTTGCTTAGCACAAAACAGGAGTGCTAAAAAGAATATGTAACCCCCTAGTGACAAAACTCCAGCTGCCTGCAAATCAGCAAACCCAAGTATTTTCCTTTCCTTGTTGCTGAGAATTTCCTTGTTCAAAATTGCCTCTCTTTTTGCCACTGCTCAAAGAAGTCAAGTTCAGATCAGTCCTTAGAAATGTAAAGCATGAATGTTTGCAATTCTACATGGATCATGTTTCCCTGCCATATTCTCCTTAAATGTTTCCCTAAATTGGAATTTTTCCAAAATTCTCTTCTCAACTCTACAGACTCGTGTTGGCGAAACCTATCATTTTCTGTCGTTGTCAGTGGTGCTGGGACCTGCTTACAAACCTTACACCATCAGACTGGTTTTAATTGCAACCATTTTTCATACAAATAACAAACATAGAAAATATTTCAAAATAACATGCAAACAAGTAGGTAAAGAAAATCTTTGCTCTAAAAAAAAACCCACTCAAGACTACAAGTGATGCAATGCACAATAAAAAAAAAGTCTGCTCAAACACCATTTGCAGGCTGGTTGAACAGAGCATGCAGCCAGTGTTTTCAAAGGGAAATACAAGTTACCGCTTTCTCCATCTGGTCCAAGTCCAGCTCACACCCCATAAAACTATTGCGAGTTTATGACTCCAAGCTGGGCTCAATTACTTCCTGTAATCATAACCAAGTGTTTCTCTGTAATGAGTTTTTATCTTTATTCACTTTTTTTATACTACTTCATGCTGCTTTCACTGTGCATTAAGAAAGGTTTCAATCTCTGATGCTGTCAGTCTGGCACTAAATTGGTTTTGAAAAACCTGAAAGTTTAATTTTACTTCTTTTTAGCCATCCCAAAGGTGAACACTAGATTCCCCAGAACTCTTAGTAAATTACTATATAAATTACACCCTGGCATCTTTGTGATGTTTTTCTACCCTACCTTTCCAGAGTTTTTAATATAAACCAGCAGGAATAGGAGTAACAGTGATGGTAGTATTGGCATATTGGTGATTTCTAGTAAGAAAATCACTATATTCCAGGCTCAGAGCACCTATCCCAAAAGACTGATAAGCTGAGACTGATTATTATGATCCTATCCAAATGATAATTTTATCATTTCCTCACTCCCTGCTAATAAACTGTGGCACATATGTTTACATCACTCACTTCTTTACCAGTTTCAGTTTGTAATGTGAAAAATGGAGCCATTCCTATACGTGCTGCAATCTGGCTGTGCTCGAAACAGCCAAACAGCATTTGATCCAGCAAGTACAGGATGTCTGGTATGACACCACCACTCCTAAAATTTAATAAGTTCTCAGCTAAAGGAAAACATCACAGCAGTAACTTAAAAAAAAATAAAGCAGAGGCAATGAAGTTCCCTAGAAGCATTTTTCCATTTGCACTTTTCTCATGTCTTCTTGCTTTTCTTTCTTCTTGCTTCTATCAAGTCCTTCAACCATATCCATCCACAAAACCTTGAGAAGGAGAAAGGATTCACTGGAACATCACAAATGTCTTTTTCATCCTCTTTCTGTTCTTCTTTCATTCCCACTTCCTCACTTATTACACAGGATTGGAACAGATTAAATGATGTTAAAGTTAAAATGGGCATTGTAGGGCTGAAGAAAATATCCCCTTCAGTTTAAACTAAAGAAGTCTTTCATCCAGCACTGAATGGGTCGCAAAGTGAATGACAGCAATGAATAAAGCCAGAAATTACTCCAAGGAAGTGATATGAGATGGTCAGTACCTGAAGAGTGAAACTCATACCACTGTCCCGTAGTGAACACCCTGGAACACAAGACACTAAAAATCAGAACACTGTGACTCCACAGAAATACAGTCCCCCACTGATTCTGCCTTAGGAGATCTATTCAGAGAGAAGAGGAAAACTCATTGAATTAGAAATGGTTTTCACAAATCTTCAGCTGTCCTCGGATATCAGCCCCATACAAACCCTGTGACCATCCTTCACTGCACAGCCACACATTTGCAATTCATAAGCCAGGAGGGGCATTGGGAGTAAACCAGCTTCACACACATTTACTGCAGTTCTCACATTCACACCGGCATGGTTATCACAAAATACAACTTCAGTGACAAACGTGCTCATTGAAAGTAATGCCTTCATCCTAAAATCTAGATGGGATTATGAGATTTTAAAGTAATTTCAAGTTCTATATCCCTCTGCTCTCCACAATAAGCAGAGAAATCTGACAGCAAACACCAAGAAATTTGCATATGCACAAAAAAAGCCAAAAAAGAGACCTTTCTCCTGGCTTGATATTATTATTATTATCTGCTATTTTTGCTTGAAAATCATCTTAAATGTTTCCTAACAATAAAAAATGCCACCAGTATAATTTCGGGGTTGACAGTCCTTCCATAAATGACCCTTTCCTATGCCACAGTCAACGTGATAAAGACGTATATACATTAGACACATCAAATTAGAGACAGTGTTCAGCAGCATCCTACGAGACATATAAGACACAGGAATTGTGGCTGAAGAGAAAATTGAACCACACCTTGAAAAGTTAAATGCTTAGCTAATACTTGAGAAGTCTTTCTCATTTCTGACTCCAGCAACTTCACTGACAATGCCCCTGTTCTTCAGTGATGAAAAAGGGATGTTGTTTGGTTCAGCTATAAGAAAACAGCAACTTCTAGAGGAAGGCACCGTTCCCTGTGAACTCCTAATCTCAAGAGTGAAGGAGTTTGCATACCTGTGCCTCTCCTCCTCTTAGCTGCTGTGATGGTGCAGGAGAGCCTGAGGACTATGTTCAGGTTACCTATAGGGTTACCTTACGCAGGTGTTTACATAGAATGGACATTTTTCATGAACTATTACAAACATTGTTTTGTTGACTGTAAAAGTGAGGTCTCGTAGCATTAGATCAGTGGAGAGCTGGATTGCTCATTGAAGTCAAACACAAAGCTCACAAAATCCCAATGACCAGCCAGGGTTTCCATAGTAAGGGCTTTAGCTACTCATTATATAGCCATCAACAGTATGTTTACATCAATGACTAAGGGCATTGCACAGGAATAGATCCCAGTCTGATGAATTAAACACAGGCGTGATGCCAAGAGGGGAAATTCCTAAAGGATCACTCAACACTGCATTGTCATTACAAGTTGGATTGGTCCATCAAGAGGATTATAAAAGAAAGGGAGGAATCCACCCTGCACAGACATGAGCTGCACTGATATCCAACCTCCAGCCCAGACTCTTTGCCTTGCAGCCAGCTCCCTCGGTCTGTTTGTTTAAGCCATTCCTAACACGTAGTAGACCTTCATCTGGTGGTTAAGGAACAGTGCAAGGGATTTAAAAAAAACAACACGTACACACAACCCCCCCCCCAAGATCTATCTTCATTTTCTATCCTTACTTTTTCTTACTAATTAATGATTCTGAAGCATCGTTAGTTGTAAGCAAAGGAATAAACCCAATTACATTGCATACTTTAATGTTATAATAATTGAATAACAGTCAAACTGCTCTGATAACTTCCCAAGATGAACATCTCAGGAACCACCCCCATCAGCTAGATCTCATGTAGCACCTTTTTATCTTCAGCAGGCAGGAGGCAAGCACCACAGTTTGTAGCTCCTTTGCACAGGGGAAAGTGACTTTCCAGAAGTCCCTGTGCAGCAGGCTGGCACGAGATCGGCGAGGAACAGAACAAGACAGAGGTCTGTTGGACTCAACGGCTCTGCTCCTTCCTTTGCAGGAACATGACATATTGTTCACATTGCATTAAAACACTGTGTGCATGAGGTGGCTGTCTCACATGCCCCAGCTCCAATGAGATTACTAGAATTAGTCACCCAGATTACGGAAGAGCTGCCAGAGCAGATGGAGAAGGAAACATTCGTTATCACATACATGAGGTCTGGAAGAAATAATTTGAAATCTTTCTAGTTTCTCTTTCCAAGTAGGTTTTTTTTTTTTTTTTGGGGGGGGGGTGGTTGTTAGGGAAGTGGGATTGAGATTTTTTGCACCCAGATCAAACATAGCAATTTTGTTAGCAAAAGAAACTTTACTGTCTTTTTAAGAGAGATAAAAGAACAGTGAAAAAGACACCCTGCAGATTACTGAGATGGTAACAGAAGTACCTCAGCAATCTGTCAGAATACAGAAGGGACAAAGACTGAGACAGCAGATACCCAAGTGAAAACTGGCATTGATTTAATGTCTACAATGAGCCAGGAACCATCCAAGCCCCAAAATTTCCAATTGCTTGATGTTTCTACCAATTTGTGTAACTGACAAACAGGTAACTTTGAAAAAAAGCATCTGACACATCCACGCAACCAGCTGGGAAGCTGCTGTGAGCTGCAAGCCTATGATGGGAGTGTGGTGATGGCTTGCAGGGTAAAAAAATTCCCTGTTCATCCTCTGTGAATGAAAATACCAAGCGCTGTAAAGTTCAGCGTTGTTATATTTAGGATTGAGTGAAAAATGTCAGTGGGTTTTCTGGGACCAACACAGACATGAACCAGAGAAAGCTTTTTGAGTCTTTATGCCTAGATGACAGAAGGGCTGGAAACCTGGGAGCTAGAAGGTAGTAAAACAATATTCCTGGAAAAGCCAACCCTGTCAGTCTGCACACACAATACCTGGCAGGAGAGAAAATAGTCTGAAACCTTTTCACAACAATTACCAATAAAGGAAGAGACTCAAAAGGCTGTCAACTATGTACTTTGGGGACCTAAAAGCCAGAGGCAGAGCTGGGAACAGGCAACACCACGGTAACTCCCTGCACAAGACGTCCATGATTATTCAGTTTTTAGGATGCCCTTGTGAGTCAGAGGGCAGGTACCAGTGCTCTGGCACATCCCAGTTTGATAGAGTTGTCAGGCTGCCACTTAATTTGCAGTCAGCATCTTTCCCTGTTCACTTCATCAAAATACATCAAGCTTTAAACTGAGGAGAGACTTCTGGAACGATCAAATCTCTTTTAGTGGTGTCTTAGCTTAGTGGTGCATTGGGCCAACCACTCTATTCATACCTTGCATTTGAAACTTATCTAAACTAGCATCACAGAGCTTGTTTTACAGTGCCATCAGATTCCCAAATATTGTCAAAGGTCAGCCTCTTACAGTGGCAGCTTCAGTGCTTAAAAACACTCTACCAAGTAGCTCTAACATCATTAAGCAGTTTAAATTTCACATCAAGAGTCAAATCAGAAACTCAGTATTATGGTTAGAGAGCTCTGGATATATGCAGCAGCACAAGACCCAACTCTTGAATTTCTTGGTCTCCCTCAAAAGCATCCTGCAACCTTAGTCCTTCACCTGGGCATCTGTATTTTCAGTAGTCCTGTGAGCTTTCCATAATGCAGCCTGGTGCACTTCTGGCTTGTGGAGTCAAGATTGCCTAAAACAGCCTGTAAAAACAGTATTACAGATGGAATGCTTTTGTTACTATTACACAATACATATTTGTGGAAATGATCTTAAAGGTCTTTCCCAACCTAAACGATCCTGTGACTGTGTGATCACCCTGGCAGGTAGCAATAAGGCCTGGTGAGTCTGACAATCCTCTTATTTGCAAGCGTGTCACTGGAGCAAAAAATATTAAAGCCTCTGTGCTAATAGACATGAACAAAAATTATTGCTCCAAGCTACGTATTCCTGTAAACCAGTTGGTTTGTTTCCAGTCATAATAAACACCAATAGTGCAGAGGAGGAAGGAACATTGAAATGTGGATGATTAAAGAGTTTAGAAACTTTGATTTTTTTTCTCAGCTCTGCTAACTGGGCCACTGCACAGCCAGGGATAATTCACATCATCTCTGTGAGAGCTTCAGATGAAAAGCCATCATCACATGCTATGTGTTACCACACTGCAAGAGTCTCGTCCTTAGATCAATCACTTTTCTACCCTCATGAACCAGAAATATAATTAAAAGTTTTAAATAAAATAAAGGCCTATAGCAGATAAAGTAGATAATTTATGGTCACCAAAGGTTTCTGGATCTCCTTGCACTTTGTTGCTGATGTCCATTACAAGCCTACATGTTCAAAGGCAAACAGGAATCAGGAATTGCTGGAAGCGGGGCAATGCAAGCATAGGGTGAAGTGCATTAGCCCCCAGGCTCAGAGACCAAACTCCCATTGGCCTCAGTAGCAAAAACCAAGCTCACTGCCAGCAAAACTAAGCTTCTCAAGACACCTTTCTATTAACTTCTGAGTGTTTATTCACCTGCATAACACTTTAAAAGACATAACATGAACTCCTGCATCAAGCACAGCTCTAACAAGGAATGTCCTGCTGGTCTTCATTTTGAGTCACAGTACTCAGTGTCACCAGCCTAAATCAGTCCCTTCAAATTGCCCCTGCACACTTCAGCCCTCCCTATTTAGAGTCACCTGCTACAAAATTCACATTCTTGAACTCCAATAATTAATGAAACTTCACCAAAACCCAGAGAAGATCTGCTCAGGGTCGCATACAAAGCCCTGGGGGAGCCGGGAGCAGAGGGAAATGCTCCTGGCCCAGTCTTTACTCTCTCTGCCTGCACAAACCTGACACATCACAGCCCTCACAAATCTGGCGTGGGTGGGAAGGCGTGGGGCATCAGCAGAGTCTGAGGCTTAGCAGCTCCCCCTTATCTCCTCCTAATGTGCTAAGCTATTTAGTGAACAGCGAGCCAAACATCTTCTGTTTAGCATCAAGTTTTACTGGATTTTTTTGTTACTTGACTTTAAGGATCGGGAAGCTCCATATGTCTTACCAACCTTTTCTTGGTCACTATCATAACATGCTTCTCAAGGTGAAAAATGATTTTACTTTTGCTGCAAGAGCACAAAATGTGCAGCCATGCCTGGAGAGTATTTGGTTCTCCCTGCACTGGTCCACGGCGAAGAATGAGCCTGGCTCCTCAACACAGTTTTAACTTCTCAGCTCCAAGAATATTTGCTGTATTAATATTTCCAGCACAAAAATACTTGCTTTCCAGTAAGCTGACACAGCAAACTGGTGTCTTTTCTTTACCTGCCTCGCAGCATGGTCTCTACAGCCTTGCAGCGCTGCGCCCATTGGGCTGCACGTATTCTGCACCACCCATCAGTCCCACTTTACTCCTGTAATACTGCAAATGTAAGGGCTTCTTCCCGTGTATTAACCTTATTAGCATATTAATGAAGTTCCTAAACTCAGTTAGCCATTTGGCTTTTGCACCATACCAAAAGAACTAGGAAAGAAGAGGTGGAGGGTTTCTTAGCACAGCAAAAGGCTCCTCTAATCCTGCAACCTATAGTGCAGCAGCAGAAGTTGCTTATAAATGGCTCAATCAAATATGATTTATTCACTAATGCACAGCAATATCTGTGTCCTTGAGAGAGAATACGAAACTTTGGGGGAAACAAAGTGCTAGCTTTACAAAGAAATGAGGAACCACACACCTTCCTACCCATGAACTCATCAAAGGTTTTTCTCCTCTGAATTTTTGCAAGATACGCCACATGTTCCTGAGACTTACATCTGCTGGATGGGTGAGAAATTAATTTCTAAGAACTTCAGTGATGTCAGGCATTTTCTTTTTAATGTGGCCATAAAGTGGCAAAAAGCTGTCAGCGGCTCTGGCAGTAGCTTAATAAAAAATGTTGACGTTGCCTGGATACCGAGTCCCGCTCCAGTCTAGGATTTGCCTGTGTGTCTGTATTTGACAGCGGTAATTCCTCAGGATTTCAGCTTTTCTTTAATATTCTGAGAGCCATGCAAATATCTCTCCTTATTCAGATTCCCCCCTCTTCTCTCCTCCCCCACTTTTTGGCTTTGTAAAATGCAAACTAATTCCTTGACTATAGTAAATCCATAAATAAGAAACCTTCTTTTTTTAAGATTAATCTTTTCAGTTATATAAACACTTTATAAAATAGCATGGGGAAAGATACAAGACATATCACATACACCTTATGTTCATTCTTTACTGTGCTCCAATGACTATTTTATGCTTTGTATTTGCTACTGCCAAGGTTCACTCAGTTGTCTCCACGTGACCTCCAAAGCAGAAGGCTGCAGGATTTAACAGTGCTTTTCATGCAGTGCTTACAGTAAATAATTATGGGTGTGGATACCTTGGAGAAAAAAAAGCATTATTAAGTACCTGCTAATTTTTTGTTACTGTGGGTGGATTCCAGGTTTCACTGATGGCAAAAATCCAGCTACTCTGAAGGGAAGCGGATTTTCCTCAGTCTTTCCCTTTACAGCCGTCCTGCTCCAAATCTGGCTTGTGTTTGAAGGAACAGTTCTGGATGACATTCAGTGAAGTGCTGTAGTGTTTTATTATCTTTTATGGTAAAGAATTTGGAAGGACTTGAGAGACAGCTTCAGGCAGGAACAGAAACAAGACCAAAGTGAATATATAAATACAGCACAAAACTCCCCTTCCTGGCAGCTAGATGACAGAGAATTAAAACATCCATTGCAGATCATTTTTCCAGTCTGGTTCCTGACATGCTTCCTAAATGAGGAATGATGCACAGTTACCCTGCTGCTCTGCAGCAGTAGAATTCATCATCCTCCAGAGTTATTTTCCAAAGGAAATGATGTATTGTTCAAACACCTTCTTTAGTGCCACTTGTTTTATTTACTTAATAATTTCACAGGCTTTGAATACACAAGAAGCCGACTCTCTGTTTCATAGAATCGTAGAATAATTAAGGTTGGAAAAGACCTCTAAGATCAGCAAGACCAACATTGAGCCCAACACCACTGTGCCTACTAAACCATATCCTGAAGTGTCACATCTAAGCATTTTTGGAAGATTTCCAGGGATAGTGACTCCACCACTTCCCCGGGCAGCCTGTTCCAATGTTTCAGCACTCTTTCATCACTTTTTTCCCACATTGTCATCCCACACATCAGTGTTCCATTCCTGCAGAACCATTTGTCAGTGGGGAATGACCTGCTTTAGCCATACTGAAGCCAAGGGCATACTCTTCCACTCCTTGCAGTTACTCCTCCAAAAAAAAAATCCACATATTGTTACACTAAACATTATGACAGCATCACTTTACGAGAGTAAATAGAGCTTGAATGCAACAAGAATATGTACTGCAACCTCATAACTCCCTCCAACTGATGCCAACCACAAAGCAGTGAACATGTGAGGTTCATCCACACAGCATGATTCTGCCTCCCCTCTCATTGCAGCAGTAGCAGACATGAGATTTTGGACACTGTGCCAGCTTTGACAGCTCTGCAGGGAGATGGTGACACCCTTCCTTCCCAGCACTCTCAGTCTGGCAATTTAGCCACTGGTAAAAGACTTACATGGAAAAATTACTGACACTATCAAAAAACAGATAGAAAGCTTGAAGCAGAAACAAACCCTTAAAAACATCAGTTTCTTCTTTTCAATTTTGAAACTGGAATGGACAAACCAATAGGGCAGTAGAAAGAAAAGTGGAGATGACTCAACAGGCTCATTTTGTGAAGATGCCTTTTGCGGTTTTCTTGTCCAAGCCTCTTGTGGCTGGGAACTGTAAGAACACTTGGATGGTTTGAAGGTGCAAAAGCCAGTGTGTGGAGGCAGTGCCAGGATGCTCACACTGAATGTGCACAAACGCATGAGAAACTCTCACCTTTTCCCAACAGGACACCTCTTCTTAAACACAAAATGCAATTAAAGGGTAAAAACAATGGGGTGAATCCTGAGGATCCTGCTCTCCAAATGTTTTTTCCAAGCACAGGTAAGAACCCCTGCCCAGCCCAGGGTGGCTGGACCCTCTTAGCTCTCCTTGCTAAACTAGAGCCACACTATGGCTAAAAGTGCAGCACAGCTGGTAAGGGTCATGCTCCATCAGCATTCCCACTCCCTGGGTTTGTAGCTGGGCTCCCCTGGGAAGCGGCTGCACACAGCAGATTTAAGTTTCCCATTCTGCAGCACAGCTGTCTGCTCTGCAGGCTCCTCCACTGACAATATTCACTCTACCCATATCCCAGCTTTCCAAACGGAGATGCTATGTGGGCTTCCTGTGATTGCCATGATGGCTTCCAGCTACTCCAAACCAAGCTCTAGACACTCTGCCTCAAAGCTCATCCTAAAATGATGGGTCAGTTTAACAGCAGTGTGACTTCTGACCAGTGTTCACCAGCAGCTTGTTTGACTTTAATGTGATTTAATTGCAGTGACATGCCTTAATAACAAAATTCATGCCAAGAAACTGCAATTGGAGAAAGTGCTGACCTAAGGCCAGTTTCCCAACAATTTTCACTCCCCTTATCCTTTAACTTGTGGTCATCTGGTGCCACACAAACTCTCCTGGGTCACTGAGGTGGTTGCAACCACCCGGACCTCCAGCCCTTCCACAGCCACGAGGTGCCTCACTCTGACATTCACCCTCTTTAATGGCCGTGTGCTCCTCCAGCACCATCCTCAGAGGCTGGGAACAAACCCAAGGTAGCCACCATCCTTGAGCCAACACCAGGGCTTACTCCCTTAAAAAATATCTGAGATTTCACCTCCCTGCATCACCCCTAAACTCTGTGGGTAAAGGAAAAAGTAAAACATCACTATGGGCCAGGGACAGAAACTTCCCCGATGACATCTCCCTTGCACAGGAACACCACCCCACCCACCACCCTCACCCCAAATCTAGGGGGACCTTGTGTTTCACAGTTTATCTGACTGCATGGGTATGTGCTGCTATGTTACATGGAGAAGATCTGCATAACACGCAGAAATAAGACATGATAATTTTGGTTTGTATTTTCATTTACACAGTCTTTGTCCCAATGGTCTGGAAAATATGAACTCATAAATCCACTTCTGTTAAGCAAATTTGAAGGAATTATGGCCCATCACAAAGGAATACCAAAGCCTTAGCTATTGATTAAATACATCAATGTAATTAAGAAAAATACTAAATATATTTTTCTTTCTTGGTTTTGTTGCTACAACAAAGAAATCAAGCGGAAAAATAAAGATGCTCCCAACTACTGCAACGAAGCCCATATCTCTTACCCTATAGCTATGGCTTTGACCATTTCTCTAAATTCAGAACATTTATCCCTAAGCAGGGATTCGTAAGAATTTGCTGATAATCCACATATTTTTCTGCAGACTGGGCTCCTGATCCAACAAAACCTAGACAGCTGTACAAACTAGTTTGTGCTAATCCCCACCATTTGCTTGAAAGCTTTCTGTGAAAGCCAGCAAACATACAAGATGTCAGATGGGCAATAATCCTCATTACTTACTATTTATGTTTTTAAGGAGAGAAGGGTCATAATTAGGCTTTTGTCAATGAGAGTACCTTTGATTCCATCAGAAGTAAGGGCTTTCCTTTGGCTTTGAAGGACAAAACCTGACACTAAAACTTAGATCCCTACACAGGAAACTATTCCTTATTACTCACCACCTTCATAGGGCTGACCAGCAAATATCACTGATATTAGCCAAAGTATTTCCTTTTCTCTTCTATTTTTCTTTCTTTTTTTTTTTAAGAATGTCCTTTTTTCCCCTCACCTGGCTTAGTTGTCTCAGCAAGGTTTTATACTATTAACTTCAGGCACCCAATCTAGAAATTGTTCCACAGTATTCAGAGCTCAATGGTCAAATCTTCCTCTGTGTCACTCTCAGGAGCTCCGATGTAGCAAAAAAAGATGTGTTTAAATACACATAACACAGCAGAATTGGATCTTCACATGGGTAGAAGCCACATTTTAACTAGTTTCACTGGAAAGAGCAACACTTTTGTCTAAAAGATGAAAAATTATGCTAACCACTCATCTAAATGTTCATATTAATTCATTTTGGGGGTTCACTCTCCCGAATGGGTCTAGGCCAGTGCTGCATTGAAATCAAGTGTCACTGCTGAGGACTCCAATGCTAAAACCCCATTTTTATTACCTTGCTAGGTGTTTCAGCCACCATTTGTGCTTCTTGTCTTTCAGAAAACCTTCAAGGTGGGGTGGTTGCCATGCATCTTACATGGCCAACCCTCCTCCAGCAAACACAAAGAAGGCAGGCATTCAATATAGATACTAAACACAATAAATAGCCAGACACTATTTGCCACCTGTAGCTACTCTCATTTCATTTTTAGGCATTAATTCATCTGCAACTCTTGACCTTCATAGAATTTAGATGTGGATTTTTTATTTTGCATGGATGAAAGCCAGTTTTGGCCTCTGGCTGCTTCTGTGCTGCATGGAGCACTTCAGCCTGTGAGGAAATTGGAGCAACCACATAACTGCAAACTGTTGTAACTGTTGGAGTTACAGCTCAGGATGCCAAGTGTAGTTCACTCACTATTAAACAGATCCATGGAAAGATTGTGAACATGAAGAGCTATGGAAACCTTATAGTGAGGTTAAGCAAACAAATCTGACACCAAATCTGTCATGCTCAGGCAGGTGATGAAGCAGACACATTCACAGCAACCCTGATACAAAATGCTTACGATTCCCAAATCGTGGCATTGATTGAAGAACACATGATTAACAGCTAATCTTCACATGCCTTCACCAGCAGAAATTAATTGTGTGAGGGTCTGTATACTTGTCAATGCAATTAAATGTCTATCCTGATATTTGCCCCCTCCCTGAAAGTGTTCAAGGCCAGGCTGGATGGGGTCTTGAGCAGCCTGGTCTAGTGGGAGGTGTCCCTGCCCATGGAAGGGGTTTTGGAACCGGATGATCTTTAACAGCCCTCCCAACCCAAAATATTCTGTGATGGAGAACCATATCCTAACCTTAAGGCAATGGCAAACCATCCCTGGATGAGGAGAGAAGAAGCTGTTTTCCTGAACAACCGCCGAAATTATTGTTGTTAGACACATCAGAGAGAAGGATGCTTTTAGCCCTTGCTGTTCAAATGGATTTAGAAGCAAAAAAAGAAGAAAGCATAATAAAAGGCCCTTAGCATCCTGCTCAAAACCTAAACCAATGCATCTCCAGGCAGGCAAGGCAATCTCAACTTTTCCATACAGCAAGGAGGAACAGTGGGATGCCCACAGGAGGGCACCTACATCTCACAGTCATATAGGAGCTCCCAGGGAGATGCAGTTTGGGCTCACACAGTGCAGCATTGTCTGGTGTAGCTACCCACATGCACTTGTCACCACAGTCCCTCTGTCACACACCTACGTGGGGCTTTCAAAGCTGCTCTTACATTTCAGGCTCTGAAAGCTGTAAGCAGCAGGAGGTGTTGCAAAAAGAAAACTACACTACAAAGGAAAAAAACTTACTACAAAGAAATCCCACTGCAAACTGCCACAGTTGCCTATCAGTAAAAAGTGCTTATAGGAACCCTGAGGCAAGCTTCAAAATAATTTAACTAAGAAATTGAGGTGTTTTGATTCTTGGTCATCAAAGACGCCAAGTATTTGGTTTGCATATTAAGTACACACAGCTCAATGTTTTTCCATAATCTAAGAACTTTTTAAAGGTGGAGAAGAGTCTTCAACTAGTGGGTGAACTGTGACAGAAAAGGACATCTCAAAAAGCCCATGGAAAAAGAAAATAATTTATTTCTTTAAAAAAAATCCTAAACAAATCCCAAACAATCCACAACACATTTTTTTTTTTTAGAATGGAAATAAGAAAGATCCTATTTCGATTTCAAGAAACACTTAAGGCCCTGTGCTGGAACCAGCCAACCCTGGAGTGAGGAGAGAGCAGTTAGTCTATCGATCCATCCTAGAGATCCCAGGCATCCAGACCTTTGTAAGCTTGATGCTGGTTCAGTGGCTTTAGAATTGTCATAAATCAGTTAGTTCATGACATTTAGATCTTTCCAGCAATGCACTGTAGATGTGCCTGCTTAGCTGGATAACAAATTCTAACACTCAGAAAAAGAACCAAAGAGAAACAGCCTGAGGAGAACACCAGTTAGATATTGCCCATAGTGTACAGGTGACTTTACAGACTATAATCTTTCCTTCAGAAAGGTCACTATTCAGGACGTTACTCTCAAAATTCCATTCCCTACCACATTTTTACTTATCACACCTTCATTTTGCACCCATTACGAGTCCTTATCTTGCTGTCCCATCCTTTGCACTTTCATTTATAGAGCATCCACACGCACCTACTTAGCAGCACGAATGTTTTCATGTTGGCAAAGCACAGACAAGGCTTCTGAGCATTTTACAACACCCATCCTGCAAACTCAAAACCAGTGCAAACTCTGGGGAGTGTGATCCTCCAGCTAAGGTGCATATGTGTGCTTGCAACTAGTAAAATGCTTTATGAACCTGAATTGGGTCCCTTGCAAGGTGTCATCCTTCATTATGTCCCAACACTGTGCCAGGGAAGCTTGTCAGAAGTTTTGCTGGATTATCAAAGCACCTCTAATAATAATTACTGGCTCCTGATACGCATATTATCCCATCAAAGATACATTATTCAAACAAATTTATTTAAAGCTTCTGATGGTTGAGAACCATTCATAGGTCAACATCCAAAAACTAGACTCAAGACACATTTTCTGACATAAGTAGTTTAAAATAAAAAGAGGACAGACAAGGTCTTCTAAGAACATGAAAACTTCAGCTTTACTGTTGCTGACATTACTACCTGTAGGGGAAAAGGTCTCCTACATATGAGCAGTGCCCTGAAGACTTCTCTTATTAAAAGACACAAAGGGGACCGGCACTGAAAGACCACTAGGGTTTATCAGCCTTTGGAAACGTTCAAACTCTACTTTCTGTTTCCCCTGCATGCACTAAGGTCTTGCCCACACATCACAAGAAATAATAACTTGGTTATTATTTAGAAGTCTGAACATTTATAGCATGTTCCATAGACTAAATCCCAGGAAAGATACAAAAGGTGGGAATCAATCTGATTACAGGTCAGTCCCATCCACTGCAGATGAAAGTTAGAGACCGAAAAGCTTCCCCTTTTTTTCCATCATTGCATCTAAATCATTAGTAATTTGAAGACAATCTGAAAGATCCTTCTTGCCTAGAAGAGAGGTAAAGAATAAAAAAACCATACTGGATCTACTCCACCAATGAAGATAACACTGGTCATGGGAAAGTAGGGCGAAATGGCACATTGAAAGATCTCTCCAAATAAACTAAGACCAATCACCATAGCCACATTTTAACCTGAAAAATCTGCTGCTGCTGACAGCAGATGTCAATCTTACTGGCAGGAGAAATGGTGCTGAGCACAGTGGGTCTTTGGCCATGCAAAGCTGTGTGTAGCACCAGCTCGGCTGCAGCTGTGCTGACATGTTGTCTGCAAAAAGTCATTTTTCTAGTGTACACAAGACCAAAATGAACAGTGTCCATCCCTCTGTCTGCCTCTGTGGACAAAGCAAGTCTGAAAAATGACAATTGGATGTTTTTGCACAGCAGTACTGGAAAACAAACCAAGACAAATGGCTCTGGTCCTTTCCTAGGTTTCATGGGTTGACAGTGGCAGAACCTACAACACCCTCCCAACATGAACCTGGACCAAGCAGCCACATCCTTCCCGAAACTGCCTCCTTCGTTGTGCATGTGAGGGTATTCACAGTCAGAAATCAAAGAAATCACGAATCACACCCTTTTCCCCCAGGATCCCATCCTCCTGCTCCATACTGAAGGCAGGGGAACTGTGAATACAGAGGAAAAACTAAAGATGGAAGTGGCCTCAGCTACCCAGCATCCTGATGCAGGTTATTATAACCGATGTTTCCCTACCGTTGTAGTCTGAAGGCTAGGAGAGTTCCAGACTATGGGATGAATTTATGAATTTAGCAAAGAAAAATACAAATATAGACTCCAGCAGCTGGCAAGAGAGAGGACATCCCATCACACCGTGCTGAGTGTCATGGCAAAGCATTTATACAGAGTAACGGTGGGAAATAGCTTGAGCCAACAGCACACGAAGTGCCTGAGCCTGGCTGCCGACCCTCCACATCAGCCTGTCTCGATTAAACCCCACTTCACTGCAAGTTGTTACCTAAATGTCATGACTACGAAGGAAAATCTTGAGGAGAGAAGAATTTGAGTTTAAAGCTTGAAGAAAAGATTTAGCGCAGATCAGCCACGGTCAGGAGGCCTCTAAGGGAGCAGAGCTGGATGTGGCAAAGTGAAACTCCGCAGGGTTTTCCCCATTCCTTTCCGGAGGTTTTGCAAATGAGAGCTTCTTGCTCCATCTATGGGTAAAAACTGGTACAGTCATAAGCTTTTCTGACATAGGGTGAAGTCTAACCCCAAGATGATCTCCAAGAAAATAAATTATTAGAATGAATAAAATACATAACAACCTTTCTGTATGGCATCCCTGAGTCTTCTGAAAAAAACCTCCTAGTTGCTACTTTATTATTGGGACACCAGGAGCCCTCCTTATGGATTATTTTAGGAGCCACAGTTAACAGTATTGAATTTCAGGAGGACAATAATTACTAAGAGAAGGCAGAAAATTAAATATTAACATTGAAAAATATATCCTTTCTCAAATGCAGTGCAAATTCACTGTGATTCAAATCTGACTACCACCAGGTGTTTGAAAGCTGCCTAATTTTCCATTAAAAATTTTGTAAACAACCTTTAATTCTGAGCTAAATTTATCTTCAGATCCCATGCACTGCAACCCAAAGCTTTAGGTCAATGAAAACCTTTTAATTGATTTCTTTTTCTGTCAATTCTGGCAACACTATTGATGTGTCATGAGTGTTGGTGTTACTTGAACTGATGATTCTGGAAGGGGAAGTAGGACTGGCAAATGCCCTTCTATCTTTCAAACAGAGCATTCAGCCCTATAGAACAAGTTACAGGACTTAAATTTCATATAACCAACTACTTTTAATAAAATATTCAGGGTACCTGGTTTTAGCCTCTCTGCAGGGGTAGCTCCCTAATTTCCACTCAGCAAAACAAAACTCACCTCATTTATTCATGTACGTATTGGCTCGGAAGTGAGACCTCATGCAAGACCATGGAGAAGTGTAATCAAAATCATGTTTTCCCCCAGTGTAGGTTATTCTCCCACATTTACTTTGGATCACCTCAGTTTTCTTTACTGGCAGTTTACTTTAATGGCAGTGACATTACTTTTAGCATTATACCTGCACACACAAACTGGCACACAAGAGAAATGCACTCCCATTTCAGCCAAGACTCAATAACATCTGAAAGCATCAGGTTCCAAGTTGTTGCTCATGAGAGCAGTTCACACAGTTTTAAGAAAACCTAAGACAAACTGGGAAGCAGTTCCACAATGCTAGTTTTGAAGTCATTCTTCACAGTGCCTCAAACTTCAACTTGCACCTCTTTGCTCATCCTTTGCTCCTGGAAAACATCTAGGAAATCAGTGTCAGCTCTGAAGAAGCCTCCTGCTAGCTACAGGTCATGCCAATTCATTCAATTTTTGTATCCAATCACCTAAAAAATAATAAACTGCAATTGCTCAGTGTTCCACAGCTGCTCACGAGCCCATGCTGATGAGTAAAATCAAGTACTGAGCTCCACATCTCATAAAGCCAAAGACTCTGCTTGCAGAAGGGCCCTGGCTTTGGGAGGTGTAAGGTGGGCAGCTCTGGGTCGGACTGCATCTATCAAGCTTCACAGTGCAGGGAGCAGCATTAACAAGTCACCTGCACCACCTCAAAGCCAAGTTTAATTTATCTCAAATCCATATTTGGTTTTCACCCATTCGTCTAACAGTGTTGTGTAAAGAAATTCTCAGATAAGATATTTAAAAGATGGAAACTAAATTTTGAAGCATCTGTGCAGAAACCCAACAGGCAAAGAGCTGTCGTAGACTTTCCACGGTGAACTTCCTGAACTGAAGGGGCTGCACTGGTGACCAAACACATACCTCACCCAGAAAAGTTCTCTGCAGAGCCTCTGCCAGGAGGGGGATGAGGTGGATTTGTTGCTTTTTCAAAGGTGGGACGCTGGATATGAAGCCCCGACCAGCAGTTTACTGTTTCCAAGCTGTACTTACAAAATACCTGAAGTGGCTGGCAGCCAAGTATACGCTGTGGGAAGGTATTTTTCCTTTCAAGGCAAATCTTTTGTCAGATCAGAGCCATGGGGTTATGACCAGATGCTGAACTGGGGTAACAAAAGGGAAAAGACAGAAAGATAAGATTTTGGCTATTGCCAAAACAAGTGATACAATATCAAAAACGAGCAAAAATTTTAAACTTCGTGCCTTAAGAGGAAAATGTTTTAAGCTTCATGTCTGCAAATCACTTTGTGTTTTAATATCATCCCACCCTATCCACTAATGCCCTTCCTAAATCGCATACATTCAAAAGGCAAAATAACTTATCTGGGAAAAGAGCAACTACATGGGAAAGAAAGCTCTGCGAATACCACACATAGCCTTTAAAATGAAAACAAGCTTGGAAGAAGTTGCTTCCAAGAAAAACAAGGAATATGCAGAGTAACAGGTTAGTCTGTGTTTTGAACAATGTGTGGGAGGAGGAAGTGGAGGGAAGACAGGGTATGTTATTTAAAACAAAATACTTCCCCCACATACTGTTCCACGATGATAGGGAAAGGATTGTAACATGGACTCTTTCAGATAAAGTGAGGGGAAAAAAAATGCCTACAACCTTGTGAATTTTTGCAGGGTGCGTTCTTTTTAATTGCAGATTGCCTGGACAAAGTTCTGATTTGCTATAGAAGGCTCCAGAACAGAGGAGGCTGGGAGGGACCTCTGGAGGTCTCTGGTCCAACCGCGGCTCAAGAAAGGGCTTCAACATTAGACTGGGGTGCTCAGAGCCTTGCCCCGTAGACTTATTAAAATCTCAGGGGCAGCAGTTTCATAGTCCCTTTGAAGCTCTGCTTTGATGCTGTATCACCCCATCAAGAACATTTTTCTTGCCTCTGCCTGCAGTTTCCCTCACAGCTTCCTGCTTTTTTTTGCTGGGCATCCTGAGATGCTCAACACTGCCTTCCCTGTTAGGTAACTGGAGAAAGGAAAAGGTCTTCTCTTTCTTGTTCCCCCTACACGACATGCCCCTTCCCCCACCCAACACAGTGATCCTTTGCTGGATCGATATAACCGTGTCTCTCTTGTGCTGGTGAACACAGAACTGGACCCAGCACTGCAGATATGTCTCACCAGTGCTGAGCAGAATGGGAGCATCACCTCCCTTGACCTGCTGGCAATGCTCCTCCTAGTGTATCCCAGCGTGCAGTTCATTTTCATTTTTCATTTTAATATCATCAACCCAGCACCAGTGGCAGATCAGCTGTAAAGGCAGGGAAGCACAGCAAGTCTATCTGATTTCAATGCATCCATGGCTTCGGAAGTGATAAAGCCACCCAAATCCAATTCACTTTCAACAAAGTTATTTCAAGCTGATTGAGAAAATCAGATTTTAATCACGTAGGCTGTGACAATTTTGAGCAATGAAGCATTTATGCACCTTTAGAAACGTGGAGCCACGTGCTGGTTTAGCTCTTCTCAGAGCCCTTCAGCACAGCATTTGTGCAAAGATCTGAGATATCTGGTCTGAGGAGACTCTAAGAAGTGTTGTTACTCAGGAAATGCTGTTCAAGCCACAGATTTTTTGAGCGGGGCACAACCAATTAACTTTGCGTTTCATAATAAGTAGGATTATTCTTTATTTGCAGAGTAGCAGAACGCAAAGGTTTTGCTTGTGAAAAACTACATAATACAACAGAAATCCACACATTTCCTGAAGTCCTGAAAAGGCTTTGTTAAATAAAACTCAATAAAATTTAATTAAATATAGGAAACCTTAAGGGTCAGTAATGAATTACGGTCTTGTTTAGCACATTCTGAATAAAATCGACTTTAACATAGTAGTGAAGGGTATGTCTTTGCACTAGTCTCTCTGTAGAAAGCTAAATAATGTGAAAGAAAAAAAAATCCTGCAGAATGGGAAGAATTATCAATTTAAACACCAATTTTAATTATCACACCCTTTCCAAGAGGCTGTCTCTCCTGCCCAAAAAACCAAAAGACAAGGAACACCCAAGCCCAGCGCAATTCCTGCAAACCTCTCGGGAGCAGCAGGGTCATGGGCATCTTCTGTTAGCTCAAAAATAGCATGGCCCTGTTCCAAGCCTGTTCCTGTGACAGTGATGTGACCTTATCAAAAGGATTTTGTTGACTACTGCAAGATTCCTTTGTTTAATATTCTGTTGTACCTAGCTAGGACTTAAATAGTGCAATTTTCTTGGATAACTTTCTTTAAAAGTCACAAAATGGCTTTGCTATGCAGTGTCTATTGCTGCTATTCATGCAGCCACAAGCCCTTCTCTGCATACTCAGTCAGCAAAAAAGATCTTAAATGGGCTTCAATTATTGTGAGGCTTGAAAAAGAGGGGAGCATAGAAAGCATATTTGAACTTTAAGCAGAGAAGAACAAATGTCCTTGAATAAAAATGATGCTTGGAGTCTCCTGGCAGTCCTTCAGAAACACTGACTCTCCTACTTTCAATCTCCTGAAAGTGTTTTAGAAAGGAAAGAACTGGAAAACATACCATTTCAATTAAGGTGCAGCAGAACTTCTGATAAACATAAAGAAAAATCTTATATGGGTTTGTATAGCTGTGTTCTTGTACACAAATGCCCCTGTGAAATTAAAACCAATATTTTTAAAGGAAATTCTGACTAAGAAAAAACAGAAGGTGGCTCTATATTATTTAAAAGTCACTGAAAGCTCTCAGTACGTTGCAAGACATGTAGAGATAAACCTAGATATACTAAACACTAACTCTCTACCTACGTTGTCACAGAAGACTTCACAATAATTTATCAATGAGTTATTTCTTCTGTTTACAGAAGAAAAATTTGCTGTGGACTGACAACTCAGCATCCTCAGTGGCAAGATACTGTTCCTCTCTTTCCCCATAACTCTGTTCCCTTCTGACAGCCCCTAACCCTTTGGGTAGACCAGGTTTGGTATAAACCAGCACTATCAACCTTTATTCAGGAAGAAAGTTTTAAAGTTTAAGTCTTTTCTCAGTCCTGCTCATTTCTGAGTCTAGCCCATGGGCTGCTGAAGAGGTAAAATTCATGCCTGACATAAAGCAGGTAAGTACTCTGAGCCATGGAGAACTACGATGCCTTTCATATTCTGGCAGAGGAGCTCAAACACTCCCTTAATGGTCATTTGACTGGAAACACATAATTTGCTTCTATCCGGTAAAGGTCTCTTCCCCCTCCTACAATATGGCAAAGAAATACTAATTAAAAAAACAGGTTAAATTCTCCATGGAGTCTACAAAAGTGAGTCTGCCTCATCTCCCAAGATGATGTCCTTTCTGTGCCAACCTCCACCACAAACCCCACAAGAAATCTCCAGCTGTTCTCAAGCCCTGGCACTGGTGTCCACCAGCGTCAGTGACAATACCCAGAAAACATGGACACAGGATTTCTAAGCAAAGCTTTAAAGCGCGATGTCCCTCCTCAACCCTGTGCTGGTGTCCGTGGCCAGCATGTCAGAAACCCAAAACACATGGTCAGTGAAAGCAATAACAAATAATTAGCACATGCCTCATCTGCACTTACTTCACTACCGCAGGTAAAGAATGGGCCAAGCCCAGAGGTACCGTCTATCTTCCTGAAATAACATGAGCAATTTCTTACTTTTTCTTGATCTGGAGAAAAACTTGATGCCCCCAGGAGAGGTAGACGGGTTAGAATTGGGGGAGGACTCTTTGGAGGAGGACCTGAAGATCCCACTGAAGCTCATTCGGCGTGGGGAGCGTGGGGGAGACTCCTGGTAGGGGAAGGGGAACACTGTTTTGGGTGAGCCAGGGCTATGTTTGGATCTCACAGGGGCAGAAACTGGGCTGGAAGGTCGGTTCTGGAGCCCTTTTGAGAAAAGGCCTTTTGAAGGGCTGCCACCACTGTAGCTGTCTTCCACCTGAGGAGGAGAGAAGGAAGAAAAGAGAAAAATCATCATTAATTGAGTTCAGCTTGGGCCATCAGGATCTCTGAACTTGTCTCAATGCAGTCAGCTCCTGTTTATGCAGGTGGTGGATTAGTCAGACCTCACCTTTCCCAGCAGCTGCCTGCAGTGACACAAAGATGCCTGGGAGCCACCTCTCTGGGGTCTCTGCTGCTCCTTGCTCTTAAAGACACATGTGTATACATTTTATTATTACACATTTAACACAGGATTATCTTTGCTGCTTTTATTTGTCACAAATCCGTCTTCATTCCCCAGACAACTGAAAGATGACTGGCAAGGAATTTAAGGCAATGAATGACCGGCATTAAGAAAACACAATGCTCCAAGGTCTTTCTCCTGAATTTAAGCACTGATCCACAGTACTTCCATCTCCATCGCGTGATGCGACACAGCACAGTGCACAAGTTCCCAAGTGCATGACAAGTCTCTATGATGCTGGCCACAGCCACACCTGTGGGATTGCAACTGCAGTCCCCAAAATAGAGGAACTATTTTAGAGTGCTAGTTTTTAGTTCCTGCTAATTACCCCATCCCTGAGCTTGGGTATAACCTTTCTAACAGCTGTGTCTCTTTTGGGACCTGTGTTGGCTTTCCAGCTAGCGTGAATAACACAACACAGCACTGTACTGTGTGAGCTCACCTAGTGAAGGGGGGTAAAAATCCAGAAAAAAACAAAAAAGTGGCAAAGATTAGCTTCTCCTCACATACAATTAACAGAAGCTTACCCCAAACTCCTGTGGGATTTGCCTGTGTCTAGGTTATGTATAGAGTTTGTTTCCTTCTGGATGTACAAAGTACTTCTGTGGGTATGAGGCTGCTTTTTCAGCTGGGGGCATTTCTTATGAATGAGGGGCCCTGTTCCTGGCAAAAGGCAGTGGTAGGTTTCAGATCTCCAGGGAACACCTAAGCAAAGGCCACACCATAAGTACCCATGGGCATGGTATGCCATTGAGTTTCAAGCTCTTTGCTCCTCTCTTCCAAGTAGGCAGAACAAATCAGGAGCAGACAACAACTCCTATTGGTGAATATGACAATTGTATTAATTTTAGATAGATATGGGTGTTGTCACCATGGGAGTCACTGTAGGGAAAGAAAGCATCTTTTATCATGATGACTTAGATGAAAGAAGAGGTAAAAGAAAGCCTCATAGGTACGTATGCACTCCTTTGGATCTGTGAAAGGCTTGTTTATATGAATCTAACTAAAAATGGTCAGCTGAGTTTAAAATAGAATCATAGAACGGTTTGGGTTGGAAGGGACATTAAAGATCATCCAGTTCCAATCCCCCTGCCATGGGCAGGGATACCTTCCACTGGATCAGGTTGCTTAAAGCCTCATCCAACATGGCCTTGAACACCTCCAGGGATGGGGCATCCATGACTTCTCCGTGCAACCTGCTCCAGTGTTTCCCCACCCTCACAGCAGAAAATGTCATCCTAGTATCTAATACAAATCTTCCCTCTTTCACCTTAAAAAAAAATACATATGCAGTTAACTCCCTTTTCAAAATAATATTTAGCCACAGCTCCAAAACACTCATAGAAATACATGCAAGCAGTGTAACTGCCAAACAGCTGCTCTTCCGTAACACAAGATCCCACTTCTTGTGATCCTTTCTGTCTCCTGCACATACACTTCAAACTAGCTTCTCTTTCCACTTGGGACGGGACAGAGCTGGAGTGGGTCCTGCTCTGTGGAAACTGCAGAAGGGCCTGCAGGGAGTGTGGTCCCTCATTTGGGAAGGTTTCTAAGCTAAAAGGCAAGTGGCACTTGGACTGGAAGGTGGACACAAATAGCGTGGGTCACTTGGAGGGGCATGGCCACGTATCACCACAGCCCTGGACAGCTGATGGCTGAGGAATACTGCTCTGTGTGCCTCCATGCAGCACAGAGATGTCTGGGAAGAGACAGAACACCTTTTTATACCTGCACACTTATTTTTGGCACTGTGGACTAAAATAACTCAAAAATATACTTGCTCTTTCACAGATGAATTAGGGGAGCAATTTCCCTCAAGGGGGATTTTTGAAAAAGATAAATCAATTCCAGCTGAAGCAACACACACCAAAAGAAGAAAAAATCAGCGTTTCATGTTTAATGCAATGGCCTGAGTCTCAGGTTTGCCTCTCAGCTCTATCACGGATTTTGTGTGCAAGCTCAAAACCTCATTTCATATTACACATCTATTCTGCCATGAGGACCGTATATCCTTTATTCCCACTCTAAGTCCTCTGGCACACAGACAATCTCCTGGTGAGTATTTATCAATAATAACAGGGCACAATCCCTCAACTGAGACCTGCAATAATAACCACACTATAAGTAAATTAATAAACAAACAGCACTTTTGTCATGGGTGAGTAGTCCCAAAATGGTAGCTTTTTCATAAAAGCTTATTAACTTTACTAAAATAATATCTGTAAATCATCTGAGACTACTTATACATTGTTCTCTTCACAACTACGCAGTCAGGGAACAACCAAGTAGTGCAACAGCACCTCCTTTTGCATTGCAAATCTACTGCCTGCAATCCAGGAGCAAGATTACACTCAAGTTCATTTTAATCGTAATACAAGTCTGCCACTACTGCTGCAATTTAGGACTGTTTCCAGGATGGCAATTTCATTAACATTTTTCCTAAAGTGACAAGCCATGACATTTGTAAAGCTAAGAGAAGGATGTCATTCTGGTGCTACTCTTCATATTTTGTGTTATCTTTTCTGCACACTTGTTTGGTTATAACGACACACTGACAGGAAACACTTTTAAAAGCCTGCAGTATCCTCATGTGCTAAAGCAATTCCAGAGTTGTAAGATGGCAAGCAACAATTAGTCACATAACATCAGCACTCCCTTGTACGAACAAGTCAGAGACAAATGTAAATTGTTCTCTAATTCCAAGGAGAAGCAGTGGGATATTTTTATTTATTGCAATCACAATCAGTTGCTTTCTCTCCATCACACCAGGCAGAAGAATTAGTTAATTGTTAGAGCACCAGGGGCACGCTGCAAAATACACATGTGCAGGCTACTAAATTAAAGGAAATTACTACATTGAATTCCTCCCCAGCCGCTCCACATTAATTATGCACAGGTTACACCCACCGTCAAAGTGGATAAATACCTGTGATTTTGCTTGAGGAATTACAACAGGATTGTTTCCTTATAATATTATCTGAGGCTAATGGATTTTGAGTTTTAAAAGATGATTAGGCAGTTCTATGAGGAAAATCAGCAGCAGCAGTTATTACAGCATATAAAAAAGTCACAAGGCAATGTTAATTTTCATGCTATGGCTGGGAATGCAGAAGAATCTCTGCCGTGGAATAAACCCCACCAGCCTATGCAGACTTGGTGTGACAACTCTGGCAGTGGTGCCAGAGGCAGGTTACACAGCCAGAGGATCATCAGCCTCTTCTTCATGTTTTTTGGACTCATCTCCTGAAGCTATGACAGGCAGGTGGGCACAAAACTCCCACATGTGCTTTGGAAAGATAACAATTCCCTCAGCTGAGCTGTAGCAGCAAAAAAAAAAAGAAAAAAGTTTTGCATCCTGGTTTCTCACATTTATAAACCTGGTACATCAGTTTGTGTTGGTCTGAAAAAAGCAGTTAAGTGAGAAAGAGCAGAAATATGAAACACACCTAATAAATGCACATGGTGATATGGCTCCTTTGACCGTAACTGGACAATCGGCCCTTTGGAGATAAGGAATCCAAACACACAATGCAAGCACAATACAAATCAATGAGCAAATATGGTGTGGTCAAACAAACTGAAAAATTCCTCCAAGTATGAAGACTGTTCACATAATTAGAAAGAAAACAACAAACAAAGCAATAACGAAACATTCCCTGTGTTAGCTTTGTGCAGAGCATATATCGGATCTTGGAACTCTATGCCTAATCTTAGACTCCTTAAACCTTTCAGCTGGTTGCGTTTGAGAGAAATACAAGCTTCTGATCAAAAGTCTGCAGAGAGCAGTGCAGCACAAACAGGGCTTGAAAATAGTGCTGGTGCAACCCCACCCTCAGCCTACAGTGATGTGTTCCTGGTGAGGTTAAGCAACCGGGCAGAGCCCTGTGCTACATCAGATGTGCTGTTTCTAGTTCACTTCACTCATCCAAGGCTAAACTGGTTACCTTACATCACACTGAGTAAATATATCCTAAAATGCTGTAAGACTCTATCAGTTTTCATGCTTCAGAGCATAAAAGGATCCTCAGCTGGGGGTTAGGGAGAGACTTTGCTCTGTTGTATACACCAAATGATCTTAGGCAGGCTCCTAAAATACATCCAGAACTGACCTCTGTTGAAAATAAAACAAAACAAGGCAGGTCTTACAGTGGTTGGCATCTAGCAGACTTACTGCCAATTTTTTGAATGAAATGGAAGGTGATAGCTTGGCAGTTGCCCTGATCTGGGCAGCTCTGAAAGATTTCAACTCAAGAAATAACGTCCTCAAAGCTGCCCCCAGCATTTTACTTGCAGGCATATTCCAAGTGAACAACACCGTATCTTGTGCTGGTAAGAATTATCCACCCTGAAGGTTATCTGGGTCTTTTTTATAAGGACCTTTCCTATGACAAAGACAACCACTCTCTGCATCACCAACAAATTTGGTTAGCATGCTTCTGTTTTTCATTTCAGCCTTACTAGGAAAGACCAATCCAAGGACCGAGCCTGGCGAAACCCCACCAGCTCTGCCCCTCCACCCAGCCATCATCCTTTCCATGCCAGGAGTCATCTTTCCCTTCAACTATTTGAACTACTGGGCAATCACCAGTGATGTGAAATTTAACAAGAGTAAGTGCTGGATCCTCCACCTGGGATGGGGTAATCCAAGTTGTCCATAGAAATTGGGGGATGAGAGAATGGAGAGCAGCCTGGCACAAAGAGATCTGGGAGTTTGGGTTGATGGCAAGCTGGATATGAATCAACAGTGTGCCCTGGCATTCAAAAGGGCCAGTCATCTCCTGGGGTCAAGGGAGGCAATGGTCCCACTGTACACTGCTCTGGTGTGGTCCTACTTTGAGTGCTGTCTGCAGTTTTGGGCGTCTCAGTATAAGAAGGACCTCAAACTATTAGATTGTGTCCAGAGGAGGGCGACCAAGATGGTGAAAGGCCTCCAGCACAAGACTTACAAGAAGGCTGGAGAAAAGAAGGCTGAGGGGTGACTCTGTTGCAGCCTACAGCTTCCTCAAGTTGGGCAGCAGAGGTGGAGGTGCTGATCTCCTCTCTGGTGAGCAGCAATAGGACACAAGGGAATGGAATGAGGCTGTGTCAGGGAAAGTTCAGATTGGACATTAGAAAAAGGTTCTTCACTGAGAGGGTGGTCAGTCACTGAAAAGGCTCCCCAGAGAAGTGGTCATGACCCCAAGCCTGCCAGAGATCAGGGAGCATCTGGACAATGCTCTTAGTCATATGGTTTAGTTTTAGATAATCCTGCGAGGAGAAGGGAGTTGGACTCAATGATCCTTATGCATCCCTTCCAACTTGAGATATTCTACATGATTCTATTTTTTTACCCGAGTTGCAATTCTTTCTTATTTTAGAGAAAAAGATTGAAGTGCACTAAATTTATTCACTACCGTACAGTAATTCCCAATGCAATGAGCTGAGACCCAACTGTTCATGTTTCACAACAAATTAGTCTCTCATTATCCACACATCATCCATCTTAGGCTTGCCTCTTCTCACTCAAAAAAATAAATTTTCCCAATATTATTGTTTTCTTTCCCACTCTTTATATTGAAAATCTGATCCCTCTGTGTTACCAAAGAAACTCCTCTCTAAGAAGCCATTTCTGCTCCCAATCTAGAATTTAAGGACCACTTAACAGCAGGGAAGAGAAGTGTCCTGCCAGAAAAACAGATGAGCTGTGCTGAGAAGACTCTGATCACATACAGAGATGGTGTTGGAGCCAGAGAAACCCAGGCACTGACTATGCCTCTACTGCAGCACCTCTTCGCAGCCATCTCCTCTGCTCCCCTCCCAGGGCGCTCCAGCAATGGGTCCTTTCTTGGGCACACAGCCTTTCCCAGAGGATGTCTTCCCTGAAAAAGCTCTGGCTGTGGCTCAGGAGAATTTATATTAATTCTGCAGAACAGTCTGAAAACAAGCCTTTCTGGAATAAAAATACACTCAAGCTAAGCAGCCTTTCAAAATGCTTTTGAATTTAAGTATAAGTACTTAAACACTTGTGAGCTCCGCTGCTCTTTTCTCCAACTCTGAAAAGTTAGGACATCTGAGTTCTGTTTGCTTTTACAACAGTGAGTTATTTGACCTTTATTTTGTCTCTTTACTTAAAAAAAGTTTTGAAAGGCAAATAACAGAAAAAGAATTGCCTCCCGCCATCCTTTATGGGGACAGTAAACACAATTAGAGATGATACTCCAGAGAGACGTCTGCACTTGTTTCCTGCTCTTCCACTGAACCTCAATAAAAAAAGCCCTTTGGTAAAGTTAATTGGATGATTCTGTCATTCTGCTGGAATAAAAGAGCTCACAGAAATACAAGAGCTGACTTCATTAGATTGAAAGGTAACGAAGGACTTGTCCAGGCACCATGTGGTCACATTCATGACCACTAGTTTTCTTGGTTCTGCATGAACAGTAACAATTGAGATGCCAACACATTTTACGGGATCAGGGATGTCACTTCCCAAAAATAAAGTACAATGACACTTTCTCAAATTAAAATACAATGGGAAATGTCTGGCTGCTCTGGCAGGCTCCAAGAGCCCTGTATTGCTGTACAGGCAGCCAGGGTTAGGTTTCCAGTAGCAAGCAGGGCTGCTCAAAGGCAGAAGCAGGCTTGAGGAAAGATGAGGGCTGGCTCCTGGTCAACTTCCTAACCCTTAACTGTATTCATTTTAAAGCAGCCGATGGGAAGGAGCTGTGCACACAGCAGCGCAATGGGTGGCACTTAAGTCCTTGCCCTGAGGCTCTTTGCATCCACTGCAGGTGCCCTGTGCCAAGGCTGTGGCCCCACCTAGGACATGCTCCCCATTCTCATTGCTGAGGTCAGTTCACTGCTCATAAAGAAATCGACAATTAAAAATTTAGGGAAAAATATCAAAAGGAGATTTATGATCTAATGAAGGGGATGAGGGGCTAAAATGCCACATTGTTTTCTTCTCTCACTGTTCCAGGGATTGCTTGTGCAGTTCTTGTGAGACACTGGACAAAACAAAACCAGTCCTGGGATCAGAAGCAGGACAAAGCAATCCTCTATGTCCTTCAATATTGGAGACACTCCTCAGATGTTTTCTGATCCTTGTTCATCCACACTTGTCTGCGTTACTGAGAGCAGAACTGCGAGTCAATGCCAAACACAGTCATAACAAAGCCTGTGCATTTCACTCTATTCCTTTGTTCATACATCCAAAAAACAAACTACCCAGAACCTGTGCACAGCTGATTACCTACAGGTATTCTCAAAATATACTCAAAGTTTTGTGAAAGACTTCCCAAAACTAAAGTCTGCATTATTTGCTCCTAGGTGTAACCAATTACAGTTTGGCCAACCTGAAATGCGCTGTTTGCATGCAAAATGGATTTTAGATGATTCAGGTCATTCTGCATTGGAGAGTTTTCTGCTCAGAATTTACCACTCTCTTCCTCCACTTTTGTATGAATTACAAATTGTAGCAGGAGTGATACTATATTTCTTTCAAGTCACTGATAAAGTATGATATAGTATAGCAACAGAATGTTTTGTCTGTCTAGGAACAAAATTTTTCACTGATGAGTCTCAATTTATTTTATCAGCCAAGTTTTTTTTTCATTTAATAGGCTCTATGTTTATTCAGTACCATTCCGTTTTTTAAATCAAAATGCCTGTGCTGTTTTTTATATACATTATACTAACACTATGACACTTCCCAACCGAATTTAGAATTCAGTTGTTTGTTCAATAAGAACAGATTACCATTATTTCCAATCCAAATGAGTCTATTATAATAGCACCATTAACTATCCAATATCATATATTTCACTGTTTTGCCCAGGACTAATTTAGACTGACAAACCTGTAAATTACTCTAATTACAAACACTGTAAATATTAACACAGTAATTGCTTTTTTTTGCTGTCTTTTGGAATTTAATCTCTGCTCTAAGATGTATTCAAAATCAGCACTACTGAGAGAAAGCTGTGCAAATTCATTCAAGGGTGTTTTATCAAGGGTGTTTGGATTTAATTTTAAAATGTCTAGCTTTAGCACCCTCTGCTTTAAATACACTTGAGTCATTAAGACAAAAGGCACAATTATCGTCTAAGACAAATATCTCACCAGCTTTTCCTCCATGTACAGAAAAGAACTTTTAATGCACGCTTCTTTTCCAAGCTTTCTTCTATATTTTTGATAATTCTATTATTTTCATAAAGGAATGGATCAATATCATTCTTCAAACTTCTTCCTCCTCTTCCCTCCTCCATCTGTAACCTGCTAGCTGCCTCCCTGTGGACATTTTTTTTCTTGTGTAATTTTTTTCTCTCTAATAATTCATAATGCTGGGCTTTCAGCTGAAAGAAATGGCTAACAGTTTTCTACAATTTCCACACCTTATCTATCCTTACACTCACCTTTTAGATGAAGGATCTATAAGCATTCAAGGTGCTAAGATCTCTAAAACTGATAGAGCCATTTGGGTGTAGAGGGGAACTTATCCCTGACTGCTGCCCTGCCACACCATAGCAGAATTATTTTCTGAATAATGTTCCACATCGGTCATGATTTTCCAGGCCTCTACACAGCTCCTCTTCCACTGTCTTTTCCGAGACTGAGGAAATCCAGCAAATCTAATTGCATCTCATCTCCCAGTTATCCTTGCCGATGCTGCATTTAATGATCCGCTAAAGTCTCACTGCATGAAGGATTCAAGCCTTTTCTGGAGAGTCCTGCCTTTGAGCACGAGGAAATCAGCAGTATCAGTTGTTTTAGACAAAGCTGCCAGTGCAAGCACTTTATTAGGCAATAAAAAGTGCCAGAATACCTGCCAGAGGCACAAGACCTACCTTTTTCTATCACATCATCCCAAAAACTTCTACATGAGAATGTTCAGAATATTATATTTTCCATCTTCATCAGAGGAAGGTGAAAACTATCCCTATCCCCTCCTTCCTGCCATTGGTCATAAATGAAAGAATACAATTTATAGTAGTAGCTACGTTAATGAAAAGTGATTAAGACTAAACTTCAGGAAATGTGTATCACATTCCCACTGCTGCCAAAAAATTCCTACATGAACCTGAGCAAATAATTCTGCACTTGAGTTTCCTAGATGTATAATGAGGATTGTTGTCACAGGATAATGATTGAGAGACACTTGCATAGTAAAGTGCTGAAGATCTCTATGAAAAATGTTAATACAGTTTCTAAAAGCCTTTCACAAAGAACAGTAGAATGAAATTAATGACATATTGTAAAGACAGGTTGTGAACTACTCTTCCCTATCTTGATCTATAGCCCGGGTGACAGCAGAGTTAAGTGCTGGAAGAGAGACATCCCTGATGAATTGCCAGTCTCCAACATGACTGATGAACGGAAAAGCCATTCTACTGATGAAATACTGACTTTCAGTATACAAAAGTTACATATCACACTGTGATTTCAAACTTGAACAAAGAAAAATTGTTTCACTTGAAAGTGAACAGTAACTCGGGAACTTCTTTATGTAGCACCAGCAGTGACTGGCAAACTTTTAGTTGGAGCTAAATAAAATATTGCAGTCTGATGCTACTCATCATTCACTACCAGCAATTATCCCATCTTTCACACTGAGAAAAATGATACAAAGGATATGTGTGGCAATGGATTTTATCAGAAGTTGGGAACCATCAGCTGTTTTCTTACCACTTTGTTGTCTGTCTTGGACAGAGCTCGAAGATGTTAAAAAAAAAAAAAACCCTTATACACTCAATCAAAATGTCAGTTAAAAAAGCGATTTCATATGTTAAGCCTCAGTTGTATGGTTATTCCAAAGTTAATTGCACTTCCATAAGCAGAACTTGACTCAAGTCTGGGGAAGAAAACTCAGCATTTACTGAAGCTGCTAAAAGGGGTAACTACTGAAATGTTCTTTCAGCTCTCTCCAAGACAAGCACTCATCAAAAGTGAGTCTCAAGATCAGCAACATGAAAAACAAGGGCTTTATAAATGGTAAAGTGGAAGCCATTAAATGATGTCATGTGATAGCACACACGAACAAGATTAGCTTGATATATTTTCTTCTTCAGCACTAAGATTCCAGCAGCTTTCTCACCTTTCTTTGGGCAAAGGAGGTGACAAATAGAAAAATCAAGTAATACCTAGAAACCCCTGCCTTCTTCCAGCATGACAACCCTTTCCAACAGCATCACATTGTTCACTTTGTTCAAACCCTCCAAACAAGCACCTTTTGGTAACACTGCATATTTTAGCTTCCCTGGCATCTACAAGAGTTCCTCTGCATCAGTGACTCCTACGTCAGTCTTAAAAGGTCCAACGCAGCGAAGAACAAGGCCAATGTTATGAACATATTCAGTTACTGATGGATTGCAGAATTTTTTTTGAACAACTGTCCTTTCCTGTGAGGTGCAAAGGAGTAGAAACTCATGCTGTCAACAAAGCTAAGTTATTATTGTTTTAGATGCAGATTAGCTTCACTGAGGAGATATTTATTGCTTCGCCTGCCTTGAACTATAGCTGCAGACTCTCTGAAAAATGGTTTGTAGCAGGTTTAATCTTCACAGAGCTCCATAGCATTGCAAATACTTTGACAAGTCAAATCAGTCCCCTGTGTAGCTATAGACCAGCTTTTGGGGTTATCTATTGTTCGGAGGACCTATCTATCTCTTTTCACCAAGCCTGTAACTTGGCTGGTAGGAGGCTTACATTAAGCAGACCAGCTTGTACTTCGATGCTCTGTGATGAGGCCAGAACCTGAAGAAGACAGATCCCACCCACAATTTTTATTACTTTGAAGATTTCGTAGGCACTGTACAACTATCCCTGATGTCATACACTGACTATGCTTGCCTGATAATTTTAAAGCAAGCAAACTCTGTGAATGTATAAGTTTAATCTAAGAACAGGCCACTAGAAAACCAAATTATAGCTATGCCTCCAGAAGGATAACTCTAATTAATCCCACTTTCCACTTTGTTTACAGGAAGGCTCCACCAGTATGGCTTCAGCAAACAAAGGCAGCTCATTTTGCCATTGCCAAGGACAGATAGAGCAATGACACAGGATAGTTAAAACCTCTGTAGCCAGAGAGCAACCATCAGGAGGCAATTCCAGGAAAATATACTGACAGCCACAGACACCTATTTTGGCATTGCATTTCTATAGCAACACCATAAACTTTGTTAGGTAAGGGTATTCCTGAGAATAGTTATGCAATATCACTTCATTGAATCACAACAGCATTACACACAACATCTGCAGTACTTCAAACAATGCCACCAGTGCTTTGCCTTGTTTACAGTTTATACTGCATAAGCACCATCACACTAAGGTCTGTAAAGGTCACTATATTTGCCTTAATGCATCACTCTCAACAGGTTACAGGTACAGCAGGAAAGATTAAAACCCCAGGCTTTTTAAAGCCTAATAAATTGTGTTTGCTTCCAAGGGAATCAACCAGCAAAGGCGAAGCTTTGGAAATATCCTACCTTGCGAGAAGCATTTTTGTCTGTGGTCTCCACATCACCGTCCAAGAACGGCATGGCAAATGAGCTGAGATCCTGCCAGGACAAAGAAGAAAAGATGATGTTCTATATTAATGACTTTTTCCGTCCTTTAGAGCATCCCATCATTGTAGCCTGTGGGTTTACATCCAAGGTGCCCACTGCTTTACCCATAGCGATTGCTGGTAAGCGATAACATTGGCTCTGATCATTCTTCTTGGCTGTGAAACCAATGGTGGATGTAAATAACAAGTGAAGAGGGAGGTTTTGCATCGCATTAACATGAAAAAGCATCTGCACAGCCAAAGTCAGAAGTCCTGCACTTAAACTTTCAAGGGGGAGGGGGTAACCAAATCATAGAACCACAGAATTTCTTGGGTTGGAAAGGACCTGCAGGAGCAGGGACATCTTTAACTCAATCAGGTTGCTCAGAGCCCCATCCAGCCTGATCTTGAATGTTTCCAGGGATGGGGCTTCCACTGTCTCTCTGGACAACCTGTTCCAGTGTTTCACCACCCTCATTGTAAAAGATTTATTCCTTATATGCAGTCTAAATCTGCCCTCCCTTAGTTTAAAACTATTGTGTCTCATCCTATTACACAGAAAAATTTGTAGGAAATTACAGCTTAAATACAGCCACTTGCTCAGCAGATGGTCTATCTTGTCTTTAGTGGAGTATATAATCTTAGCTTAAAGAGTATTTATGGCAATAAACAAAACCTAAATGAGAATGCGTCAATGTAAAAAAATATGTAACATATAGAACAAAGAGGGAGAAAACTGTGACACAGTGCTGAGGGGGGAAATAATGAATTCACTTGTACAAATGAGAGAGGAGCACCCAATTCTGCATGAATAAAGACAATAAAGTCGCAAAAAAAGCACACATGCTCATCTTTAACTAACAAAAACAAATTGCAATTATATTCTACCTCCTGCCGTCTGTTCTGTTTATGCTACTTCGTGTTCCAGCCACGGGGTTTTTAGAGCTGCTTTCTACACCCATAAGGAAATCAAGTTAGTGTCAAGTTTAGCATCTGTTTGATCAGAAAAATAGATAATGAGTAATCCTGTGACCAAAAGCACGAGGCTGCCTAATGCTGCGTGCTGAAGAACTGAGTCTTGGATCCCAAATGTTCAGGAATACCTTCCCAACGCAGAACATCCCAGATGCAAGGCATACCCTTTCCATGTAATGATTCAGTGCTTCTCCACCATCACATCTGCATCCTATTTAAAATAGTTCAAAACATAAATAAAATGCAATTTCACGTAAATCTAATTTGAGATGAAATAGAGCTTAATTAAAAATTAGCACTGGCTGGGAAGTCTGCAAGGTTTGCTTACCCTCAGAATCCAGAGCAGCCACGGGTCTAATCACATCACATTTTGTAATCATACTAAATACAAAATATGCTCAAAAATATGTATAACTCAGGCATAATCCTTACAAGTGTTTGAAAATATTCTCGTTACATAACAAACAACAAAAATAAGGAACAAAATATTGAATTACTGGAACTGAAGCACATAGGAGTAATTCATGCCAAGCTGGAAAGGAAAGAAAAGAAAGCAGCAGCAGCCAGGCTTGGCCAAGCTGGCCCCAAATCTTTAGGACACAAACCAAAGTATTCATGACAAATTAGTATGCTCCCGGCTCTAACTATGCACATTCAATGGGAACCGTCTACAAAGGCCCAAACTACAAAGCACCAACCCAACTATACAACGTCACACTCATCACCATGCTTTGACATCTCTTTCACATCACTCTCTCTTGAAAATAAAAACATATGGAAACATCTCAAAAACAAAAGAAGAGTCAATTTGGTTTAGATTTTCACTGTTACCAAGATTTGATGGTGGTTGAACCAGGTGCTTGCAGGACCTTAAAGAAATGCTTCTGCATTCATTTGCTTATTCTTACAATTAGTTAAGATTAAAATGACTTACATACACACAGATTATTCATCCATAAATGGATTTATAAACACTGTAAAAAATGGATTATCATCATTATTATTATTCCTGCCTCATATGTTACTGCAGGACTTAAGTGAAGAAACCTTGCGAAGAATTTTAAGAGCCTAATGGAAAGTTAAATAAATTATATCCTCTCATGTTTACTTTAATTTAGCCAAAGGATTTACCAACATTTTCCTCTACTCATCTTCAGTAGTGCACTAGCTGGAACATGATGTGTGCTAGGTCATTTTCCATGGAATAAATTAAGGAAGTAACCTCGTTTGAGCTCTACATTAGTGTCCCTATATTACTACTTATTGTAATCCAGAGGGGGGGACCAGGCTGTTTAGGAAGGCCAGAGACTAGATGGAAGAAATTGGATTTAAGAGGACACATATCTAGGAAACAGCGTTGAAAAAGTTACTCAGAAAATCCATAACAGCTAGGAACAAAAACATAACTTCTTTTTTTAAGTGCAGAAACCTTCAAAACCAGGAGGGGGTAAGTAGGCATAGCTATTTTTCTAGGAGTAAAATTTCAGTTCCCAGCTATAATTTCAAGCTTAATACCAAATATATATTCAATTCTAAAGTCCAAAAGTATCATAAAATCCAGCTGATGAACTCTGTTCTAATTTGTAACTCTCAGATACCATGGAGGTGTGCTAACTTCATCTGTCCTTACATGCAGAACAGAAAATCTCTGCTTGTAAGCAGAAATAACCAGAGCAACAACTCTCCGTACAGCATGAGATCTTTCTTTGTTAATACAGTGCTGGAGAACATTTCAAACAGGATAATAATTGTACTTTAGTCCTGTGATAAAGTTTGTAATTGTACCTGCTACCTAACAATTTTTTCATCATTCACGTCTTCACAGCATTCTATATGTGAAGGCATCTACTTACAGAAGGGAAAAATACATATATCAAATGCCAGGCTGGAAATACTGCGCTCTCAATTCCAGCCTGTGTGTTAGATGAGGAAATATTAGGTGTTTATGTTCTCTTTGCATGTACCTGTGCAGAATATAGACTAGATATCCATTTCTTTCTTGTATTCCTCACCATCCAGAAGCCCACATGGTGACACAGTTGGTAATACAGTAATTCTTTAAAAAAAAATCAAAACCACCCCTCTCCCCAAAGCCCAAACTTCTCCAAAAGTGTTGCAAAACATCTCAGTACTCTTGACAGGCCAACGGTGCAGCCCTACCCCTTATCACATATCTGACTGCTCTGATCTTACGCCAACAGATACACACTGAAGGCTCGTTCTGCCATTAACCCGGGATTGACACCATTCTTAAACAGCTTTCTTGCTTTCCAGCTCTACTTTATTGTGCTTGGAATAGGCATCCTGGAAAATCACAGAGTTCAGGAAAGACTTTTAAAAAACTTCCGCAAAAGGCAGACGGTGACATCTTGGTATGAGCAAGGGTCCTTCACATTTAGTGACTGCAGAGCCCTCGCTGAAGAACGAGTGACATCACTCCCTATACCACCAGTCCTGCATTCTGTCCTCGGACAGACAGCTTCTGTAGAGACCACAGTCTAATTCTATCCCTATAAGGAACAAAGACCACCAGAGACTGCAGCTCCTAGTGCTGCTAACCTGGAAATAAATTGACTTCATTGCTTTGAACAGGCTTCTCTGCTGCTTTAGCTTTTACGGGGTATAAATCAGGATAATACTGTCTGCCATTCTGTCTTAGCTTCTCTACCACTCTTTCATTATTTCCTCTTGAGTGGAGGGAACAGATATCTGGAAGGTTACAGATTCTTCACATCAATTTCTACTCCAAAGGTTAGACTAACTCTAAGGTGATTCTTGTCTGGATCACCCCTATATCTAAAGGGTGAGCCTTCCTAATTCCAGCTCTTCTCTTTAACAGCCTTTATATCAGAATGCTTGGGATTATGTGAAAATGAAGAAAAATAAAATTTTTCTTGTTTGATATCTTGGGAAATCAAAGAACCTTTTCTCAGAACTGTTTTGGAGAATATGGAGGAAAACCACTTTTTGGGATACAGAAAGAAAATGTATTGGCTGGCGACAGGAGCAAGATCTGGTTAGCCACACCATTTTTCACCTTTTCCAGCCAGTTTCAATGTCCCTTTCCTTACTGGGGAGGATTCTTGCCAAAGACTTGCCCAGACACACAGGCCAGAACATTACTGCAGTTGGAGACCTTGGTGTCAGAAGAGAGCTTCCAGCAATTCTGTTGTAGTGGCTGAAAGCTTAAATAACAGACCACTAAAGCCTTGAATCCAATAAAAAATACAGAATAAATAGGATTCTTTTCTTATTATTGTTTTGTTTCAAGGCTACTTTGGCAACCAGGCTGATAAAGTTTCTTTGCAATGTCTGAAGTCAAGGAGCCAGCAAGGCACTGTGGGGCATGCTATGACTCTCGGGTCAGAGACCAATTTACAGGGGGCGTGGGGTGAAAGTAGGACCTTTTTATAGCCTCACTCAACAGTAGTTCAAATCTTGGATTGGGTACCAAAAGAATATTTCACAAGCAGCTCCCTGCTGCCATCATTTCCAATTGTCCTTTCGAAGGCAAGACATGGCCATGAACAACACAGTCAGCTCTTTGGCAATGTTTCAGAGGTGACTCAGGTCCAAATGGCTTCATGGCAGCCCCATGGCTCATCTCTGCTGAAAGGCTGGGTTCCTCAGTTACAAGCAATTTCAGAGTCCTAGCGTAGGTAGCATCACGCAGTCTTGACTACTGACAGTGTCACCTATGAGACATTATTCTTCTGCTTCACTAAGTTCTATTTATGTGCTGGGATTGCACCAAAATTTAAGGATGTGAAATGCCTGCCAGACATTACAGTTTCTTTTTACAACATAACTCAAGCAGGAGGTGACACCTCGCTAAGACAGCTTTTCAATATGGAGAGACAGCTCCTTTAATAAAATAAACAAAGAAAACAAGATACAGAGAAATTAAGCAGAGTGCTGGCAACAGGCATGATCTCACAAAAAAATTGCTAAAACTGCACTCCTCAGCATCATATCTCAACAGGACTCTCGGAGTGTCCTTCTCTGCTAACATTACTGAGCTATGAGCACTTCAACTATCCTACCAAGGACAAAGAAAGTCAGGATTTTTATTAACATTAGATGAGAACGGTTTCTTTCAGCTCAGTCTGCACACCAGCCCATTTTTTTTTAAATCAGCCTTGGATGTGTACCTATTACACGCCTATGTAAAACTCTGAATGGCAAATACACTACGTATGCTAATAGCCTGTGAGCAGAATCCAAAGTTTGAACACTGTGGAATAGAGGGCATAGCTTGGTAGCTGTGACTGAATAGAAAAACTCATTTTTTTGAGAACAATCCTATCTAGAAACCTTTGAAGATTTATAACAAATCACTCAATTACTGCACAAGGAAAGACTCAAAAATTACATACACAGGAAGTTCTGTCCTTTTGTTTTTGTCGTTTCGATGTACTAGTCATAGTATAGTACAATAAGATTTGCTACATTGCATTATCCCTTTAGGAGTAAGTTGCTCGTTGCTTTGCTTTTCTCCCTCCCCCATGCCATCGAGAATGCAGCATGCGTTTTGAAGACTGATATATCAAGTCGTACTGTGAGACGGAGGATGCTGGTGACTAAGTCTCGGTATGACTCAAAGGGAGTGGGCAGCAACAGATGTACAGAGCTGGTTAGAGTTGTGCAAGCCAGCTTTGTACTTCACAAAGCAATTCTAGTTTATATGTTTGCTATTACTTTTTAGGGCATTCGTATTAATAAAAAGAACAATTGAATGGGTCTGAAGAGTTTGAGATGGTAGAAATGAGCTACAGAGACTTTATTTTGCCCACAGCATGAAGATGCTGGAGGCAGCATGACCCAGAAGTCACCCAGATGATTGTGCAGGACCAGCTGTGTGTACTTCAAAGTCAAAGTGGATACAGTATCAAATTTGAAATAACAGAGGGTCAACCATCCTAAATGATATGCCTGGATGAAATGGGAAATTTTCAGTCCCAAGGAGGCATAATCTAAAAAGTTAAGGAGGTATGTCTGGTTGAAATCCAACCGAGATCTTGGTATGTGAAAATCACCATCCATCTGGTGATTTTTCGATATCCTATACCAAAAAACTCACATACAAATACTTTTCATAAGAAAACCATCCTACATGTAATTTAAAGGCATTTCTTTCAGTTGCAACTAGAAACAGCCTAATACTAAACAGCTACTCAAGCTGCTTCTCCCCTGTTCTCCCTCTTGGGTTGCCCAGCTTGGATTGCCAGCACTTAATTAAAAAGAGCCACTAAACCTATCCCCTTCCCCTTAAAATTCTTAAAGAGAGCCATGAAACCAATGAGTATTTGTATTTCCCTGAAAAATAGCTCTCTTCCAAGCTGTTCTTCCCAAGTTATCCTGGCCATGGGATACTGTCAGCCTCCACCACATCCTTCTTCATTTCTAAACCCCTTGACTGATCCCAACAGGCATGAATCTCCAGCAGTCTACAGCAAATTCACCCTTTTTCCTCTCAGGCTCTAGACAAGGTTCATCAACAGAATTGCTAAGAGGCTGTGGATGGCTTTTTGTATTTTTATCAATCTCAGACTTAAACCACAAGAACACATTCCTACGCAGTTCATGGAAAAAGATGAAATTTTCCTTCAAGTCTCGTGCTCTCCTGCCAGGGAACACCAGCGTATCTTCTCGGTATTTCAGCCTTTGCAGATGAGCTGAGCACAGATAGCCTGGGGTGGGATGTAATCAGTTCTGCCTGGAGTCCCATAGTATAATGTCCAGAGTGCTCAGAGCTGTATGGAAATGCTGTGATGAAAGGTACTACACTCCACCTCATGAGTTAACCCTAGAACATTGTCAGAACATCTGACAAAGCCTGAATACAATCTCCATGCACACAACAGCTTGGTTTGTCAGCTCCCTCACACTATGAACCACACAGTGCGGTTACTGGCAGCATGTTTATTACAACGGCAGATGGACAACCCAGCAAACGTGTAAATAACAAAATGTCATTTTTTTTAAAAAAAAAGGAGAGAGAGAAAGTGAGAGAACTGCAGAGAAAGCAAGTTAGGGAGGAAATAAAAATTCTCAGTAGTCCCTGAGACACCACAGTCCACACACAAACTCATTACTAAATACTATTTCTGGGTCTCAGCTGAAGACGACCTTTCTCTGGCAAGACATTTCCTCCAAGAAGCACCTAAATTTAAGAAACACAAAGTGAAAGCAGAAGGTAACACACCTCAGACTTGGAAAACATGGTCAGATAAGTGATGAGGGAATTAAGAAAGAACCAAGAGACAGTAAATGGAGGGACTGCAAGAGATGGGAAATGTTACCCTTCAGATGGCACATAGTGCCAACAGAATTGCTTTCCAAAGGTTACATAAACGAGACACATGATCCCAATGTATTTGCAGAAATAAGCACGATTTTCCTATAAAACATAACTTCAGCCACAATGAAATAGCAGAACTACAGGGAACAAAAGATGGTTTTGCCATAATGTAATGAAAACACTTGAGATGCTGCAGCATGCGGACAATCTGAAGGGGATTCAAAGCATGGATCATTGAGAGGCTTTCCAAATCATCCCTACACTTCAGCTACTTTAAAAGTCACTGTGTTCTGCATTTTTTATGTATTTCCCCACTCTCTATAGGCCAAATCTCTTCCTTGAGGAAATGGTTTTTGAAGAGTAAACCAAAACAAAATCGGAACTCGAAAACCTCCAGCTGATGGTCTTATATGAGAAGGACTTTCAAGGCTCTCCCTTGCATGTGTAGGGCTGAAAAAGGTGACATTCATACCAAGCAGAAAATCTTTCCCATAAATATTTGAACTGCAACTACTTTCCCAGTTCACTTCATTTAGGAAGACAGCTGCCTGTTGCCTCCTCTTTACATTCTTGTCAGTTAATAACCGTGAAAAATCTCAACAATTAGAAGAAAGCTTAAAAGTGGAAAGCCAGGCAAGCGAGGGACCTGCTCTGGTCAAACAGTCCCTCAACTAAAACAGGAAAGAAAAAAAAAAAAGGTAAAAGTAAAGAGAAAATGAGGCAAGGAAAGGAAGAACAGGATGGTTCTTGTGCTTGGTAGGTTGAAGACCTGAATGGGAGGGTAAAGGGGACAATATACAGAGCCCACAACAAAGTAAGATTCCCCTCTCGATCCTTTCCTGCTGCATTTTCCTACATCATGTGCAGCTGCAGAGAACAATTTGATGCCTACAAAGATTACAGTCACTTTGCTATAGGTTTTCTTACAGATTTAGCACCACATGTAAAAAGAGACCAACACATATAAATATGCTTTATTTCATAGGCTACACTATTTTTCCTTTTCCCAAAAGAATGGATTTTTTTCCTTCCCTCTCTGAATTCATTATTTAAAAGTGTATTTTGCAGAAGCTGGCAACACAAAAATCCCTCAAGGACAGAAGAAAGATCAAATTCTCAGAGACAATCTACAAAGCATTGTCACATTCATAGTACAGTACTTTGCCTTAAATACAGCTTGTATATCCTTCAGTTCCCACTCTTGGATTTGAGCAGATAGATGCTGAGGTCTGGTATCATCACTATTTTTACCAGTTAGAAGTCCGATGCAATACTAATAAATTACATTACATCTCTCATCCTGTGGCAATCCAAACTGCATATCCGGTCCAGAATAGCTTCACCAATCGACTTAATTGATGAAACTTGCATAGACTGCTCTAGCTTTCAAGTTTACCTGTGGGAAGGCATCAAGGACAGGATATCTGCCACATAACTTCAGACATCCAAAACACTCACCACCCACACCACGCTTGTTATCCAGCCTAGAGAGCTAGGAAAAGCCAGCATCTCCAATGGGCGATTTGCTCCCATTCCCCTGGTACAAGAAAGGCAAAACAACTTGCTTAAACTTTAAGTGACCCAATAAAGGATAAATGAACACTACTTCTCACCTCTCCCTCTTTACTGCCTATACAAGTGGTAATAAAATAACTTATTTTCCATTCTTTTCCCTTCTATTTAGAAAGCGAACTGTCCAGACAAGGGATTGTGTTTTACTCTGGGCATGAGTACACGGTAATCTCAAGTGTGGTTTCCACCAGCTCACTTTCACACAGCTCCGCACAGCACTAATAAAAGTGTAGCCATGACAACACGCGAGTCAGCGTAGGCTGCAAAATCCCTGCAGGAGGCTGAGTAAATACTCTGGCAATTTCGCTCACTTCAAGCTCCTCGCTCCCATCATTGTATGGCTGTCATGTATCAGCTGGGCTAATTTAAGCCCAGCTTCAATCACGTCTTTGCGTGCAGTCTAGACACCCTATAAGCATCCATAGAAAGGGTAGCACAATGAGGTCCTAATCTCTGTTGGTATTTCTAAGTGTTACTAAAATGTACATTTTCTTTACATGGCTTTGGTTGGTGTGTAGGAAACATGGTTAACTCTTTGATGGGGTGAGTGCCCATTGGAGTGAACACAAAAGAGGCATTTTGTCCATTTGAAACAATTAGATTTTAAATTTTAAGAGAGGAGGCCAGCTATACAACCTCTGAGAAAAGCATATTTATTTGGGGAATTGGCATGATCTAAGGCAAAAGTATATCTAAGGGATATTATATTTTGCACTTCCAGGGCTCCTCACAGCAAGCTCTGGTCACTTGTTAAGGCTGTCTCAAGGGATGTGCTTCAAAAAGCATCACAGTTCTGCTTGGAAAAAAGTTGTTAGAAAACACTAATGAGCATCTCTGGAAGAAAGATGGATAAAATATTTACCCATCTGGAAAATCTTGTGAACAATGAGGCAAATGGAAGAATATAACAAAGGGATTACTCACTCTCACTTGAAATAGCCATCACTGAAAATAACTTTTTGCAGTGGGTCCGGTTTGGAAATAGTCCTCATATGGAAAGGGAAGGACAGAAATAACACACAGTGAGTCTTTTCTAATTAAGGTATATACAATGTTACAATTTTAAGGTAGCTATTTCCCCAAATAAAATGCAGGCCTCTTTCAAGGGCTACAGCTTTCATTGGTATCTACTATATATTTTTTTTCCAGAAATTGTTCCTATTTTAGATTCAATACAGGGTAAAAAACCTTACAAATTAGCCTTATTCACTTCTGGCTCCTTTAGCAAGAGTCTTCTGATTTTAACCATCTTATTCTTCGTGTGCCCATTTAAGTATCACAATTACAATGGTCCTATCTCAACATGCTGTGGAGAAAAGACAAGAAAATACAATTGAAAACTTAAGCTCAATATCTACATATACATGTGGTCAAAATCTATTTTGGCTCTATGCAATGTTTTTGAAACCCAGCAGACAATGGTGAGCTGAAACAGGCAAATCCACATTTGATTTGGCTGGCTGTTTATGCATCAAAAAAGAGAGTGTGGGAAACATTTCCAAGCTAGGAGGACACCCTGGACACGGTGACAGATGGATGGACCACGAGCCTGGCGCGGGAGAGGCCGTTCTATAACTGGGTGCTGCTCCAAGCCATGTGGCAGACAGTGCAAACCCATTTGTCACAAAAAAATAAAGCTCACATTGGAATTACCAAACCAAGGCACAGGGAGAGCCCCTGTCTGTGGCTCACCCGGTATGGACACCTGCCCTGCCAAGAAGCTTCACCAAAAAACTCCCACAAAACAAACAAGCACTCGGGAAGGAAACAAAACTAAGCAAAAGACAACCAATTGATTTTTTTTTTAAGTAAGATGAATTAAATCCATAGGTAGAAAACTTTGATTCAGAAAAACATTTTTCACTCTTGCTTTACGTTTTCTTCATTAAAAAATACTGATTTTTCCTCAATTCTAGAAATTAAGTTTATTAAAGTCAAATGGCCCTAAAAATAAATTTGTTATTTTTTCTCATAAAAATCATATTTTCTATTACTGTGTATTAAACAGCTGTACAATTAGTATGCATTTAAATCAAAGTTTTATTAACATTTATTTTGAGCCCTATTAGGACTGGAAACACAACATAGAACTGCAGTGAGGCACTAAAACTCGTTAAACACCTATTAGAAAAGTTACAACACAACAAGAAGATAAGTGTTTCAGAATATATATCCGTTCTAAAGCAAAAGCACTGGCACCTACAGTGAGAAACAGAAATAGTCTGTGACTGGTACCTATGTCCTCCCAGATGCAGATGTGCTCAAATCACAGGGGGTAATTTTTTTTGCACACATACAAAATGTGCCCTCAGATAGGAGAATACAAACTGGAAGGGGGGAGATTTAGGTTAGACATTAGGAAGAAATTCTTCACAATGAAGGTGGTGAGACACTGGCACAGGTTGCCCAGGGAGTTTGTGGATGCCCCTTCCCTGGAGATGGTCAAGGCCAGGTTGGATGGGGCCTTGAGCAGCCTGGTCTAGTAGGGGGTGCCCCTGCCTCTGGCAGGAGGAGTTGGAACTGGATAATCGGTAAGGTCCCTTCCAACCCAACCCATTCTATGATTCTATATATGTGACAAACATATATAATCATATAGTGTTTGTACATAGACAGATAACAAGATCTTATAGTTTTTTAATTGTCATTTCTTTCAAATGTAAGGTGACTAAATATTTCTTGGCTCCAAATCAGCTCATCACTGGCCCTGTTTTAGTAGCTAAACGTGCTGAAATGATACAGGGATTTTATGTATCTGATGGAAAACCAGTAGCTGTTTGCTGCCTGAAGCCAACTCTTGCTACAGGTGTTTTCCACCAACTTTGTGGCTTGCCTTTAAAGGTTTGCAACAACATTGCTTTTACTTCTTCTAATTTTTTATTGATGAGTGGTAAAACAGGGTAGGTTTTATGGAGGTAGCGGTGTGGTTTTTTGGTGTTTAGTTCAAAGTGAGTTTTTCAAATAAATACATTTTTATCTTACTCTCAGTAACGAAAATGGAGAAAAAAAGTGCAATAGAGTCTTCTTTTGCTGGGTTCCCTCTGCCTCCCTTTGGATCGGGGCTCAACCACATGTCAGCAGGATCTGTTTCACCCTCCTGCTTGTTTTTCCCCTCTTCTGACAGATGTTCCTACCTTCCAGACTCCCAAATTTGGCAGCTTCAGGTTTCTCCCACCCTCCAGAGCCGCTTGAACTCAGTGCAGCCTCTGTTTTCCAGCCTCTTCTAGACTCCTGACTCTTCAGCCCACAAAGGGGATAGAGCCAAGTGTGAAATCTCTTCCCCAAAGGTAGATACCTTAATCTCTCCTGTGGCCTATAACAGGAACTAAATTATAGTGGCCAACAAGCTGGCCAACACAAGATGCTGCCAAAATACCCTGCATCCTACCCTAGAATAAATTTCAGTTGCTATTCACCAAATCCCTCCCATCACCCCACAAGCAGAGGGGTTAAAAGCCCCTCAGGCTTCAGGTCTAATCCCAGAAAAGAGCCAGCCTCATCGCTATTAGACATTCACTATCTCACAAGTCCATCAATTGTAGCACAAATTGTGTGTGCTCCGCATTAATTCTGGTAGCAGAAAGGGAAAAATGCAAGAGGAATGCATAAAGCCTGTAATACACCTTTTTATCCTGAAAATATCATAAAATATCAAAATAAAATGAATAAGCAAAAGATGAGTTTCCAAAACCCTGGGGGTTGCAGTTAGTTGCCCAGCAGTTCAGGCTCTCCGAGATGAGCAGTATGAGAAACAAGGCATTGCAGGATGCAGAGACCAGATGGGTTTAGGCTGAAATTAAATAAACACCCCCAAAAAAGACAATCCCACTTTCCAAAACACTAAGGAAAAGTTATGCAAGGAAACAAAAAACAACCCAAGCTACATTCTTTAACCAGATAAAAGAACATTTTGTTCAGCCTTGGAGTATCTATTGTAATTAAATGCTCTAAAAACAGGACAACAGCCCTGTGCCAGCCATGCATACAAAAGAGACAAAACACGATGAAAAAAAATCCCAAAACACCCGAGAACCATGCATTTCTTACACAGCCTGAAGAATGCCTGCCTCTCGGCAGAGCCCCGCAGTGCACTCAGGGTTCCACCTCAATGAATGCAAAACCTATTTCCCCCCCCCTTGCTAGAATAAATAAATTAAAAAAGAAAATAAAAAATCAAATACAAAGAATCCCGCAGACAATCGAGCCCCATTCTGACTTACAGCTCTGAAAAATCCTGCAGTCTGGCTGGAAACGTCCATCGAAGGACTGCATTCAAAGCTTTCCCCTAAAGGCAAGCGCATTTAAACATCTTGGGCTCTGCTACTGAAGTCGATGATGCTGCAACAGATGGGGATCAGGGCTGGGTGTGTTCCTCCTTCCCATGGCGCTGTGAGAGGATGGCAGGAGTGGTAGGTAACATAGGAGAAGGTAGGTTTTCTCCCTGACTGCAGGCGCCCTGCCAGAAATGCTTTAGGCATCGCAGGATTTGATTACAGGGCTGCAGCAGGCTGCCACATTAACTCTGGCAGGGGCCAGCGACGTGCACAGATGGTACAAGCAGGTAATTAAGGTGTGTATTGGGTGCATCAGCTAAATTTTGTGGGTACACCAGGGAAGTTGGAGAGTTCAAATAACCAAAGACATTTTTAATGTGATCAGAAGGGAAAAAAATGATCCTGTTTTCGATAGCAGAAGTTTCAGATCACTGAGGCTGCGTCTGCATCAGTGTCTAATGCACAGAGCAGCAGATGCATTTTCAGCTGCTGGAGTCTCTGCTGCACCACAACCACCCTATTCCCTACTTTGTAGCTGTACAGAAGTCATATTATTTCTCCAGGCTTAGATTTTCCCATCTGCAGCACAAACTGGGGAAAACTTAATTGATTTTGTATTTTATTATAAAGAGCTCATCACAAAAACCCAGTGTCTGAGTGCGAAGTATAAAATTGCCATTAAAAATAAAGATCATAGCGCAGATTTGAAAGAGTATCATGTGAACAAGAGCATAGGCTAGCAGAGCAATGGAAACACTCCCTGTAGGAGCTGAAGGATGGCAAGGATCTGAGTTTTCATCTCCATCAAGAATTATTTGAAAAATCCCTCTTTACAGAAACGTTCAGTGTTGATTATGGCACCAGCAATCTCACAGTGTCCTTTACTGGCAAAGAAATCACCCCCCAGACCATGGGACCATAACCTTGGCCAAGCCACTATCGAAGGCTGCCACAGATGAGGTCACCTCTGGTAGAACAAAGTGAACACGAAGGCAGAAAAATCATGTCCACAGCTTCCAATATTTTAACAAAACGCATCAAACTACTCATGCAATGAACTGACACCTCTCTGGAAAAACAGGTGGCCAGATCCTGAGCCATGAAGCACTGCCAAGCGCTTACTTGGCCATTTTGAAATAACATTTGCAATGATGTATTGAAATAATCTTTAACATGGAGGGTTTGCTTTAATTAAAGGCTACCAGTCTCTAAATCATTACAGTGAGGTGGGCTTGGCTTAGGCATCACTCTCAGTCTTTTTATCCTATTCACCACAAGACCTTGCACCCTTTTGGAACTGGGTGCAACGAACACTGCCCTTAATTCTGTCTAAATCAAATAGTAAGCATCACTGAAGCCAGACAGTACGTTGTCTTCAACAGCAAAAGAGATGACATCCAGCTGACGCCCCTTGTGTGTCAGGCAGAGAGCACACAGAATCATCTGGTTGGAAAAGAGCTCCGAGATCATCAAGTCCAACTGTACCTGTCCCCTTACTAAACTATGTCCCTAAGAAACTCATCTACCCATTTTTTAAACACCTCCAGGAATGGTGACTCAACCACCTCCCTGGGCAGCTGCTCCAATGCCTGACCACCCTTTCAGTGAAGAAATTTTTCCTGATGTCTAAACTGAACCTCCCCTGGTGCAACTTACAGCCATTTCCTCTCATCCTATCACCTGTCACTTGCAAGAAGAGACCAACACTCACCTCACTACAACCTCCTTTCAGGGAGTGATGAGGTCTCCCCTCAGCCTCCTCTCCTCCAAGCTAAACAACCCCAGTTCCCTCAGCCGTTCCTCATAGGTCTTGTTCTCCAGCCCCTTCACCAGCCTCATCGCCCTTCTCTGGACACGCTCCAACACCTCAATGTCCTGCTTATACTGAGGGTCCCAGAACTGAACACAGTACTCAAGGTGTGGCCTCGCCAGTGCCGAGTACAGGGGCAAAATCACCTCCCTTGTTCTGTTGGCCACACTGGTTTTGATACAGCCCAAGATGCCATTGGCCTTCTTGGACACCTGGGCCACTGCTGGCTCATATTCAACCAGCTGTCAATTAACACCCCCAGGTCCTTCTCCTCCAGGTAGCTCTCCAGACAGTCTTCCCCAAGCCTGTAACGCTGCCTGGGGTTGTTGTGTCCCAGGTGCAGGACTAAGCACTTGGTCTTGTTGACCCTCATCCTGTTGGTCTCAGCCCATCGATCCAGCCTGTCCAGGTAGCTTTGCAGAGCCTCCCTTCCTTCAAACAGATCAACACTGCCACCAGCTTGGTGTCATCTGCAAACTTGTGAAGGGTGCACTCGATCTCTCCAGATCATTGATAAATATATTGAACAGGACTGGACCAGCAATGAACCCTGGGGAACACCACTTATGACTGGTTTCCAGCTGGATCCTAGGAAACGGTTGCTGCCCTCTCTTTTCTCAGCGTGCTAAGTGTATCTGATAAAACAAGTCCCTTTGGAGAAAAAAAAAGCTGAAAATGGTACATCCTGTTCGCTCAAAACCAGCAGTTATTACTTGAATGATTTTAAGACAAGCTCGGTAGCAACTCTTTTTAACACAGAAACGAACAAATATTTAGAAGGTTTTTCCCAATGCTAAAAGAACATTTTATGCATGCAGAATATACAAATAGTATATATATTACAGATGGGAAAATAAACAAGCTTCCTCTTAAATTCAGTTTCAGGGATACCAGAGAAATCAATCAGTTGGAGCAAGGAAAACACATTCGTGCCTCCCCTACTTGAACAGCAGCAGAAAGGAAGGCATCTGTGGCTGACCTAGAGAGGGCAAAAGGAAGATTGGATTCACCTTGGGATAAAAGAGGTTCTCCTACAAGCCAGACTGCAAAGCAAGATTCAGCTCAAATGCTTCCCTGTACAGCTAACTTAAAAGGATTATTCTGATTAAAGATCAGACCAAATAAAAGGGTATTAACAGCCAAGAAAATGTCTCACATCCTTAAATCATCCCTTGCAAATCATTCAGGGTTCAGTTTGATGTAGCCAAATCCAAGTTTTGTCCAGATCTATTAAGGTGGCGGGTTTTTTAAATTAGTCTTCGAGACTGGTTCTGGTAACAAAGTCTGATTTGGCACAAATTCTGCCCCAAAAACATGCATTTTTCTTCCCACTTTTTGATAAGGAGCACAAACAGATTGCACAGCTACATCTCAGATAAGAAGAACAGTTAATGGTTTAGATACGATTTCATAAATATTTGCTGAAATGGTTTTTGGATTCTGTCCAGTTTCTGACATTCATGAAAAACATTGAATAATTTGCCATTTTCTTTTACCCTTATGGGATGAAAAATGGGCAGGGAGGTTTTATTGCTTTAATTTCTTACTACTATTTAATAAATACTTGCATTTATGTTGATGTGGCCTGCCAAATCCCAAGCTATTCTTGAATCTACAAGTGTCCGGATCACACTTGCGTAAATATTTATGTACTGTTTATTAAGTAATTAAAACCTCTCTTATGAATGAAATATTCCCAGATCAAATACCTGTGCTCAGATGTGGCTGAGCTATTGAGGATTTATGAAGGAATATCTTGTTTCAAATTGGGATTTCAAATGCACATGCTCTATTGGAGATGCTGAGGCTCAGGACTGAAGCAGCAGCTTCAGTGACAAAAAGCTGCAGTGAGTCAGTGTACAAGATCTCACACAAGATGGTGCAACATAGAAAATTACCCAAATAAAGTTTTTAAAATACTTTTTCAGCCATGCCTTATGGAAAAGTTCTAGGAATCTGTATGAGTAGGGATCCAAAATTCCAGCTGTTTCCTTATATGTTAAGGACAATTTCGAAGCCTCCAGGAAATGCTTTATATAATCAATTTTCCATGCCCATAGATTTTTCAGATTTTTAAAAGGTTTTTTTCAAGCTCTTAAGTCTTTGCATTTCAAGCTCAGCAATTATTATTCATTTTATAAATACATGTCTGTCTTTAAAAAATATTCCATTTTGGAGCACTTCTAGATCACTCACATGTTTTCACACTTTATCAGGCAGTAACATTGGAAAGAAAAAAAAAGTCACCAAAGCCCACTTGTGCCTTTGACAGTGAATCACACACTTGCTCACGGTCCAAGGACCAAGCTGTGAGGAAAGCAGATTCATGATTCTCACATTTTCATCAGCATAAAGTTACAGAACAACTTGCCCAAATGAAACTGAGTCAGCTTATCTTGTTTTTCCCATTTGAAGAGTCTAACAATTCTGGTTTGCAAAAATTCAGAGCCAGACCCTCAATCATCTTCAGATTTGGTTGCACACCATTCCTGCACAACTCACTTGACCTTTTCCAAAACACTAACTATTTCATTTTTTTGATTCGAGTACAAGCCTAAAGCATGATACATTTCCAACTGGCAGTACAGCAACCTTCCACAATCTCCCAGAGGAGACAGAAAATGCCTGGCTGTTGGTTGGTGTTATTTATATTCTATAACCTTCCACAAAGATCTGGTGGTTTTGTAAGCATTACATAAATTAGATGAGTTCAGAAGGCCTGCTTCCATTATAGTTTCTTTGTTCTTACTCGGCAAGCAGTCCTTTGAAATCAATGGAACTACTGTCTGTAAAGATGCCACTTAGAAACACAGCAGCACAGAGTGGTTACCCAAGCACACGGTGAGCCAGAGTTCTGGCAGGGCAGGGCTTTTGTTCAGTGCATAATTAAGAACGATTTTTTACAGTTTGACAAGGAATGCAGTCATATTCATGGGAGCCCCATCCCTGCTTCTACTGAGCACAGGGAGCAGCAACCAAAAGCAACACGTGACGCAGATGTGCACCACAGCAGCTCGCAGTCGAGATGTCAATGCACTTGGGGGATGCCTGGGTGAGAGAAGCAACTCCTTGAAGGGCAGGAAAAGCCACAGCAGCAGCAGCTGGGAGACCAGCAGAGCCCAAGGGAAAGGTGAAAGGTGGAGAGAAAATTCCTGAACTGTATCACAAGCTACACTAGCTATTAGTAAGACATGCAAAGTTGTCTCTTAGGAGCTCATTTTTGGCAAAGGGCAGCTGTGATCTGCAATGATTAGAAAAGCAAGTACAAGGAAAAAAGCACTAAGCCCCAAGAATAAGAAGTAGGAATAAACTGTGGAGTCCATCCCCCCAGACCAGGCAAAATTGGAAATCAGGGTGGCAGAGATAGTACAAGATGGAAAGGGAGGGGAGTGGAGAAAATTACCCATGAAAAAAAATTCCCTTATTCCTCTCAAACAGTCACAGGTTTTTCTTCGCAATTTTTCAGCATGATCTACCAAGCAATGAAGTGAATAGCAGGGATTCCTGACTCACTGTCGACAAGCCAGAAGGAGAGCATCCATGTGAGAAACACCAAATCCCATCGAATAAGTGCCCATCTCTCCTGGGGAAATGAGCACCCTGCAAGATTGCATTGCACCAGAGATGTCTCTGCCAGCTTGGGTACCAAAGCAGGATAGCAGGAGCGCTTCCCATACGAGGACAGGCTGAGAGGGTTAAGTTTGTTTAGCCTAGAGAAGAGATGGCTCCAAGGAGATCTTCTAGCCGCCTTCCAGCACTTAAAGGGGACTTACAGGAAAGATGGGAAGGGGGTCTTTATCAAAGATTGCAGGCATTCAGAGGGGTTGTGACACTGGTGTCAGCAATGCTCTGGGAAATTTTGAATTTGTACAAAACTCCAGGGTAGCAATCAGTGACTCAGTATGACCCAAATACATCCTGTGGGCCAGCTCAGAGAGCCTAGGACTTTCCTTCTCTAAAAAAGACACTGAATTTTAGAAGTCCTGAAAGGCCGGAACTGGGTCGTACCCTGCTTCTAGCATACCCCTTAAGGGTTTGGCTGAGAAACACCCTTTGTGGAACAGAGACAGTCCCACCAGACAACAGAAGAAAGATGATACCACAACATCTAGAAATGGGAGGAAGCTGCATGGGAATAGAAACTGGTAGGTTAAGAGTTCCAGCCACTGGCTTCAGCATAAAATTCTTGTATCTGTGTGCATTCCTAAGACTCTATTGGAATCTACATAAACATGCACTCTGCAGCATCACCTTCCAGATTCACTGGTCCCAGAGTGGGACTTCTAAGGACCAGCAGTTCTGTGAGGACACGGAAAGGGGAGCATGGATGAACTGAAATGCCTCAGCTCTGCTGCTCCCTCCTTGATTCCTCTGCCTTTGGGCTGCTTCATGTTCCCTCCCTTGGCAGCCTGCACTGTTCTTGGGGGCTGTGGCAGCAACAGTGATGGGGGAGTCAGTGCCAAAAAAAGGCTGAGGGAATAGGGTGGAACAACAAGGCAGCAAGGAGAAAAATGTAATGGTAATGAGCCACAACTGAGCTGTCTATATTATTTTAAGCCTGGCTTAGAGGTTGTGGCTGAGTACATATAATGCTACAGCATATCTACAGCTCTCTGGAGAGCACTAATTATTTACCCAAAAGAAAATATCTCACTACAATAACACCATGGCACAATTATCCAGAAATTAAGATGCTCTTGCATGCTGCAGAGCATGTTTTATTTTCTTGGAATCTCATGATTATTTGCCACCCATCTTAGGACTCAGTCTTGCTGGATGGTAAGTTATTTCATCTAAGTTATCCCCGTGACTGCACAGGTAAATTACCCACGTACTCACCCCTTTGCACAGCCTGGCTGGGGACAGTATGTTCTTCATGTTGGGGACTCTGGGTTTTCTAAGGCACTACATGCACGTAGCAACTTTGCTGCACACGAATTTAAAGTATGCAATAAATAGTAACCATTAACTCTGAACTGAAGCAAGAGCCCACCTAGAAAAGGATAAAGTGGCTGCCTACATACAGTAATGAGCAGTTAAAATGTCATCGAAAGTTTAGAAGCTGAAGTACAAAGATCTCTGCTGGTATCAAAAGGCTGCTAAAGGAAAAAAAAAAGGAGGTAACACCACCCCACAGCATTTAAAGTAGGTCAGCATTGCCAGAAAATAAATACATTTAAAGAAGTATATTTCGATGCAGGAACCTGACACAGAGCCACAAATTCACCATCAAAATGTGGTAAATGTATTTGTCAGCTTAATGAAAACAAAGTAAACCACTTTCTCTACTCATTTTCATTTACAAAGGCATTTGGAGATGTAATTGGTATGAGCAACACGGACATTTGCAGACTGGCAGGAATGCTTTAGGAATAGCTACATCCACATTATGCTAGCTCATGCTGGAAAGAGTGCTCAGAATTTTAGACTGTAACTACAGATGATCACAGGGATTTTTAGAATACAGATGGGCCACTTACTGGAGAGACAGCTGTTTCATCAGTGGCCACAACACCTGCACACCGCCCAGTTCTCCAGGAAGGATGCTCCAGCTTGGGCCAGGGCTGCCGGAAGTGCAGCCACGTGGGAAGGGGCCCCTCAGTTGGGGCTCCCAGCACCCCTCCAGTGATGATGGACCTCAGGGTCCTCTCATCAGAGCCACGTTCCCTCCCCAAAAGTATGCAAGAGTTTTGAAGGCAAAGCCCCGCTGTTTTACTGTGGCACCCATTAACACAGTGGAAGCCACATGGCAACAACCTCTGAAATAGATAATAAAAGTCCAGTGTTTATTTAACAGGCAATAGCTTGCAAACAGCAATTCTGGATATAGGATGCGCCTGGTGAGAGTGAAGTCATTTTAAAATTAAGTATTTGCTTTACACCACAGGGACTCATTTCCAAAAAACAAAACAAAAAATCCAAATAAGAGCACACAGAGAGTTTAGGTTTTACTTCCTAATTTTGTCATGTCAATAATAATTTAAAATAATCTACCCACACCAGAAAGAAAAGTGTGCTCTCAAAGTCTCTGACCGCAGGCAACAGCACTTTAAATATATCCTAGAAAAAAAATTTGCCTAAAGAAAAATAAACACAATTTGATTTTAAAGAACTCGACAAATAAACAACCAACAAAATTCAGAAAATCAAATATAAGTACAAATTATTATTGCAGAAGAAAACCTTATGTCTGTTTCTTTAGCATTCTGGTTTTTGTTTCATTTGTTTTCTTTAGTTTGGGTTGTTTTCTGTTGTTGGTTTGTTTTTTTTTCTTTTTTTAAGGCTAGAAAGACAGCATTGCACACAAAGAAATCATAGAAAGCTTTAGGTTGGAAAGGACCTTTAAGGGTCATTAAGTCCAACTCCCCTGCAGGAGCAGGGACATCTTTAACTTGATCAGGTTGCTCAGAGCCCTGTTTCCAGGGATGGGGCTTCCACTGTCTCTCTGGGCAACCTCTTCCAGTGTTTCACCACCCTCATCGTAAAAAATTTCTCCTTTATATCCAGTCTAATTCTAACTTCCTTTAGTTTTAAACCACTACTCTTTGTCCCGTCACTAAGGCATAAATAAATAAAACAAGTGTTTTTTCACCTAAAAAGATGATACAATTTAGAAGATGTCTTTTAAAGGCTGTAACTGTAACACCCTAGAAAGAAAAGGGTGTAAACTGTAATTGGATTCATCTTACTTATACCCTGATCTTGATTAATAGGAGTAACAATGTGTGTGAATACATATACACCTATCTGAAAATATACTCACACCTATACAGATACATACATAAAAGCTAGTGTTGCATATGAATATTTTTAGGTCTTCCCATCTCCCATAGCCTACACTCCCTCTTACACCTATATTTTAAGTGATGAAAGATGGTTTTGTGGTTGAGGCTGGCAGGGTATCCATGTTTTTATTCCCGGTCATTACTTGGACAAACTCTGTCAAGCCCAAAGGCTGATGGGTCTTCTCTTGTCAATCAAATCTTGGATAGGTTTAAGAAGAGCTCAGTTTTATTTTTTTAACATACTTTAAGTGTTTTCATAAAACTGGAAGAAAACTAAATTTTTATTTTTTCAACTTTGTACATTAAAATAGCAGTGACAGCTACAAACCACAAACAAAGCATCACTGGTTTGATCCTCCACATTGAAGTTCTCTTCCACCGACACCTGGGTTTCTAGACATGCCACAAATGTCCCAGTCTCTACTGGGGGTAGCACCACAAGTTCCAAACCTGCCTTGTTCTTCAAACTGGCCCAGCACATCATCATTGCATTGCCAGGGTTCAACTCAATAAATGTTACCGAATTCCTCTCCCAGTTCAAACCCTGTTCTCCTACATGAGGAAGGGGCGGACCATGATATTAATAATTGTACTGTCAGTGTCCTCTTGGGAAGCTGAGACTATGTGTGAAGCAGAAGAAAACACAACTTTAAAACCTTTCTGATTAGCAGGGGACAGAGGTCAGCAGAGCACCAGCAGCATTTCCAATCCACTGGTTTCATACCCTGGCCATCTAATTGAGACTTTTTCACTTCAAAATTCCCTTTCAACATTCCTATTCATTATTTATCCATCATTTATTGTTTACTGTACCCTACCAGTTTACATGAACTGGCAAGCAACCTACTAACATTATTGAGTCATCTGGCCTTTTCACTTTCTGCTTCCAAGGACTTCTGCCTTTCAGGCTTCACCACTTTCAGTTTACTATTCAACAGCTGCTTCTCATTATCTACAGACATAATCCAGTCAACCTAATTGATTGAAAATTCTGGGCACTTATTTTAATTCTCCCAGGATAGCGTTTGTGATTACAAGGTGTGTCAATATTAAAATTCCACCAAGAACATTTTCTTTCACATTGTTAGGTTATAGATATCTGAGACTGATTTCCAGCTGCACCTCACTTCAGTGAAATCAAGCAGCCCAGCTGAAGAGCCAGCCCTCAAGAAAACCAGAAGTTAGAAGAGATGTCCCACTTTCATATCTGTAATCACTTCTAACAAAAACAACCTCTATAATTATGCTGCAAAAATACTGCAGGCTGCAATCAGAATACTAAATTATGTCATATCACTTTGAAAGATTAACCAATTTGATCCAACATTCCCTGGGTCACAGAACAGCCCAGTTGGAAGGAACTTCAAAAGATCATCTGGTCCAACCTATCATGGAAAGGGGAGCCTAGATGAGATTATATAGCACTCTGTCCAATCACATCTTGAAAGCCTGCTAGGAAAACCATTTCCATACCTCAAAATACCACTTTGCTTTATTGTGTCTGTTTTAATCATTATATTACATCACTGTGTTGGATAACACACGCCTAAAATCTTGCCGAACTTACAGAAAACACCCTGCAAGTGCCTGACTGCTTCCCTCCAGCTGTCAGCACTAGATGAGCTTCTGAAAAGGAACTCAAGTCCCATAAACAGCAGGATCATCTGTTTTGAAGGTTGGAGTTGGGAATCTTGTTTCTTGGGCAACATTCAGTAATTTAAAGCACATTCTTATGTGCCTGATAAAATGTCTTTTCCTTTCTAGTATTTATGAGTCTAAACAGATTTTCCAACTGCAGCAGACAGCTGGTGGAGTCCCAGTTCAGATCTCTAAGCTGGCTCCTTGCACGACCATGGGAAAAAGTGTGCTTCAGTATGGCAAATCTTATTTGTTTCCACTGATTTATCACAAAAATATCACTTTTTCACACTATACTATGAAGCCACTTTTGCAAAATGCAGGAATACCAACTTAAGAACAAGGCAGCATGAACACAACTTCTTTATTTGTATTATCATGAAAAAGAAACAATCATTAAAGAATTTTTGTATATAGGATCTTTTTCCTTGCCTATTTCATCTCTCCCTTCCTGTTGTTCTTTGTTGGTTCTTTAGACCACATGCTATTCAGACATACTGTCTTTTCACAGTATGTTATACAGAAGTAAGTATCATTTAGTGTGATTATGATACAAAGATAATAATATGGCATTAAATAGGCAACTTCAAAAGGAAGAATTTGGCCAGTTGGACAGGAGTAAGTGTGACAAACAGCATCTTTAGTTCTTGATCAACAAACAGCAAGTGGTTGAGGGCTATGCAAAGTACTCCAGAAAGTCTTTCAACCTTGCCCTTGCTGCTGGATTCCTTTGCAGTGTTCCTGCCAAAGATAATTCTCCCCTACAGTTCATTAACATATTCTGAAGAGAGAATTTTATTTACTTAAGAATATGTTAATTACTATGTTTGTGTTATTAGCAGCACTTTTTTAAAGAATGCACAAGATGTCAGCTATTTTGGAAGGGGAAAAAAGAAAGAATCACAGCTACAAAATACTCCCAGATTGCCCTCTCCCAGCACTTGAAGTGAAAATATTATGAGTGTGGCATAATATACCAGCTAGAATGTCCTGAAACAGAATTAATATTTCCACCCACGTACAGCTTGAGATATTTGTTTCTCCAGGACCACTGCTTCTCCTGATGGCAAAGCAGCTTTTGAAAATAAATTTCCTAGTCCCTCAGCCTTCCACTCCAATGCTCCCGAAATACCCATGTTTAACAAGCTGCAGGTCCTCAGGGACCTCCTGCTGAAACTCTGACAGCACACAGGCATGTGCAATAAACAGTCTTCCACCTCAGCTAAAGCTTGTTACATTTTTCTGCACAGAATTCACTCCTCAGTCTCAGAGCCTGATTATCTCTCTTAGGACCCTCAGTACAGATTTCCACTGGAATATAATAAGCAGACACTATTTCCAGGAAAAGAATAAGACAAATATCCCTAAATTGAACTTTGCAACATAATCTTTCATTGCTTTTGGAACCTAGACTGCGAGGTCAGATTTTTGTGTAACACAGTGACAACATCTCAAGCATCAGTATACACAGCTATTTTGGTTTATTTTGTCTAGGGTAGGAGGAAGGGAAGCAGGAAGAAAGAAAATTAAACCCCTGGAACTGCCTGGAAAACACTATTTCAAATGCAAGATTTCAACATCAAGGAAGGAAGTGACCACTGACTGGTACTACCTTTAAATGTAATGTGGAGCTTCATAGTGTTTTTATTTCTAGGCAAGAATAATAACTCTTCTCCTTTTCTCTCTACAGACTTATTCCTAAAACGTGTTCAGGGCAACTGCTAACATTAACAGGAGTGCAGGAAGGGGCTATATGGCCATCCACAGGAACGTCAAGGTCTGTATTTTTTTTCCTGCCACCACAGATATTAGCAGTGCATTTCCAAGGTGGAATTTCCTTCCTCAGGGCCAAGACCAACATCTAGTTCAGTCAATGATGATTCAGATACTGTGTCAGACTCTAGACTGCATCCCAGTTGAAAGCCAGCCTGGCCAGTCTCCCCAAAATCTCCAAGCCTTTACTTATCTGTCTGTCATAACATCAGTTATGACCTTCCAAGCCATGGCTTGCACAGACAAGTGATCCAGAGTCATCCAGAGAAAATCGAACACCAGCAACATCCATTAATTTACTTGGCCAACGTTCTTCCTGAATCCATTTCTTTCTTCAACTTTACAAAAAGTATTGTTTATCTAACTTGGTGCTAGAGACTGAGGTTCATGTACTAATAAGTAAAACACGTTCCTGCACAGAATGAATATTGGTGGGAGAAGAAGAGGTGATTCAACATACTCAAGGTTAAAAGAAATGAACAGGTTTGGGACAGGAGGGATTTCCTCACCTTCCTTCCTTCCTGCCCTGATGTCAAAGTGCTCTATTAGTTTTGTTCATCTTTTTATGTGTGGTCCCTTTTCCAAGGTCATCTAGAAAAGTTATTTAACGAATTCTTCCTGCTGGGAAAGTAAATTTCAAAGTAAGAAGCAGCTGGTAGCACTCTTGATTACTCCATCCCCTTTCCTGTAGCACATTACCGTGGTGGCTTTTGGTTTTCATGAAAGGTCTAAGCCTTGCTGTTGGAAGCTGTGAAACGCACTGTGGACTGTTTTGTGTCTCTGTATAGGGTGTAATAAAAGTTCTGCAGATCCTGCTAGCACGAAACCTTTGGAGCTGGCCAGTACTGATGCTGACAGATGACCACTTGTTATAAAGAGCTGGAGTCATTTGCACTGAACAAAAAGCTAACACAGTATTCTGGGAATGTATCTTCAAGTTTCCATCTCTTGCATGCATGTACACACCCACAACAACATGTTCACCAGCAACAAGTGCCATTGCACACAGATCTTTTTAAGAAACTCAGTTTGTTGTTCTAAGCAACCCAGAGATCAGCTTCTTCCTCCAGATGTAACCACAAACATTCTGCTGCTTAAACTAAGCTCTCAGGCCAAATTAATCTTTTTTTTCATCAAGGAAATGATGTAACAGGACAATATAGAGCAGTCCATAGCAATCTTACCCCACTAGTAAATTTCTTCAGCTTATAAAAATCACTAAGAGGCAGTTCCTGTGTCAGCTACCCAGAAAGCTGCACTAATGCCTTACAAAACTTGCTATAAAGTCATAAACTTGATATATGGCTTCAGCTACAGCCACATGTTCAAAACAGGGATTGCATCTGAATCCACTATTTGGCAATTCCTATTTTAACAACCTGTTTAAAATTGCCTTTAAGCCTTGCCAAACTGTAAAGAGAAAGGGCAGAACTTTTCCAAAGCTGTGTCTGCTCCAAACAGGAACTGGCTGGGGAAACTTCAGCCAAAATATTTAAGCCATTTCCAAAAACTACTGCAGAAAATATGTCCTTTCTGTATAAGAAAGAACTTTCTAGTGAATTTTAGAGGGAGATTTCTAGTTCTTCCTTGGTTTGGGTCAAAGAGTTTTGATTTGGTAGGGCAGACCACATCAGGCAAATATTTCTGTTTAAAAAAACTGCACTAAATTCAGCTACTTCATAGAGAGACTCTGACACTTAGACTGGACAAGTACTGGCAGCAATGGGACTGAACAACTGGCACACTCAAAGGAAGAAAGAGGAGAAGCAGTCTGGGAGAGAAATTGGCCAGACTAGCCAGTAATCAGCTACGGTGTGTGGAAATATCTCAAAAGGAGCAAGGGGTTGAGAGATAGAGGACAGAATCTAACACTTGCTGGGCAAGGGGTTTGAAATGGAGTTCAGACACGCACAGAATGGAAACTGGGATTAAAAAGCAGTCATGAGGTAGAGACAGTGCAGAGTGGCTGAAGCCATAGGATGGGAGTGAGAGCGCTTTGTTGGGAATGGACAGAAAATGGTTCACTATTGCCCACCTCCAAAAAACTGCACAGAATCGATTCCTCCTGAAGAAAGTAAAGATATAGGATAGAGTCACCAGACAATATGGGCAGGAGCCAACTAAGATGAAGGCATCTAAGCTCACATGTCTCACCACTGGTATCTACATCTGGCCTAGAATTTAAACTCGTAGGATAGTGAATGGATATGAAAGGCAGCATTCAGTTGCCTAAACAGAAATATTTATCTCCATCTGAGACAACAGAGGAGAAGACACAGAACTGCATCTGCCACAGCATCTACACACAACCTGTGCTCTACAGGAGAACACCTGACCAATTTGCCTAGCATCCTTGTGCAGGAAATAAGTTATTCTTTGTGATTGACATATCCTCTCCAAAGAGGAGACAGAAGCTGGTAGCCCAGTGTCAGATATGTGTCAATAAGGAAGCTGAAGGCCTGACATGATACCTTAGCACGACTCCAATGGTGTATTACAGGCTTATACAGCGGCATCTTCATGTATCTATAGAAAAGAAAGGAATTTAAATTGGACAAGCTACTTGTATCCAAACATTCCCAACTCTTGAGGTGCTGACTTCGTAACCTTACCAATATTCTTTCAACACTTCTCATGTACACTTATATTAAGTCTATATATATTAATTAGGACTGGGATAGACACCTTTGATTTGTAATAGTCAATAAAACAGCACCATGCATACATAATGCACAGCATGTTTCCTACTGATAGGTATCTTTGCCAACTAAAGCAACTCCAGAGCTGGTTTTCTCAACCACTAGAGAAAAATACGGTCAAACAGATCGCTTCTGAACGCTAACAGCAAGGCAAGATTGTCACAGAGAGCAAGGCCAGTCTAAGCTTGATTTCTCTGCCTCCTGTTCCTCTGTGCTTGAGGAATTCAAACTCACTGAAAAGTCCTTATGTAACTTGTGAAGGCCAAAGAAGATGAACAGTGAAAAGTTTAGGAAAGAGAACAACTGGAAAAACAAACAAGTTTCGCACTATGTTAACCACAAACAATTTTTGTTTGAAATCTCAAGCGCAACAACAGCAATTCAGGCCCCAAACCTGATGCGGATATCTGGCAATCAGCAATCTGTGTGCGAAAGAACAAAGGAAAACCTGTTCTTTGTACTGCTGTGATAGCTGTTTACTTTCTGGCGTGAGTCTGCAGTTCCTGAGATATTATAATATGTTCTGCAACCACACAGCTGAAAGGTTTGAAAACTCTACTAGACCTTGGGTCAACAGTGCAACAAAAAACTACAAAAGAAGAGTTCAGATCTTCAAAGACAAAGAGGAAGGAAATCTGCCAGCTAGCTTAAAAAAAAAAAAAGAAAGAAAAAAAGATGCAGATGATTTATCGCTTACCAGTTTACTTTGGCAAAAAAAAAATCCCCTAAGAGCCTACGAGATCAGTCATGAAAGGGAACAGAAGCGTAAAGTTTCCCCTTCCAGGGGACGCTGTATCTTTTTCAGCTGGGATAGGCTATGGAGACCTTCACAGAGCCACTAAAGGGTAGTCTGTCCCAATCCCTCTCTTGTAGTGTGACCAACATATAGGCAGCCCCATCACACTAAGCAGCACATACCTGTGCACATCTTCACATGCTCACACATATCATACTCACACAATGACCTTCTCCACACTTAGGTGATCTGATATATCACGTCTAGGTTGAAGAAGCCCTTAAGAAAAGCAGCACATGAAGTGTTCTGCCAGACTGTATTTTTGCCACCTCTGGCCTTAACTACAGAAAATACTTGAGATGTTTAACGTTGGTGATCTATCCAAAGCTAGAGCAAAAAACACATTTCAGATAAGGAGAAGCAAAAAGTCTTTAATGAGAAAGAACTATTGCTCACATATACTCATTAGACACCTGCACAAGAAATATCTTTGCATTTGGTTTACTCTGCATGTCCCAACTTGGGGATACAGAATTCAACCAAGACTTGCCAAATTTCTCTAACATCTCTTGTGAACAGAAGAGACCCAGACACAGAAACTGAGGTCAAAAATATCTTTTTTCTATGCTTCCCCTGCTAATCTTAGACAAAGAGGGAGAATATGAAGCCTGACTGGAAAGCATAGGAGCGAAAGAGAGACACAGAGGTATCATAAGAGTCAAAAAGTAAGGGCAAGGGAAGAGGACAGAGGAGCAAATAACATAACAATGTAAAGAGACAGAAGAAAAAAGTGGCCATGAACACAGGCGAGAGAACAGGAGAATACAGAGATACAGAAAAATGGTGCTTCAGCTAGGAGACTGTCCATGGGAATGGACAGAAAGCATAGGAAATATGAGACAAGATATAGGGGATGGAGAACAAAAAGAAGAGTCAGAAACAAGCAATTGTCATTTAACAAATAACAGAGTTACAGGTTTCTTCTATACGTATCATAAACACTGAAAGGTTAAATCAAAGCCATGGCAAAAACCTCAGCATTTTAAGCCCAGTTTTGTAACTGTACAACATTTCAAGAAGTTCATAGCACCATGCCAATTCCCCTAAGTGGGAATCCACAGATGACCTTAGGAAAAAAAGTTACAATATCCCTAGGATAACGTCAGTGTCACCTCCACACTGTCCTAACATTTAATATATTTCAATTGATTTTCATATTCTGTTGCTATTTCTTCTGACCAAAACTTTCTGATTTATTACTTTCACTGAAGGAACAAGATGGGATGAAAAACCAACCAACATCTGTATTTTTGTATTTCAATTCCCTTAGAAATTTCTCATGATTCTCACAAACTTTTAAATGGTATTTTAGATGTTTTTAAAAATATATTTCTCAATTATTTAAGAAATTGTATTGGCACTTTGGAAATATGTCTCCTCTACTAGGTTAATTCATTAGCATGCACATACTTTTTCCCACAATGGAAAAGCACTTGTCTCCAAGAAGCATCATAGAGGATTTTGGTTTTTTAGATATGAAAGGAAGTTATATCAGTGATGCCACCGTTGCCTTAACCTGATGAAAAACTAAACCCATCAGCTGAATTGGTCCTCACAAAGACATATTTCCATCCACCGGCTACTCTGATGTAAACCCACAGAGCAAACCCATTCAGAAATGACCACATTTACCATTTGCTCCAATATGTACATGCCAATAGTTATTACAGAAATGCTCTCTGAATGACCCTGCCTCTGGATGGTTTTTAAGCCAAGCACTTCAGTAAAATTGCATCTGAGAAAATCAAGGCAAAAACCTGATCTTATCATCCATATCCACCAAACAATCCAAACTGAAAGAAACACTCTGGACACCCACGTAGTGCTTTACAGGCATTGTTACTGGTAAGAGGCTGAGCAACTGAAGATTCATACTAACTATTGACTAAAGACATTTCTTGTAAGATCTACAAAAGGAAGTGACAGTCTATAATTTATTTTTCTAAGTAGGAATGTAGCAGGAACACAGGAAAAGGAAAGCATGACTGACAGTCCATACATAATTCCATATGTTTCATTTAAAGGATCTCAAAGTATTTTAATTAGTAAAAAATAAAAAAAATGTTTTTGCCAAAGAACTATCACCAAATCAACTCACAATGATTGTTGTTTCAGTTGAAAGAGTGCATGGTTAGTTTAGAGAATGTAATTTAATGCTATCCCAAATCATAAAACTCTTAAGTTTTGCTAGTGAAAGAGCCAAACCAGCCCAAAACAGCCCACAGCAGACCTCCCAATGAGTGATGACTCTCAGGTACTGTTTGCTAACAAATATCATATATTAAAACTAACAGCAGTCAAGAACCTGCATTCTTGCCAACAGCTTTCACCACAGGCCATACTTCCCCACTGATATCCATGAATACTTTTGACCACCAATAGCAGAATATTACAGAAAACTGAAAATATATTTACATAAATTATAGCAACTCTTAATGACTCCACAAAAAAATCCTACCTTCCTCAAGCACCTCAACAACTTAAAATGGTAACTTGGTTCTCTTTGTTTCCCGTTGTAACATTTTTGAGGAGTTCCTAAGTAATGCCATCTTCAAGCCAAAAAGTTCTAAATTCTGAAGGCAAGGCAGCCCAGCAGGCAAACTCATGGGGTGCTGAGAAAAGAAATAAACTCTGAAGCCAAAATGCTATTCAGAAGTTTTAAAGCAATATAGGAATTTCCCCCAGAAAAGCTCTGCAGCAAAGAAACCTGGCTGAACTGCTGGCTGCTTGGGAAACAGGGATCCGGAGAGCTCTTCACGGGACAAGGCAATTACCTGCTGCCAAGGAGCAACAGGTCTGCTCCTATTCCTGAGCTGCCAACAGGCTGAAGTAGCTTTTGCAACACACAGGGCAAATCAGCATGAAAAAGAAGTGCAACAATTTTTAAAAATTATGAAGATGAAGGCAGAAAGTGGTCATGAATCAGGATTTACCAGGCTGGAACTGATTTGTGGGTTGTTCTTCAATTACTCTGGCTTTAAAAGACCTTTACTATAAATACACTAATAAGTCACTGCAAATATTTGGTGAAGTTGCCCACCCACTGTTCCTTTTTAGGGAATCACATAAGATATTGGTAGGCCAAAGTTATAACACCAAAGTTCAGAGATACCAATTGGGTTAATAAGGAGTGGAGTTCACGGTAATGTGCAAATAAAAAATCTCACACCTAGCAAGTTCTACAAACACATTCTAATTCATCTTCACAATCGCTCTCTCAAGGAGATAAGGACAAATTATCGTCCTTTTTAGAAATTAAGGAAAGAAAAACAAAGAAAGTGATTTACCCAGAGTCACTGTGGGAGCAAGCAGGAGCTAAAGAGCTTTTGATCTGTAGGCACGCACTAGTCGGCACACGTCCCTCCAATCTAGCCGGGCACCGTTTCTCACCACAGCTCCCAGATTCGAGGCGAATTCTTCATTGCAAGCTCTGCTCCTGTGTCAGTCCCATCAAATGGAATTTCAACAGAAAGATATGGGAACATTTTCTGATGAAACAGTTCAGCAGCGAGATGAATTAAGGACTGATTCTCCTTGCAGGCTTGGCATGTAAGTCTCATTAAAGTTAACAGATACAAGGCTCATGTGCAAGGGAAAGCAATCAGAGCCTTAAATCCAATCAACATAGGGTTTACTGCATTGTTCCACTTCAACAACTTCTTTACTGCCTACACTGATACTGCTTTCCCAAGGAAGTTTATTTGTATTTGCATTCTTTTCTTGGCAGCGATTTTTCTTGAAGAAATGCAAATATCCTGTGTTTGGCATTGCTAAAGGGCTGACTGTATGCGTAGAAATGGTCACACGTGGATAATTGGGAAGGTGAGGATTAGGGACTGTTACAGTATTAAGGACTTCAAACACAACTATAAGCAAAGCTCATAATTCAGTGAAGGCTGAGAACTGCCCAGGGGGATGAAGATGTGTACATGCTCCTTATTTCTTTTTTCAGCATGGCACAAACGCTCCAGGAGCTTCTGGGAAACAGCAGCTTTCTTTTTAAGCAGCAGGACTCCCCTGTCAGAGGCAGGACAGCTAAGCAGTTCATATCTCACACACAAATATATACAGTTAAGCTAGTGTTCAAACTAACAGCCAGACACTGTGTTTGGGTCTTTACCAAAAATCACTAGAATCAACCCAGGGCAGGGTTATGCGGCAGCATTTTGGCTTCAGAAATGCCACTTTGCCTACCTGCTTAGCACAGGGCTGCTCTCCTCTGCCCCACCCAGCAGAGCCTCTCTCCAGGTTTGTTTCCACATCTCAGACCCTACAGGTAGGGCTATCTTTTCAAGACCCTTTCTCTCTTGACATGGACCTACTGAAAGTTTATCAATGGCATATGCATATTAAACAAGAATTAAAAAATGAGGTTAGTCAAGAAAACATGGTTTACAAATAGATGCCGTAAGATGTCAGAGGAGACAAAGTAGGGAATATTTCTAGAGATGTACGATGTGCTACACGATAGAATAATCTTAGATTGGCAATAATACAAAGGTCATTTTTAAACCCAGATAGAGAAAAAAATGTATATAGAAGCTTCTCAAACATTCCTGTAACCAAAGGAAATAACGCTCTGCTCTCCACTAGCATGAGAAGCACTTTCCAGCCTTCTCAAATAATAGTCATACCATCACCTATATTACAACATCTGCAGAGGAAATCTTTGACTCTTTTCTCTCAATTTGTCTAACAGCAGTTAACAAAAGCATCCAAAAGTATGTATTTTATATATATATATATGTAAAACAAATATATGAATGATTACATTTTATATTTTTTCTCTCTAACTGATACTTTTCCTCATTCAAATGAGGGAATTACAGAGTAGGAGGCACAACCCTATTCTACAATTTAAGATTCTTTTGGGGAAGCAATGAATTACTGCAGCTATCCAGATGAGAAGAATACCTTACACAGGTTTCTTAAGAATAAATCACAAAATAATCTAATTTAATCTGAAGCAGTAAACAGCCTCTCAGTAAAGAGGAAATGGCAGATACAATACACCTTGAATTCTGTAGGATTCTTACGTTACTGCACAGGACATTCTCATAAATAAATTAGGAAAATAAGATACAGATACAAATAACTGTGAGAATTCCTCCCTCAAAAAGCCCTCTAAAAAGGAACCAGTAATGAGCGATGATTTGCCACTAAGGTTGGAAGACTTTTGCATAGCATTACTATTAGCCTGGTTGTAAGCAGTGCTTTTATTTATTACCTGAATAACAGATTAGAGAGGATACCTCATAGTAATTACAAAATAATTCCATTCAGACTGCATGAGGTTTCTGGGCTTTCTAGAGGCAGCAAGCATAACCATTATGATCTGAAGATCATACTGGAGAAACGATCTTTATCTTTGAAATGAAACACTATAAACTACGAAGTACTAGAGAAAGGAGGAAGAAAATGCCTAAGTATGAAGCAGGGAACAGCTGGCTATTAGCTGGGCTGCTAAAAGGGATAACTCCTTGAGGATGAGTCAGTGGCATGAAACTGCTGCCAATAAGGACAATGTCAGAACGGGTACACTAGGAGAGCTGTCAGACAGCATTAGAAGCAATTTTTCCACTTCATAAGACTTTCATGAGTACCCTGCTATATATTTTTGTTGAGAGCTTTTTCAAAACACAGTGCCCTAAAATGGAACAGTCCAGAGAACATGAGGAGGATTATCAGACATAGTCTATATGTTCATAGAACTGGGTTTCAAGACTAAGAAAGAGAAGACAAGAAATAACATGCCAGTGGTTGTCATAAGGACATGAACTGGTCTCCATGGTCACTAAGCCAAAAATGAAAATAAATCAACTTAATTTGCAGGAAATGAGTTAAGTTGAATACCAGGGATAATTTTCTGTCAAGTTGATGACAACTAAGAGACGCTGAAGAACCTGCTGCTTTAGAAGGTGGCATACCCTACTAGTAAGACCTTCTATCAGAAATGGTTTGGCTACAGGTGACCTGATCTTGTTAGTTTTGGAGGCTGAATCTGAGTTTTGTAACATCCCACACACTCCACTTTCACGGTCTTGGATGAGGGAGGCCATAGCATCATCTCCTCCTCCCATCTGGATTCTGCAGAGGCAGCTCTTCAACCTGTACATCTGTCCATGTGCAGGGCCAGGATGAGAACTGGTTGTGGGCACACCTTGTGCTGCTTAAGCAGATGTTCCCCCTTTATATCGGTCCTACCGGCTCCATGTGACCTATCAGCCATCCATGAGCTCAATGCAGTGTAGCTACACCTATTCTGCTTTAGTGCAAGGGGCTGGACCGAGTCGTATCCTGAGGCATAGACTGGGAAGCCAGTGCTTTCAGAAGGTATGTCACAGAGATGGGGCTTAAGACCTTGGCTTTGATTTCATAAAGACTGAAGCCATTCTAGTTTCAATTGTTTTCTCCCACAACAGACAATATAATTATGAGCTGTCTGATGATGCACAGCAGGAATTAAATACAGTTTTTGTAACACCAGACCTGTCTCCCTTCACGGCACATCACGAATGGAAAGAAAAAATATATATTTGAATAGTCTCAGTCTTAAATGGCTCTAATAGTGGCTCTAACCTCACATATTATAGTCTTCAATATGATCTTGCAGTCACAAAATCTGTAATAATTTTTCCCCATTTCATTCAGTACTCAAGATTACATGTGAAGTCTGTAGTTTTTAACAAATGGCATAATAGACATAGAAAATAACCCCTGGAGTACATGAACAAACAGAGTTACCAGTGTCCATTCTTGTTTGTTCCTTCAACCACATCGACTCCATTTTCCCTCTGCACTCAGAACTTCAACTGAAATTGGTGGACACTGGGTTTTAGCCAGTCCTCCACTCCCACAACGAATGGGCAAGGTCCTGTATGCACCAACCTTTTTGTCTCTCAGGTCTTGTCTGCACAAATCCCCTGTTCTTTGGCACCAGAAACATGACACTATTTTGGCAGAAACTCCACCTTCCCTTCAGCAAAACCCAGGGATCATTTTTGTGAGGCAAGAGAGCAACAGAAAAAGCATAAAGTTTAACTCACAAAGGTTCAAGTAGATTTTCTGACTGGGAGAGGGGTGGAGGCTTGGGTTTGGGTTTTTTCAAAAACTGTTTATGTTGCAAAACGTTTCCAAGCAGGCTAAAATCCTGCCCAAGCTGTTCACCAAACATTTTAGCTACAGGTCAGCATTCTTGCATGATACATGAGCACTTTCCATTTCACTTATAGTGTGAAAATGGTACAAAGTCTGCCTGTAAAGTTTATCACAGATTCAAGAGTAAAAAGTGTCCTGACTCATTAATGTTCCTCAGCCAACACACTCTTCTACAACCAGCTCCATAAACCATGACAAGATGAAGACTGGAGTGGGTGAACTGGTTATCACTGTACTGTAACACCAAGTCACGCATTATCCTTGTTTGCCTTGCTGCTTACAGATTTTTCTTCATACACTGTCTGGGTAACACTGATGAAAGCAGAAACACCGATGAGAGCCCTGTTCCACCATAGTGGGGTTGCAGTGATCATATTTATATAAAAAAAGAGGTGCTGAGAGTGCAAGGGTGAAATATGACCCTGGCATGGTATGACATCCAACAATTAAGCAAGTTTTGGATTTTAAAGGTAGAGAAACATTGGCCCAATTAGTGTCAAAGCAGTAAAAACTGTCTTTCACAGTGTTTTATTATGGGTGCAGAAATGAGGAAAGAGAATTTCAAGCTGCCAAAAATGCAGAGCTTTCATTTCAACACAGTCCTTTATTCCTTTTGCTTTTAGCTGGAGGAAGACAGGCACAGTACAATGTCCAAGCATCCATGCAGCAACCTGTCCAGTTCACAGCAGCACTTGGCAACTTCAGGTTTTCCTTCAGGTGCTGACAGTCATGATGCAAAGGAAAAGCCACACGACTGATTACAGTATTCATTCTTTCTGAAAACACAAAATAGGGGGATGAGGAAAAAAATCCCAAACCTTCCGATTTAGGTGGAGTCCAGGATCTAGACAAAGAGATTACACTCCTACATATGTCTACCTTTTTGTCCAAGACTGCTGGTGACATTCCTCAGGATGACAATGAGGAAGGCCCAGTGTGGTGAGAGACTGGGAAGGTGCAGGACAGCAGGCTGGCAGTCGTGATAGCAGGACATCATAGAATCATAGATTCGCTTGGGTTGGAAAGGACCTTCCAGATCAGGCACTTCTAACCCCCCCTGCCATGGGAAGGGACACCTTCCACTGCATCAGGTTGCTCAAAGCCCCATCCAGCCTGGCCTTGAACACCTCCACGATTACTTTAGCCCCCAACTCCCCAAATATCAGATGCAGAATTTAACTCTCTGGTTAACAATGATGGATGTCAGAAAGTGGTAGCAAGCAGCATGGTCATCTTCTCATTTAGAAATGGGTCTTTATTTCCACCAAACAAATTTTGAACCACTAATTTCTAGTCCTGGCCGTCTCTTGTTTACCAAATGTTGTCTTAAAGTAGTCCTTGGGAACATCACCGAGCCTAAATTCATTCTTTTGCTCTGAACTGTATTGACCTCTATAGAAAAAGACAAGTTACTTCAGAGAAATTAGAGAACAGGCCCCGGGTAATGCTTTCTGGCCCTTTTCTTTGGAGAACAAAAACCAGATTTACAGTCTGAAACTTTCTGTTCCAAATTCAGTCTTTTAAAATATGGGTCAAATTTGCAGTGTATGGAGCCTAACTATTGTTTTAAAACACCATCTATGTTTTCCCACAGTTATCCTAAATTGCATTATACAAGTAACCAGCCCAATTGTACAAGGGAGTCTAGGAAAAAAGAACAAATTTTCAATACGACATTGGAGTCTGACAACTGCTGGAGGCAGGTTACCAGACTTAACTGACAAATTATTTCACCTGTTATTGCAAATCCTGCATTCCTGAGTACTTTAGACAAACCTCTTCATAAAACTCTTAAGCAGCCACTTGGAACAATTCCCAGACTGGAACACTTAACTAAAAGTAATATAAAGTTAACCCTCACCAAATAAAACTCATAGCATTAAAAAGATGTGCTCCACACCAAATTCAGCTTGAGTCTGCAAGTTCATTCAATTCTGACTGATCTGTAAAGGCAGTTTTTTCTTTTCAGATGGGAAGAACAGAAAGGAAATTAAGCATAAAAAAATGGCTAAGATAAAAATCATACAAATGAAGAAGCCACAAAGAAACAGGAAATGCCAACCGATTATTGTTAACAAAATCCAAAATACCAAAATACCGTTGAGAACGGTAACTCATTAAACTAACAATATTGATAAATTCATATAACCAGAAGAAGATAATTATTACAGACAGCAAGTTTTCCTTAACTGTTTGTAAACTAAAATATGTGGATATAAACCTGTCCAGGTCAACAGCAGTTCTAATCTTGATTAAGTTGCTGTTGTTGGGGAGTATAAAATCATCACAGATATAGATTACAATTGCTAAATCCTGTGATCAGGTGAAAAGGGCACTGAATTAAGAGTCATCTCTGTCCCTGACTTCCAGTACGGCATTTCTTCTGTTAGTTTCTGCTGAAGCCCTTCCTCAGCTTTGACCATAAATAATATAAAGTCAAACTTCCTTTCACTATATGTTTACGTAGGGCCTAACACCAAGAGGAATCAGGATTTTACTTTAATGCAAGCAGCAACAAAAGCCATTCTTCCCAAGCAGTTTGATTTCTGCAAAGGCCAGAGAGGGTTTTACAGTAATTTCTCCATTAATCCCAAACACTTGGGTTTGACCTGTTGTATCCCTTCCACTAGTGGTCTCCAAATCTGAATGTAACTGGCACTGAAGCCTCAAATATATTAATTATAGGTAGAGCATCTGATGAGAAATTTAAATGTAAAGGAAAAAAATCAAGCTTTCAGTCCTCAATTAGTACAGAAGTTAAAAACAACCTGCACTAGAAAGACTACCTGATGTACTACCACTTGATAACTTACAGTTCATGTTTGACAACATTCTACTAGTGTTTATTCAAGGAGATTCGTGCATGATTCAAGTTCATGAAACAATTCAGAGAGGAAAGGACTTCCAGGTCTCTAGTCCCACCTCCTGCTGACAGTGAATTCTAACCAGGTCGCACAGGGCTTTATCCAGTCCTATCTTGAAAACCTCCAAAGATTCATAACATTTGATAATCTGAAAGAAGCAACTCCTTTTTCATAGAATCAGAGAATCATTTAGGTTGGAAAAGACCCTTAATATCACAGAGTCCATAAATTCCATCTCCAGCTTAGGTCTCAGTAAAGTCAGTCCTTAGCTACAGAGCCCCAAATATGCAAAGACATGAACATAAAACCAGAAATTCCTGCTTGGAACTACAATTGATTATTAATTTTAAGGAGACAAACTGGTTGGAAGGGATCTATATAAATCTTAATTCCAACCTCAAGCTTAAAGCATGGTTAGCTATAAAGTCAGGCTAGGGGTTTAAAAGAAAAACATACCCACACCATTAAAGTGACTCTACAAACACCCCATATTTCAAAAAGAAAACAAACAAACAAATTTTTAATTCAGTATAATCGGTTCTTGGAAAACACACTTGGAACATCCTGTTTTGGTTACAAAGGAAAACAGACAATATTAGATGGATAGTGAATTGTTTTGGTGTTACATAAAACAATGGTTAAAAATCCATGTTACTTCAAAGGGAGATTACACAAGATTATAGACCTAGGGTGAAATTCTGGATGTGATTAAAATCACTGGCCAAAATCCCACTAGTCTGACCACTGCCAAGATTTCACCTTTAACCTGAAGTGCCTGTATTTCCCATGTAAACCCACATGTGCTAACCCAGATGTATCTTATGAGTGCATCTCTCTGAAAAATAAAGCCTGGAAAACTTCTGTGATCTCCCTCAGAGTTGTGGGTTTGGTCTCATCTTTAAGATATTCTATTTTCCACTGTAGATTTTTCTTTATAAATTAGCAGGACTGTGTACACAAGCAAACCAATGGAATTGTGCGGGGGAAAAAAGTTGTGAAACAGATTTTTCTGTTCTTTCAAGCCATGGCTTTAGAAACAGGGAGGAACACAGAAACCTTCCTCCCATTTCACTGCTTTGCCCATCACTGGTGAAGCTGGAGAGACCATGCTTCATCTTCAATAATGGTACAGGGGTGTTTCCTTGAAGAACATTCTTTAGAAAAGCAATCCAAGACAAGGACAGTGTCCATGAGACCGAGTTGAACACTGAGGTGGAAATACTGTTCACATTGGCACTTCAACTGCACATCCACCTTCTCCTTTTTAATGGTCACTTGCCTTTACCACAAGGATGCTAACAACTCCATGACTGAAATAAACTACCTAAAAACAATCACTGACATGTTTCTTTTGTCACAGATAATGTTTCATGTGGAGACCAGCAGCCCAAAGGAAGTCAGACTAAAAATAAATTCTGATCATGATTCTTACAGTGTTTACTCATTCCCTCAGGGAAAACCTGCTTGACTATTTGAGCGTGCCCTGCACCAGCAAGCTAGAGAGCACAAAGCCAGCACCTCTACACGTGATCAACATCGCAAAAGAGAGAGACCCAGAACCGCCTTCCATGCTACTCCAACAGGAGATCATCAACAGCTGTCAGTGCACAGTTAACAACACGTGTGGTACTCAGATGCTGTGTGGGAATGCTTGCTCTTCCTACCAAATATAGAGGTTATGTATTATCATATAATCCTCCTTGCCAGGTAAAACCCAAGGCATCCCAATTTATTTTGGCAAAAAGCATTGCTGGAGTCCATCCCAATGTCACCAGTCATTTCACTCATGTTTCCAACACAGCCTGCACTTCAGCAAGAAGTTTCCCCAGCTAAAAAATTAGCATAATGCTCATTCACCACAGAATTATTGTGAAAGTTAACTGTGTAGTACTCGCAAAGACCTCTGAAAAGACAAATCACTATAATGCTGAATTATTAACTTTGATTATTGTTGCTTATGCAGAGCTTTGGCTTGGGGTTTACAAAGGCAAGAGAAGATTAATTATAAGTTGTCCTAAAAGCAAAACAGGAGGAACACCCTCAATTTTGCTCACTTAGAGCAGCCTGGAGATGCTGAGATTGCCAGGTTCAGTAGCCATTGTACAAAAGTGCTCAACTGAGCACTAACCAAACTGCTCACAAGAAAGGAATCGGCTGATTTCTGTCTCTCAGCAGCACACAGATCACTTTCCCAAAGAGATCAAATGCCCCTTCTCAGACTGAGACTGGCTCAGTGACAAATCTTACCATGTACACAACTGAAAAGCATCAACTTGTGAAGATTCTCTCCCCAAAACCACAAATGTGAATTTTGTCATAAAGTTTGCTTTTGGGAGACCTTACAGCAGTTTTCCAGTACTGAAAGGGGGCCTACAGGAAAGCTTGGGAGGGGCTCTTTATCAGGGAGTGTAGTTATAGGTCAAGGAGAAATTATTTTAAGACGAAAGAGGGGATATTTAGATTAGATATTAGGAAGAAATTTTTTACTGCGAGGGTGGTGAGGCACTGGCACAGGTTGCGCAGAGAAGTCGTGGATGTTCTGACCCTGAAGGTTTCAGGCCAGGTTGGATGGGGCCTTGAGCAATCTGATCCAGTGGAAGGTATCTCTGCCCACAGCAGGAGGGTTAGAATGGGATGATCTTTAAGGTCCCTCCCAACCCAATTCTATGATACTTTTAGGAATTTAACATAGCAACACTAATTTAGAATCTGGGACTAGTAGACAGTTGTCAGTGTTTTAAATATAACAGTGTACATTTGTGTGCACTGCGTGTTTCTGTGTCCAGTGTAAACACTACATTACACTGCTGGGCTGTGGAAGGACCTGAAGAAGCAGCTGTGGGTGCAGCGAGATAGATACTGCTTTGGTGCTTTCCTGAGACAGGAAATCCAGCACAACTTCTATGTGAAATTACACTCCTTGTAATTCTGGAAATGTGTAAAACACAGCATATGAAATTTAGAGACAGTGCTTATCTTCCTTTTCAAGAAGTTAAGCAACTGTTCTAGTTTCTTCAAAAGGCCACAAGGATGCACAGATTTTTTTATCCACCTTCTCAAAATAATCAAATCATAGACTTAAATCCATTGCAGACATCTTGCACTATGAACTCTACTCTCCAAAAGTATCAACATCCTTGTACTTACCATTGCCTAATCAGATGAAAGAGCTAAATAACAAAAGTAACGCATGTCAGCTCAACAAGAAAAATTAACCTACTGCTAGCAATAATCAATAATTTGTTACCTTGATCGTATCTCCCCAAAGAAGGAAGTGCTGCACTTTAGAAGATCTCAATACAAAGATTATCAGAGTTGAGCGGTTTAGGTACCCCTGCAAATGAAACTGTGGTTCCTGTGCTGATACTGAAAAAGTTTTGCCAGCTGTAGCAGCAGGGCAAGCTAATTTCTTCAGAGAATGAGGGGTCATTAGCTTCGACCTCTTTGGCTGAACACACTGTATGTGCTAATCAGAATTAACATGCTTGATTTGGCCACTGTTTCTTTATTTAGATATAAACGTTCACAAAATCAGCAGGGATTTTTTTTTTTTAATCTTGCTGCAGATGGAAATTTCCATACTACAGTTCTGTGATGATTGTAAACAGGAGACTGGTTTCAACATCATCAGATCTTAACCCTTTATATAAAAAACAGTGTCTGAAAAATCCGTAGGGAAGGGAGATCAGGGCAATCCCACAAGGGCTCTGTGCAAAAAGGAGGAACTGAAACAGAGAGCTGCATTTCTGCTCAGCTCCCCATTTTTAAACTGTAATGAAGAGAAAGAAAAAGGAAAAGGTAAAAGAAAAAAGATAAAAAGAAATAATAGGTCACTAACTTTGCAGAATTCAACATTTTATAGTTAAAATCTGCATCAGTTCCTTAATCCAATATTAAATATTAGCTTGCATATTACATAGTAAACAAATTATATGAAAACAGCTTGAACAAATTCTACGGAACTCCTTCCAACGCGCTCCCCTCCTACTTCAAGAGGTATGTACACTTTTAATACTGTGTGACTTCATTTTTTAACGATGGCAACCAAAATTTGACATCTTTAGCCTTTTCTCATTAACCTGAAGAGTAAACACGGACAGAGTATGCACCCTAAAATACAATCTTTACAATGATGTGTGGGAGGAGAAACAGACAATGCTGAGGGCTTCCTCCATTCGTACACCATATCCCTCCAATTTGCTCTAAGTGCTGGAGAAGCAGTGACTCTGCTCTGTCATACCTTTGATAGATCATGTTTTCCAGAAATATATGCATACAGGAAAATGAGATGTGTTTTCTGAGTTTCCAACTCTTGTCCTGGTGTAATCTGCACAGCAGTTGATTTTTAGGCTACTTCAGGATTTGTCTCAATCTTCAGACATCAATGGAGGGACTAAATGCTTCAACGGGGTATTTTACGTAATCCGAGTGTGGGTTATCAGAGGGATAGTTTGTCCCTATCATGCCTCTCTATGGTAGCAGCCAGTCAGGTTTGCTTTGCTTTCCCTCCATGGAAGAGTAGAGTAAAAACTAAAATAACAGTTTAAAAAAAACAAAACCACAAACTTATCTAAAGAGCTAACATAGTGATTTGGGGTTAAATCCCAAATTCTAGGTATTCCCTAAGGCTCAAGTCATAAATCAAATGCAAGATTGTCAAAACCTTGCGTCACATCTAAGAAATCCAGACAAATATTTCAAGTTTAGAAAAAACATTTCATACCTCTGAAATACACCCAATCTGATTAACAAACACACATTCCCCAAGTGGAGACGTTCCAGTTCATGACTTCTGTACTTCTTACTGAGAAGTGATCCCACCAAGGCAGCCTCGTTTAAATTTTCCAATCTCCATCAGAGAGGATTTCCCCCAGAAGTCTCACTTGAACATTCCCACCTTTCATATGGTTTACTAGACTTGTTCACTGCCTGATTAACACAATATTCACATAAAAATCCTCTTGCTACACTGTTAGAGTAGTCTGAACAGACCCAAATCAAGACCCAAATGTTTCTGCTTCCTTCTACTTCTAGAGTATTTTTGCAATTAAGGGACTGTCAGTTGGTGCCTGTAGTTCTCCATCCACTAATTAAAGTGTGCATCTCATCTGCACTGCAACATTAATCATGCAAAACCAATCAACCATCTATTACACTTGCAAATTGAAATCTGTGATGTACCATACACCAAATAAAGAGATATTGCTTTGTCCTTTCAAAATAAATCTTCTCCCTCTCGGAGAGATTTTCTTCCATTTCTTTGCTTAAACCTAACCAGAGGGAGCTGAAAAGCACCACCCTCTTGAATTCCTTATCTGAGTTTGCAGTCTATGCACAGTTTTTGATTAATATTTATTTGACCATTTTGACTTCCTTTATGAGTTCTCCATATCTTACTTGCGGGCCTGGTTTCACTAAACTGGCAGCAATCCCCGTTAAGTTTAATTTTGTGTTTGTATACACATTAACATAGATATTTTTGAGACTGTGTTTTTATTTTTAAAAAAAAGTAGTCCTGCACACAAAAATGGCTACTTTCATACACATGTGAGCAAGGGCTGTGGTTTGCTGTGGAATTATTACATAGATTTGAACACCCTGCTCTGAGAAAAGATCTGTAATTGTTTAGCGGTTGGGCTGCTGGCAGAATTCCCTGCCTCGGGCTGTTTTTATAAATAGGCCTGAGGACAAACAAACAAGCTACTAATAACAAGTTGACTGTTCTGTTTTGAAGCAGCCCTGCTTTGTGTTGTCCAGCACACGAGAAGTTCAGATGGCAAATATAGCAAAACCCGTGGCAAGAAGTAAGGGCAGATTATGTCAGGAATCAGTGGGACTTCTATTTCTCTAAAATGCTAAAATTTCAGTTCATTATAATAAGTTTAATTTGGGAGAAATACCTAAATATACAAGGCTGTTTATGGCTGCACTGTTGCAGATCTCCATTTCCACTATTAGTAGGCAAAGTTAAGAAACGAGGTAAAATTGTTTATTAACAGACATCACCAACTCCAGAAAGCCTGGTAAATGCCTAAAGCAAGATGGTCATGCTTTTTCCACCAGTCCTTTCAGAATATCCCTCTCATTCAAGGTTAGGTTGAATGGGCCTCTGAGCCACCTGATCTAGTTAAAGATGTCCCTGCTTCTGCACGGACACTGAACTAAATGACCTGTAAAGGTCACTTCCAACACAAAGCATTCTATGATTCTATGATCACTACATCAAAGATCTAAACAACACTCAGAACATCCTATTTGACTCTTACAAAGTTCTCAAATTTTCAGGAAAGCTAAGGTGTCTCATCATAGCTTTTACTGGGAGCATCTCTTTCCATGGGTAATCCATTGGGTATATAACCAAGAGCAAAGGTCAGGTTTTCTGCCACCCCTATTTCAATCTGTTCACCTAATCTCATCACACTGAAAATTTTTTTTCTGGCTTTTAATGCTTTGTGAAGGTGGTTTAGGCTTCCCAGCTCAACACACAAACCCATTTATTGGCTCCTCAGTACTCTTCTTTGAGACAGACACTGTCCTGGATATCTTTCTCTGGTATTCTATATACTTCTTTCTCTTTCAGGAAATTACTAAAACATCAACAGAAAACATTTTTCACCTTTGGTCTTGGAAGCTTGTTTGCTATCAATCAGTGGAAGCCAAGGGCATTTATATTGGAACAACCCATCCTGAAGCAGTAACTTTTTAAAGCAGATCAGCTATAGTAAGTTATTTTGATGGAACATAAGGAAAATTAGGCCCTGTACCCTTTTAAATTTCTCTTCTGTTGCTTACGGATCTTATCTCTGTTACTTGGAGAATGATCTTCACCAGCTTCTATTGGCTATAGCTTCTTTAATATCTTAACTTTGCTGCCTGCTGCCCATTTTCTCTTCTAAGCTTTCTCTTGGAAGGGTTTATTTCTTCTTTAGATAATTGCATTGGTTTTTCTTTGTTTTGTCTTTTGTTTCTTCCTTGGAGAGCACACTTTGTCCCCACAACCCTCCTCAAAGACTTAGCAGCTTTCTTATCTCTTTCTTTGTGTCATTCAGCATTAGCAGCTTAGTCTGTGAAAACAAATCCTCTTTTTTGTTGATAAGAAGAGCCACTTACTCTTCCTTCCCCTTTGTTTTCTCCTCTCTTTGGAGGGAAGATCTATCCAGTCCTAATGCCACTTCATGTGATGACACAGGCAAGAACATGAAGCCTAGTGGACCATAAGCAATTGCTACTGAGGTGAGCACTTTTCTGATAATGCCCAAAAACGATGGAGTCAGCACGGATTAAGGAAACAACGAAGCGCTCAGCATTTATGGCAACACATTGTCGCATTTCAGGGTCTGTGCTGCAGCCACAGGGGAAGCAGCAGTAACATTGCTAGCATAGACTCTAAGTTATATTATAAAAAACACATTTTCCCAGAAGAAAATCCTCTCTGGTACGACTACATTGATCCTAATAGCAGTAGAGCAGAAAGAGAAACTGGTAGGAATAAGAGTCAAGAGAGCAGCAGCTGGTTTCTCTTCAGAATCATCAACCCCAGAGACACAGTTCCCCCTTAGCACAGCAAATGCCATGCAGCCCTCCCAGACAGTGCCCTCATAAACCAGCTTCACTGCCACAAGATTTTCACCTAGTTGAATTTATAATGGTCCACAGTCTGCAACATAAAACTATCACAGCTTTCAGCAAAGCACAACTTCTCAGCCCTCCAAAGGGGGGTGAACAGACACCACAATGGACACCAGCATCCTCTCATGGGGAGCTAGAGCAGCAGGTGAGCCAAAGGCAATGCCAGGTCAAGGGGCTAAGCAGTACCTACTCTCAGGATAAATGGACTACTAAAGGGCTGCTAATCCAGCAACTTTTCCAGAAGCACTAAAACCATAGGAAAAAAAAATCCTTACTAAAGTATAAGCATTACCAAACACATTACTTAAACATTTCAATAAATTAGTTGACATACCCACAAACAGGTTTGTTTTGGAAACCTTGGTGCTTCTCAGCAGGTATCTAACAGCACAAAAAAACCTTCAGAGCACATACTTACAAATGAAGGGGAGAAAATGACATTCTTTTTCAGCTTTAGCAAAATCAGTTGTTTCTGCAAGTTTCTGCCGTCCTGCAGTACCCCAGCTGCTCCAGCCCCACCATCAGCTTTAACCAATTGTAAGTCATCAGTTTTTAGCACACAATGCAGCTGAAAGTCAATTCAGCTGGTAGCACTGCTGGAAATGAATTACTATTTGCTCAGAACTTTTATTAACTTCTATCCTTTTATTTCCCTTGATATTACCACTGAAAGAGGGCAGTTCATACCCTTCAAAGAGACCAGAGAACACAGATACCAAAAGGGGAAGGAGAGGACAATAAGAAAGGGAAGAAGGGAATCAGAAAGATGTATAAAATGTAGCAGAAATAAAAATGAAACAAAGCTTTAAGTACTATTCCAAGCATTATCAGCCTCTCAAGCCAGCTGGAGAAGTCCCTGAAGCAGAATCTAAACTTCTATTTCAAACGGTCCCAGCATCTCTCAAGAACTATATAACCCATCAATAAAAGAAGTGTGAAAACCAGGTTACCCTTAACAGAGGGAGACCAAAGTATAAGCAAACTTAGCTCTAAAGATCATATTGTTTTAGCCTGACTATCAAACAACTGCCCCATCTGCTTGTCCTAATCACCCTACTGTAAATTTAAAGCTCTAGACAGCTACTGTGCTGCAAGGATGACAGAAGTAGCCCTAAGTAAACAGGTTTATTTCTATCCTAACAATTTGGTCAGTTAATTAGTTTGTGTTCCTGTACGAAACTGATCTAATTTCACTCATGATTCTACAACACAAGGTCTATAGGCTATACAACCTATAGCAAACATAACAAAAATGCTTAGCAAACACAACCTGTTTTAGTGGGCTATAATTTGACAAACTGGCAGCTGTTGCCCTCATACGTAATTTTTGTCAAGCTAAATTGTAGCTAAATCTGGATTAAAAGGGCAAAGTTAGAAAAATTAATATTAGTCACACTTTTTTTAAAAAAATACAATATTGAATCAAAAAATCTATAACTGTCACTATGACCACGAAATCTGGTAGATTCTCATGGGGTAACTCAGGTCTATCTCATGCCTTCTCTGTGAGAGTCTGCTCAACTCTGGCCTAGTAATAAGGCAGACAGCTGTTGCTGAGATCTTCAGTTCTTAGTATATTTTTCCAATATTTAGTTTTTACATGATACATGCTTTGTTACTCCCTGTACATCCTCTTGCTGTTTCTCTTTGCCACACTAGTGGTAATTATCAGACCTGTGAGTCAGGAAGAGCTTCTTGCTCGCTCTTGCTGGCACCCCAGGCAGCATGGAGGAGAACTAAGAATTTCAGGTCCCTAGTGCAAGGAGTAGTGATACTCTTTCCATGAAACAGTTTACTGAAACCTAGTTAAACAACCACCTTGGTGATGATACCAAGCTACTGGGCTCACTCCCTAACAGAAGTACCAGACTATCTTGCAGGAAGGACTGAATAACATCACTGAGCAGAGGAACAGAAACCAGGTTAATTTGATCAATTTAATTTTAGTTTAATCCCTAAATAACGTACTAATGGGCTATAATTTTGACTAAAACTTAAGCATTCAATGCCTAGATAGAGACAAACCAAAGTGTACCTGTCTCAAAAGGTTAACTAGGAGCTATTACCGTAATGCTGCTATGGATAAAGCACATGCAATCACAGCAAGCATCAGGAAGCCTCCAGGGCAGATAAAAAGCTTTAATATCTCATATATACATTAGCACTGTGAAAACTCATCGGGAATAATGTGCACAGTTCTGGTCATCTGCTCAGGAAAGGTTAATTCAGCTGGGAGCAGGTGCACCAGAAGACTATTTTGACTGAGAGGAACACAGAGTCTCTCTTGTGGGATGTGACTAAAAGAGCTTGGCTCACATAGTTTCACTGTTGACAGCTGAGTGTATATGTGATCCCTCTCCAAAGTTACATAAGGTGGATAAACACCCACAGGGAAGAAGACAGATAAAGGACACTTTGTGGGTGCAATTAGAAAATGGAAACCAATTCTGAATAAAGTTAGGTTGAAATTAGTAAGGGAAAAGAGTAAAATTCTGGAACAATAACGAGAACAAGAAACGTAACTGTTCTTCAGACTCATGAAGTTTATTGTGGCTCCCTACAAGATTTTCGAAAAGCAGCAGAAAATGAAAATAAGAAGGTTCCTTCTTGCTTCATGCATCTTCTACAGCAAGAAGGGGAAGGAGTAATAATTATTTATAGCATATTTCTTCTAGGCTCAAGAAGTACAGTGTCTATTGTGGACACCCAGCAGCTGACAGATCTACAAAACAGAAACAGTTCAGATGTCTAATGACTGAAAGATCGGTAAGGGCTGCAGACATCTGGAAAAATGTCACTCTGTGTATAATATGAAGCTCAACATAAAAATATAGGATGATTCAGACTGTTAATTCTGGACAATTTTCCAAATTTGGAAAGAGACTGGTATGCAATATGTGCTTGTATGTCAGAGAGCAACCCTTTTAGAGTTCAGAGTGTGCTGACCATATTCTTTTGCTAAACCTACACCAAGATACACTAAACCTGTCATAAGAAGTCCCTGCTCCATAATTCCATACTTCTGTTCCTTCTCAAAACCTCACATCAAATGTGCTGCAAGCATTATATGCAAAAATACATGTTGAAATATGCATGGAGGTACACCCATATACACGTGACAAACATGGGATGTTACTCAAAAAATCATATCATCTGCTTATACCATAGTCTCAAATGACCCAGGATTTGATGAAGAGCTGTATAATGACTCCAAGGTGGAATGAAGATGATCCTACCAATCTAAGCTAACCAACAAGCAGAAATGATCTCCATAACCTACTGCATAGCCTGGAAAAAACAAGCAAGCAAATACTATTTCTGGGAATCTGAAAGAATTTTAAAAACATTTAGAAGAGAAGCACAAAAAAAAGGAAGGAAAAGCTTTAAAAGTTAAATTAGAAGTAAAGCAGGACAGCGAAAGAGAAGACAAAAAACAAGCTTCCTGAAAATGTATAGGAAAGGGAACCACTGCTGACCTTTTCCTATTTCAAGCATTTGATAGCCTCCAGCACGCTCCCTAATTTCACCTAAGGATGCTTTTATCACATCTAATAAAAACAGACCCTCATTGGGAGAATGTTGAACGGATTTGTCACCATCTTTCCAGGTTCAGACCACAGTTCCCACGGCGAGGGTGTCCTTCGCAGCACACGCTCTTCCTCAGCTCTCCCCAGGGCTTAGGGAACAGCCAGCTCTCCAGAGGCATCAGCAGCTGTAACTTTGGGATTCTGGTGACCTGTCTTTTAAAATAGTGGCAGTAACTTCCGTTGCTCCCCCAGCAGTGTTTTTATGGAGCCAAGAGTAGGCCAAGCACTGCATGCCCTTGCACATGACTCAAGCAACAAAGGAGCAGCTGTACTCAGTTTAAGGCAAGGCTATACTTTTCCACCCCTTATTTAACAGTGGCTTATTTCCATCAGACTTACCAACACTGAATGGCAGAGAAGGGATGTTTTATGGGGAGCCACAGGCTCACTGTGCTATCTGCTTCTGCCTCAGCTGGGTCAAACTGACTTCATCCACAAGTGAAGGCAGTAAATTCATTGGAGTCTGGCAACATATCTCATCACAGGTAAACTTCTGAGGCCAAAGAGTGCCTCATTATAGTTGACCTTATACATGAAAAGCTCCATACAGAGTCAGACATCTGCCAGTGCTGAATGACCTTGAGCAGTCTGGCTTTAAATATGATGGGTTTTTTATCTAACATACAAGACTGAGGAGGCAGTGAGCTCTACTTTCCAGCTTGCTACAGACTCGTGCAAGTTACTTGTGCAAGCTTTAAATCAGAAAAAAATTATACTTGCAGGGCAACATGGACATTATTAACTCAATCATTTATCCTAAACAGTTTGAAATTTGCAGAATGAAGGAGATGGAGGAGGGCAGTGCATTAGGGTTACTACATTATGTTGGCTCTCACATCAGGCTTTCTTTTGAGGAGAGTTTTAGAACAAATACTTGGGTCAAATATTCCATCAATAAACACCTGAATACCCTCCAAGAGTCCACTTCTTTGGCAAGTTCAAATAAAGCTGGTCTCCCTGTGTTTAAGATGTAAGTGAAAACTTAAGTGCACAGAAGGTTGACATAAGAGGGTACACTTGTCTCATAAGAGCTACAATCTACAAAGGTAAACTGAATAACACACAGATAACAAGATGAGACTGGGGAATATCAGGAACTGCATGTACCCGAGCATTGACAGTCCATTGAGTGGTGATATTTTACATTTCAGATTCAGAGTAAGGCATTGATTTAGAAGGAACCCCTCCAAACCAGGGGTGGAGTAGGCAGGCAAAGTGCCACAGAGACACTTGAGTTTACATGAAATTAATGAAAACATGTTTTTCTCTAGTCACAGAGACGTAAACCACTTCTGTCCATTCAAGACCTTACAACACTTTATTTCAGAAAATAAATTCTGACTCCAAACTCTGTTTCACACATTGCAATTTTTAGGTGAATAAAGCAGAGTCCTCCCTATAAGATATTCCAGATGAAGTTATTTTCATGTATTTCTACCTAAATTTTCCCAGTACTGCTAAGTACCAGGGATATACCTAGTGATCTGTGTCCCAGATCTGTCTGTATGTCAGTCATATGTGGCAACATACAACTTCAAAAGCACTTCAGAGCTTTTCACATGAGAAAGTTTGTACCTATTCTAATGTTTACTTCACATACTCTGTACCCAGCCAAGTAATGAACTGCCAGAAGGTCAGTGGAGCAAGTGCTTGGTTTCAAATGAGCTATGTGCTCCCTTCAAGATCAAGAACAAAGCCATCAGGGTGTTATGGTCAAGACTGCCATGTTTCCTACTACAAGGTATCCTCTTCCTGTGCAGCCCTGACACATGGAAGAAGAAGCACAGCTGAATCAAAGACAAAACAAGCTTGTGGCTAGGAGGTTATGCTGTTGCTCGCAGTCTGGCTAGACTTGGCTATAACCACCAAAAAGACTGTGTATTTTTGGACTGGTGGGGCAATGAGACATTCATCACCTGATTCAGAAACTAAAGCTTTGGACAAAGTTTTAGTTGAATCTGTTAATGAATTACCAACAATAGCTGAGTTTAGGTTTGTCTGAATTTCTATGGTCAGCTTAATGAATGCATATACTTTGAAAAGGTTTAACCAAGTTGAACATTCATACTTGCTCCACTTTGGAGTTATACATAAAATATACAAATGTCTTCACCAGCTGCAGCTGCTTTGCATGTAATTTCCGAACAAGAGCAAGAAAATGCTAAAGCTATTGACAGAACATATAATTAAATTTCCTTCCCAAAGTTATAAGCTCCTGTGCAGCCCAAACAATGTGACTGACCAAAAACTACAGCTCCAGCCATTGGAGGGAAGTTCTGTCCCCTCATTGGTATCACAGCTCCTTTTCTGAGTGGTTCTGTAAAGTGGCACAGAATCAGACTTATGGGCAGCAGTGCTGAAAAGCCTGAATAACAGAGCATCATAGAAAGGAAAACATGAACTTGTTAAGGCTTATTTTTAATTAATTACCAGATGGAAATGAACTTTTCTTTGAACTTCTGGAAGCTTCTTGGAAAAGTCAAGCTTTCCTCAGGACTGGCCTTGCATGCAAATTGGGACAGATATAAGGGGGTTTTCCTAATAATAGATGATGATAAATTCTGACATGATGTTGAGAAAAGAAAACATCAACTAAATCACCACGATGATTCCAACAAAAAAAATCTAGCCTACGTACTGCACATAAAACCCCTCATATATTATGCAAACGAACATAAAACAGTTTAAATTTACAAATCCTCAGCCTGTGCACAAAGGCATACTATATTTAAATGATGGTTATAAATCCATATAAAGTACAGGACTTAGCATTATAACTGTCTCCTGATCTCATACAGCTACCAGGCCTCTGTTTAAACAAAACACGGTCTGTACTTTGTTTCTACAAGGAGGATGTGAAAGAGAAAGGCTGAACTTATTTATTCTGGTCTGGGCACCTTGCCAATATTCATAGAGATATTTTAGGTTTTCTGGCTCACAGTGAGTTCAACCTCTTACCTGCCTCCCTGTTTAGACCACTGGAAGAAACCACAGCTACAGAATTACAGCTATAACACAATCAGAATAGCAGAGAGGGTGAATCATGGTAGCAGTAGCCATATATTACCACTCTACCCTGGTTTCACTCTCCCTTCTCCATCACAGATCTCATATATCAGGCATTTTGCATAGTCCTGTTAAATGCTGTGGGATTTGTGGTAAGCAGCATTGTAAAAGTTGTCTGCAAGGAGAGAAAAATCTCAGCAGCACAGCCAGAAGAAACTGAGATATTTGTCAAATTTAATTATTGCAAAATTGAAAAAAACACCTGATATTTGAGTATCCATTGATGAGGTGTTTACCAATACACCATACTTAGGGCATTTATATTTTACAAGCTGTAGATGGTTCCTTCTCCCACCCCTCTAACTTGCAGAGAGCCATAATGAAATGTTAACATTTTCAACTCGTGCAGAAATAGTGCCTTCAGCTCCTGATGATGATACCGGTTTCAGTGATGACAGGGGAAATATTCCTACTAAGGCAAGCAACACTGGAATCACACCCAGCACATCAAGCAGCGAGTAGCTCATACAGCTGGAAACCTTCTTCCAGCAAGTTCAACTGCTCCTTGGTCTGTGCTGAACAGGTCACTTAAGCCAAAAAAATATCCTGTAAGTCCCATAAAATGCTAGTTGTGGGTATTCTCCATGAAACAGCAGGAGCCTTGTGGCTCCCATTAGCACTGAATATCCCACCCTTGGGCAACTGAAGTCAACAAAATGTCTGGAAAACCTGCTATTCATCCCTAAAGTTTTCCCATGTCTCAGGAATGTCAACAAAACTAAAAATCCTTTCCATAAAGACCAAACGTGGAACTCTGTGAGGCTAATTTTTGTGGTCTTTGTATTTTGTGACTGTGGTGGTTATTCGAAATTGTATCTAGAGATAGCAGTTAATGCTTACGTCTTGGGGGAGACTGCTGCAAGAATATTATTTGTGCAGAGGGTACAGTGGCTTTCAGAAATCACTGGATTACAATAACAGGAACCCATAGTGCAGAGAAATCTGATGTGAAAACTGGAAGACTGGTAAGACCAGGGAACTAAGATCTTTAGGCAAAATGCTCAAAATCAATATGAGTCAGCAAAGATGTTTGGAGATCGCTGTGAAATGAAGTTCCAACCCAGTGCCAGGAAGTCAGATTTCCACACTACAACAATAAATACCTTTAGTGGTAACTCCTGGAAGGGCAGTCCTGCCTATAAAAATAGAAGCACCACAATGAACTGTTGTGAGGAATTTTGTGTGAGGAACTTGATTTGTGCTGAGCCACAATCAGTCTTCAGGGCTGTCCTTGTGATAACTTTCACAGCACTGAATTTACATAAGTTTAACTAAAAACTCATAAATCTAACTCCCTGGATAAACCACCTTTCTGCATTCTCACTTTTCTGCAATGCTATCAGCAATCATATTTCTACTGGCAAATTGTTTTCCAGCTTTATTAACTCTATTAGCATTTTCCATTTAAAACCCACTCCGGTACAACCAGTCTGCTTTTCAAGATCAATCAGCTCTGGTAGGAACAAGTATATGTCTTGGAGAAAAAGCAATTGCATTTGGCATAATCAAGTTACTACTGATAGGTCCATTAGAAAATCAACAAGTTGGTGTTTCTGCTGGCTACTCCCTTTCCTCTTGCCTCCATAATAGTTCAGTTAGACATTTGTGATTCACTTAGTAAATGTATAAAAGAAGAATTTGGATTTTTACCAATTGTGTTGCATTGTGCTGATTACTAATTGCAGCAGTTGCATTTCACTGCAGAAATACCTACTTTTCAGCGTAAGTACAATGAATTTTAAGCACTCATGAACATGCAAGTGTCTTGTGCATCATTTGTGTTTCCTGTTTCCTTGATGTAAAGGGTCGTTTCATTTCCAGGGGCTGATAAATCCCAGCATGGGCTGGTAGCTTCCCTGTGTAGCTAAGGTTTGACTGCATAGTAAAGTATAAATCTACTCATTTTACTTTATGAATCTCATTAACTTTACTAACTTTGCTTTCAGTTGCTCATAATTTTGCATAGCTCCCATTCCATTGGATAAATGTTCTATTTTGAGGCTCGTCCTACCAAATGGTCATCTCTCCATCACTGTCTTTAACCTTTTTTATTTTTTTTGGAATTTAAGCAAAATACAGCATAGATAATTCAACACAGCAGTTCTTGAGAGGAAATTCTGGTTTTCATTATGATTAAAATCCCCTCAAATGTACCATTTCATTCTATTTTATTTCTTCTATACGATGGATCTGCAAAGCGCTTCAGCCCACTTTGGGTTAGAGGACACAGTATGAAAGAGTCACTTAGATATTTAACTCCAGCAGAATATATTTTGAAATGTCATTGGCATGTTGCATTAATAATTAATTCATTTAAATTTCCCATTCCCAATATTTTGGCAATACCAAAAGCTAACAGAAAATGTCAAGCTAGCTTAGCATTAAATTGCCACTTCCTGATACAATTGATGGCTGCTGAAGTCCACATCCACAAACAGCCAAGAAAGCCTTTAGAGGTAAATAAATTAAAAAAAAAGAAACTGAAAATTACCTGGCAGGGGAAGACTAAAGCAGAGGATTCCTGTTATGGGAGTTCTCCTGTGCAACTTGTACATTCCCAATAAGCAAGCCCAGGCATGTTTGTTGTTTCCACACCAAGAAACATTTCTATGCCCCACTCCCTCCTTCTGCTTTTGTATTCCATCGTCCACATCAACAATTAGTGGAAGTGTCTGGCTGTGCTTGTTCACATTGTTCCCAGACTTTTCTCTCCCCCAGTGAGCTCTGAAGACCATGCGTTATTTGACATGACATGACTTGGAGGCCTTCTATAGCAACGGCCGTATGCAGGAAGGCAGACAGAGACAAGAAAGCAGAAAGTTAGTCCATGTTACAACTATCTTGGACAGTAGGACCCAAATTAATATGCGTTAATCTCTTAGCACAATTGCGCAGGTGACTGCATTTTAAATTACTCAGTCTTGTAAATCAAACAACCCCAAACACCACCAGAAATAAAAACAGTCTAAAGGTCACAATACAAAGTCAGCTCGTTCATCTATTTGCTTTGTGACATTAAAACACAGGATATGCATTCGAAAATAGTCTCAGTAGAGCTAGAATCTAAAACCACATGTTTCAACATCAGGCAGAAGCATATTCATAATGTAGGGATTTTTTTCTGAAATAATATCTATTGCATTTTCCATCACATTTTTTTTCTCTGCAACATGAGAAATTTGCTGTCTTGTACATACACCCAGAATATATTCAGTTTACAGTAACAGCTGCACACAGGGCAGCTTCCCTTCATACACACACACATAGGCTCTGCATTTGTGTCCCTACATGATTTTTGAATTAACCTAGTCAAGTGTACAGAACATTCAAGACCATAAAACATAATCAAACATACCTACTGCTCTCTGGAAACAAACTCTTAGAAATATCTTCTCCAAAAATGGATGTTTCCTTAGAGAGTATACCTAGCATTTCTTCTCATTGCTAAAGTATAGAGAAACTAGATTTTACTGTTCCTCCAAGAGGTGTTCCCCAGATGTTTAGCCCCAGATGTTCAGTCTAAGGGTTCCAACTCTCATCCACTATAGTGCATACACTGATCATTGCCATTGATATCACCAGCCTTCACTATTTACATGCGTGCATCTTCCTCAGTTATTTCAAACCAAACACAGTCAAGGCTAAAAGGTTGTTTAACAACCAATATGTACAGAGAAATTTCAAAGACTCAGTCAGTTACCCCACCAGCTTCCCACAACTTGAGGAGCTCCCTTGTGTCCCCCCATTTCCTGGAAATGCAATACAGCTGAGAGGCAGCAGGTTCCTGCAGTGCGTGGCCAGAGAACTTCCTGACACAGCTGGTGAGGGAGCCAAACAGTGAAGCTGCCCCACTGGACCCATTGTTCATGAACAGAAAAGAACTTGTGGGTGATGTGATGGTTGGAGGCCATAGCAATCAAGAAATTATTGATAGAATTTTTGATTCTTGGAGAAGTGAGGAAGAGGGCCAGCAGAACTGGACTTCCAGAGGGCAGACTTTGGCCTATTTGGGCAACTAGTTGACATTCCCCTGCAATGCGGTCCTGAAAGACAAGGGAGTCCAGGAAGGCTGGACATTCTTCAAGGAGGCAATCTTAAAGGCACAGGAGCAGGCCAACCCCAGGTGCTAAAAGATGAGTGCTGCTGAGGAAGAAGACTGGCCTGGCTGAACAGAGAGCTTTGGCTGGACTCTATGATCTTGAAGGTCTTTTCCAACCTAAATGATTCTATGATTCTATAATATCTCTCCAGTGACCTCAACAAGAGCAGGCCACAAAACAACATCAACACCAACTTCCCAAAACTCCAAATACCTCTGCTTCATAAATATGCTGACAAAAAGTATATGTAGATTATGGCAGTGAAATATAGTTTACCTTTTAAAATATTTATATTTGATAGTAATTTTGATATAACTGTCCACAGCGAGTACAAACACATTAAATGCCTACAATAGTTCACAACCCATTTCAAGAGTTTATAGGTAAAAAAAATATGAATAAAAAAATTCTTTCAAATTTTAAATGACTTCTGCTCTTTCTCAAGTTACATTGAAAAGTTGAAGGGAACTGAAAAGGAATTTCTTGCTGAAGTCTTTCTCATATATCAGTAGGTCACTGTCAGTCAAACACTAGGTCAAACACAGACTTTATCGTGTGTCTGCACTGCACTAAGTATCAGTATTAGTTTCAGTCTTTATCATCAAGAGAACAGCTGCTATTTATCTCTTCCCAAATTACTTCCTGGTATTACTTTCAATCTCTGTTCCATAAAAACAAGCTTCTGACTTGGGGTTTTGGGAAGATTTTTTTCCATTTTAGCTATCAGGTGCCAGAGAATGTTATTGGGAGTGGAAAAGTAGGAAAATCAGCTTCTGTTTTGTAATACAGATCTAGATAGCAGAGAGGGAAGATTGGCATCTCAAAAGCTTGGAAGATGTAAAGTTTGTTTTTTGAGTGTATTTAAGGACATCCCGATGCAGGTGGAATAGTAGGATCTCCAAATACTGCAAAGGAATCTAAAGCACCTAAATTCTTTTGAAAATTCCATCTCTCTGAACTACTAGGCTTCTTAGCACCTATTTTTTTCTCAAGGATTAATCTTCTGAATGGCATTTCAAGTAAACTTGAGTCATCTGTTGTTCTCAGATTTTTGGATCTCGGATTATAGACAGATGGACATCAAAAGTGAACAAGTTACTGAGGCTTACAAACTTACCACTCCCTTGTTTTATCTGACACTGTATACCATGAAAATCAAACATGTTGGCTAACTAAGAAGGCATTGTAAAGCAAGATGTTTTCTTCAGCACTGAAGTGGGATAGGAGGATGTACATACTCCGTTAGTAAAGCCTAACTGGGGAATGGCAGCTTGCTTTGTCTTGGTAACTATTGGTTGAGGTCCATCAGGACAGGTGATGAATATTGGATGAAAAACATTCTTGTCTTAGTAAGTAATGGAGACCAGCCCACTACTGTATGTGGTTAAATAAGGCATGTTTCCTCTCTTGCTGACTTCACTACTTTACAGCTGAAAATTGGAAGAGTTCATTTAACAGCAACTTTTGCCTGCCAACTGATGATGCCTCCACAGGTCTGCCAGAGTGAAAGGAGCCAGAAGTCTTTAAGTAAACAGTGCAGAAAGAAGAACTGAAGTAATTGCAGTCTTTGAATTACTGGTATTACTTTATAAAGAAAAATGCTGGCATGTACCCTCCTGCCTCTGCATAGCTTACAGTGCATACAGTCATTCTCAAAAACATACAAAATACAAGGAAAATGTATAACTAATAATTAACCACCACCCGACTAAAAGAAGTCTATTAAATTAGTATTTACCTTCAACATCAACTACCTAAATAAAAGGGCAAAGAGAACAGCTGAGTAACATCTTCTACATCAGATTCATTTCAGGCTATGAATATGAATAATGTTGACTCAACTTTTCAGATAGCAGAAGCTTTCCATTTCCCCTCAAAACCATAAAGCTGATATAGCATTAGTGGAAGGAGGATCCAAGAAGAATGTCCAGACCATGCTGGTACTCCCTCTCCTGCACTCGCTGGCAGCAGTATTAGGAAATGCCCAGCTCCAGCATCTGGCAGGAAAAGTCAGTGGAGTGGAGGAATGGAGGAGACAGGATGTCTGCAAACTCTTGAGAGGCACTGCAGGTTGAACGTGACTGGTAAAGTGCTGTTTCAGGTGTCCCAAACCCCATCTGCTTGAATTTATAGGTGACTACATGCTAAATGGCTGCAGATGGCTTGTTTCAAGAATTCTACAACTGATGTGCCACCAGGTATTCAGGAAAAAAAAAAGTAATGTTTCACAACTTTCAACAACCACATGAACCACATGGAGGGTGTGATAATTAGGCACACTCATTGAAGTACCACTTTTAATGCTGAAAGTTAATATAGTCTCCTCTAATTTATCTAATATCCTCAATCCTTGGTCTTCCTACTCAGGCTGCCAAAAGAGCCCTAATAATGTTATTTTAGGACACACCACAGCTGCCTGTAGACATTAGACTGGAGTAATTTCAGTGCACAAGTATTTTCAGAAAGCAAGAGGAAAAATCCTTTCTGCCACTGCTGACTTAGACTGAGCTTGTATGTGGATCCTTACGGGACAAATATCACAAGAAGAAGAATAGGCTTATTGTGAAGATAAGTGAACTAAGTCTCAAGACTTCATCAGTCCAATGGTCAAGCTCCTGTACAAGCCCGGAGCAAGTTGCTTCAGCTCCAGCCATCCACTTGAATATCACTACTGCAGGGACAACATTATTTCCTCTCACACACTCCCAGTCTATAACATCTATCAAGGCTTTAAATACTTCAGAAATGTTGTCTTTACTAACATATGTATCCTTATGAATGCACAGACATCTAGCTCAACAGCATTCAGTCATGGATGGAAAGAACATCCCATAAGATGTTTCAGTATTTCAATGTGGCACACTGGTAAGTTAAAAGCAGACCAAAGTTTACCAGCCACCACGTTAAACAATGAAAGAGTGAAACAAAAATTATTCTTTTGTACTTTATGTGTGGAATATTCTTTGTGGACCTCAAGGTTCAACTATTCATCAATGCAAAGCTGACATCGAGGACTCTCCTTTGTCCAGCCTCAGGCAATACAGCACAAAGAGATTGAGATAGCAGGGTGATGATTTAGTGCTCTTATCCCTGAACTGTTTTTCCTCATGCCTCTTGGTTTAGATCATACTTCCATCGCAGAAGCCCTGATTAATACTCAGTAACAACAAATCCCCCTCTAATTAATTTATGCAAAAGGAATGACAATGCATGATGAAAACCACATTCCAGATGATGCAATGCTCTGCTGAGAGATTGGCAAGTTCCCCTACATACTGTGATAACACTGACTAAGCACCTTTTTTATCTCTTCCTTACTGTCCCCTTCTTCCACGCTCCTTGTTGGGACCATTGTGTCCAGTTTCTACTCCCATCTCACAGCAAGCTTTTCCCAAAAGTCTGTACACCACACTGTCAAATCCAATTTCACTCCCCAGATGGATACTATGCTTTTGGGACAAGATCCAACTAACTGTCAAGTTAAAATCAACGTGCCTGTGTAGCAGCTGAACACTATTCATCTCTATGAGCTCTCACTTGCCCAAGTGCGTTTCTTCAGAACAATGAAGTTGTGCAGTCTCTGGCCTTGGAGTTATTGAAAATCTGATGGGACACTGTTTTGAGCAACCTGCTCTAACTGATCACAGGGTCAGCAGAAGAATTGGACTAGACAATTTCCAGAGTTTTCTTCCAACCCCAACTATTTCTAGAGTCTGTAAAAATACTTGTTAGCAGTTCCTTTTGAAGGCCACATCATCAAGAGCAAGACAACACAGGCTTAGCAAAGATATTAAATATACAACTGTTTAAAGGGATGGAATAGTCCTGAATCTGTGGAAACTTGTCAAATATTATGGCTAGGTAGCAAAAATAGTCATAGTGATACATGTCAAGTGTTCTGTGCATAATTCCAGGTGTCTTCCAATTTCCATGTAGAGCCCATTTAAAATAAATGACATGCAGATAACAATCCATTTCTTCCACCACATAGGTTATAGTCAATGCTAATGGCAGCTCTTTAGTCCATCACATTCTTACAGCTATAACTTTTCTTATGGAGAACTTGTCTTCATTGTAATGTTTCTTCATGCTTGGATTCAATTTTTAGCCCTAATCTTGCTTAGCAAGTATTGATTTCTCTGATTCCTTGAAAAACATGTTTCCAAACTTTTCCAAAGGCATCAACAAGCTTCCACAAACCAGATCCAAACTTTAGTGATTCATAATAGATCACTAGTAAATAAAACAACTGGGCCGGAAAATCCTGTGTTTCGTAGTGCTGTAAGCCAGCACTCTTGACCACTCTGTTTTCTTTCTTCACCTTGCAGAAGCTGAGAATTTTCTTATTTTCATCATTCCAGCAGCATTACTGACATGAAAAAATAACAGAAAATTACACAATGCCTGTTGTGAATAAATGATGATAAAGGTTTCACAACACAGCACACAATGCTTATAATGCACACACTTCCTCCTAATGAAACTCCAGATCTAGGAATGTGTTCTCCAGCAGCTTAAAAAAGCCATAAAGCTCTATCACCCTGATTGCAAAAATAGATTAAGTCTTCAGCTTATGACATAGGCTCTGGTTTTGGAGCTAAAGGTCACAGGCACCCTTTGCAATAATGACCATAAGCTCTGAACAATCACACTTGACAACCATGAAACCCATACTGCAATGCATTTGCTACGCATCCCACTAAGTCATGCTTGCATAATGTAATTTACTGTCATGCTAAATTATATAAAAATTTAAAGGAGCCTATATACCATTCTATGAATCCTCAATGTCAAAACCTGAAGTACCACTTCGTGTTGTGGCTCTCTGCTGCGTGAATAATGTTTTCATGCTGTAAAGGTTTCATATGTAGTTAATTACAAGCAGTTTAAGAGAGACAGGATTACAGAAGAAAACATTAAACTGAAGCATTATATTCCAATTCCTGCAAACACCTATAGAATAAAGACAAAAATCAGTCTGCAGCAGAAATTGTCATGTACACCAGCATTTCAGCTCAATGCTATTACAAGAAGTAGTTCAATAGTAGTGTAACACTATATCACCAAATCACATATAATATTTTATACTTATTGATGGCATCTTATATCCCCTCGTATACATAAGTTCTCCTTTCCAGGAGAAAAAACACAATCCATTCAAGATATGCTCACGTCGCTTTTCCCTTTTGTCTTTGAAGACATGCAGAAATCTCCCTATTTGTTAGACCATAACACTTTCTCTGGTGCATCTACAGAGTAAACAATAGTAGAAAATTGAGACAGAAGTTCTCTGCAACCAGATCAGGCTCTGTGAGCAGCTAATTGTCAAAGCCTGATGATCAGTCTAGGGTAATGTAGCCCACAAAGAGGCTATTTCTATGCCAGGCAGACATATTCTGTGACATCTCCTGTCTGCTACTGATGCCACCTTGATGTTTCATTTAACTTTTAACCAACTCTGCTCCTTCATTATTTCCTACACATGGGATGCTTTTTGTAACAAACTCAGCTCTTCTTCAAAGAAATGAGAATTATGTGTGGCACTTCATTCAACATGAATATCCATAATTTGGTCTACCAACAGCCATGCTGACACAGTTTTGGCTCCTTTCTACACCTATAAGACCTGTCAAGCCAGTACCTGAATGTCCATAAATCATCAACAAAATTATTGTTGAATTGTGTCTTTAGGGTGAAATTCTGCTTTCAGTCACATCTGAGCAGCTGCCTAGAATGCAATGTGGTGCTCAGGTGAAACTGGGCATGGGTTCAACCTTGCTGGTCTGTGAACAGGCACTGGAACCTCCCAGGAAGAGATCACTACTTCCCACTTGACTCCTGGTCCCGCTAGGAGCGTGACTTTCTCTTCTGTTTCAGTAATTCCCAGTACCAGCACATTGTGAGTAACCTTCCACGAGACCACAAGTCTCACCATCCACATTTCTGTGAGGTTTCTTCCACATTCACAACTTATTGTCCAAGTAAAACCATATTCCTCGAAGCTTACAATCCTCACAGGGCTTACAGGTACAAAAAAAAAAAAAGAGGGCCAGATTGAGACCATTTAGGAGCAAAATCTCCCAACACAGAAGTGGTACTTTTCAATAAGCTGATGATAAGTTTATGTTGTGCTTTAAAATCAAAAAGAATACGAGCTTCATCAATTACAGTGGTAACTATTAATGCAAACATGAACTCTTTCTTTTTTTCCTTCATACAGATTCAAAGTGCAATTTCAATGCTCCTGAGCAAATACCTCTTGCCCTTTCAGATCCTTAATATATCAGCCTTTTAGGGAGGAATCCAAATTTAAACTTCAAGGCCACAGACGCTCAAGACAACTCAGTCTCTACCCTATAAGAGCAAGGGGGAAGACAGTTGTAGATTTAATTTTAAGGAAACCTTTGTCTCTCCTCGGTCTCCCTCTCCCCTCACCTCCCTTTCCCAAGAAAATAATTACGTTGGAAGCTGATTCTCTTATCTCCTTTGAAAGAATTGACCAGCTTATTCCTCATCTGCAGCTTCCTAAAGTGATTCTTAAACTGAAGTGCTGTTCTCATCAACCTACCTAGCAACAACCGGGCAATAAGAAGCACCCTGCAAAAACTGTGACAGAACAAAATTATTTCACAGTGATTTATTAGGCATGCAGCCATTAATGACTTTGCAAGTGTGGAAAGCAAGATGAAAAGGCAGAGCCTGAGCCAACAACACTAGCTGTCAGAACATCATTGTCATCTATTGGGTTAGAAATATTTAAGACATCTGATGTTTCAGCCTGGCATAAAAACAGGCCTCGAAACAGCAATAAATTTGCACATTGAAGAGTCTGTTCAAAATCATAGAGGTTGACAAAGAAATGGGAGAAATTGTGCAGAGATATTTGTTTGTGTGACATTGAAAATAAAGGATCATGATCTCCAAGAGCATCAACTCTGCTGTCAGAGCTGAAGTACCAGAGGCAACATCCACTTCAGTGAACTGAAAGATGTTTTTATATTCATTTGCAGATGCTATTTTTGTCCCTATTGTGAAAAAAACCCTCTTTGTTCTTTTGAATAAAAAGTCACCTTACAATGTATTTGGGAAAAATCCAAGGAAGTGCTGAAGTTCTGCAATTCCCACCTGCTGGGAGCAGCAGGTGCTTGGCATTCGCCACAGTGAAGCTCTCAAGCAGGTTCTGCCCTCAGCTGCACTAACATAAATGCGACATAACTTTGCTGGCACTGACTGAATTAACCCAGCTGAAATTCAAAATAAGCAAGAGTGGAATCTCTCCTCTTTTTGCAGCAACATGGGGTTACAATGGTAACGTTAACATTAGAATTGATCAATTTTGCAAGATGAGAAAAGAACATACTGATCTCACTGCTGTGAGCTCTTACTCAGCAGACAATTGCATCCTGTCTTAGAATAGAGTTTTTAAAATGTTGAGAGCACTGCACAAGCATTATCTTCTAATGGCTTAAAAGGGAATTCTATAAAGCTAATGTCTTCATATTTCAGATGTGATGCATCTAGAAAGCAAATCTTTCTATTCAAATCTGTAGCAGCCTGTAGGGATATTTGGACCAGAAATTTCCATTTAGGCATCTCTAATTTCAAGACTTCAGAATAAGCTGCTGGGAAGGACAGAGGCTGATATGACCTCTACTTTACAAAGGTTCCTGCAATTATATTATGGTCCATCTTCATTACTAGTGTGTTAGTCAGTTGTGTATTTGCAAAGAAAACAAGAAACAAACTGAAAAGTTGTTCAATCAGTCCAGCAATTTAATTCTCTGCCATGCTAACAGAATACAGCATCCCTGACTTCACCCTTGGCTACTGAACGACAAGTTGAGAGCAGGCAGGAAACCCAACTGGCAGGAACTTAGTGGTCTACCACGATTCCCACCTACTTGTGCCAAAGGAGATGGAGCAGAGAAAGAAGGTGAAAATAGAGTGTTTCCAGACTTTTTGTATTATGTCTTTCTCACTTAAGAAAGATATACCTGAGAAATGCCCTGGAGTGTTGCAAGACATAAAACCAGTTTTTTTATATTGATCCATTTTTCCCACTCTCACAAGCAAATGCAAATATGTAGGAGAGGGAAGAAAAGCGTACAACTTTCTTTTCAGACATGTCTATTATTTCACAATCCTCTAACCTAATTGTAGTGTATTTTGCATTACTCTTTTTCTGCACGCCACGTGTCTTACTTTTTCAGTCAGCATTTCTATGTGACTGATAGATCTGTTTCAGGGTAGCCTGCATCACAACAGTACCTTTCTGCCCCACTGTTGCTCTTTGAGAATTGACTCCTCTCTCCCTTCCTACTCAGACCTTGTTAGTCCTTCTCTTGTTCCTAACGTGAAGATTTCAATGAGCAAGAATTACATGTCTCAGCAATAAACATGATCTCAGAGCAAAACAAAGAAGAGGATGAACAAAATAAAAATTACTGTCTGGTGAAAGCTCCCTTGACAAACTACAGCTACACTGACAGGCGCCACTGAAATAATAGGAATGATGCTTCAAAACAACAGCCAAGAAAACGTTATGAAAGAGAAAAAAAAACACTCTAAATGGATCTTTTCAAATGCAGATTCCACTGTCAAATGAAGAGAATGAGAAAAATGTTCTTTCATATAGCACAGCCATATTTAAACTCTGCCAGATAACAGAAAACCACCAAAAATGTGAGTACAACCTGAAAGATCCTGGCCCCAACAGTCTATTTCAAGATGCTAGAATGATGTAGAATGGAATGGAAGGATCATATTTTGGGGATGTAAAGAAGCGAGGGAAGGTGCTATCTCATTACCAAATCTTAAATTTCTTCCAACTGGGTGAACAATAAAACTTGTGTCGACTTCAGTGCAATATCAGGCAGTTGCAGGCTTGTGTCTGCGTAACCACCACTACCAAGGTGACAAACTGCATAGCAAAGAAGCCAAGAGATTAATGACCACGAAAAATTACGGCCCACTACTGATAATGTTCCATTCAAAACAGAACTAAGGCAACACTCATGAAGAAACATTTTCTGCGGGCTTAGGGAGGCAATTAGGAGAAAGGATTAGCCTTCATCTGTCAATGATTCTTAAGTGTGAACAAGTTAACTTCAGCACTTTTCCTCCTCAGCTTCACAACAATGAAATGGGGAATATTGCTAAGTACTGGTGTGATCAGAGTTAGCTGGTGGCAGAAGGTATTTCAAAAAGCACCAGATGGATCCTGCAAAATCCTGCAGCAACTGCAGCTTCTCCCAAACTACCTATGACTCTTCAGCAGGCAGAAAATGCAGCTGCTTAGAGTAGAGGTGGAGACCCAGCCACAGAGAAGTGCCTGGTCACTCTGAGTTGGGGGCTAAGGGGCTGTGGAAAAAGATGGCAGAGACAACGCAGCAGGCAGGGGGGAAAGGAAGAAGGTGCACAAAGTGAGTGGTGTTTTGATGTGGCACATTTTATTTTCTTGATATTTTACATCTCTATTGTGAAGTACTACTGGCAACATGCAAAGATTATTGCCTAAAAACTCCAGTCACAAATGCATAGGCAACACCCATGTTAGCAGGAACAGATCCTTTTCTCCCAGTCCTGAATGCATTCAGAGCTCCAGAAGTTTGGCTTAAGCTCCTGGGCTTGCATTCCTCTCCAGAGAAAAACAAAATCTGCAGAAGAGCCTTGTAGTTCTCCTCCATTTTATTCCACACACTCAAGACACCTAATAAATTTGCTTTGACTTCTTACTCTTCCCTCAAACAAAGGAAAAACTTAGAACCAGAAGTATCATTTTGCTCCCTTGCTGGCCTGGCAGAGACACATGTAGGACTGTTCCCCATTTTTATATAATCAGATTTTTATAAAAGCAAACAACCCAAACAAATTGCACAGAACAAGACACGGGGACTAGCCATTTCTTGACAGAAGCACCGAAACCAAAACCACATTAGGACTGAGATTAAAAACCTAAATAGTTACAGTGATAACAAGAACGTCCTAATAGTAAGGAAAAACAGTAATCAAAGTTTTGAAAGGCATGTAAACTCTGAAGACAGAGCCAGACAGCCTTTTAGTGCTTACTAGGAATAGAGAGAAACTTCTACTCTGAGATTATTCTGCATCTATCTGCTACATTTTCTTGCGTGTTTCTTTATAGCGTGACTGTACAAAACAGAGCCAGCAAACAGCCTGCATGGCTCACTACGCCGCTCCACCATGGCAATACAACTGTTCCTGCTCTTTTGGCAATAAACATCTGCTTGTGTCCAAATCTAAGCAAGCTCCGTGTTCCGCAGCACTGGCTAATTCAGATGTGGATTAGTCCTGAGAGAGCGAAGAGTCACATTAAACACCGCTTCAGCCGCAAGGCACGGACAGTTCCCAGAGCCAAACCTGGGGATGTTGAAACCTGCATTTGGGGGTGGACAGATCTCTCGCTAAATCCCCTGCATGCGAACTGGATGGGATGTACCGAACCAAACGCCGAGTCCAGGGCAGGGGAGCCGTGGTGCAGCCAACGTTATCCTTACTTTTCTGTCCCGCGGACACTGCACCCTGAGCTCCCAGCGCTGCACGAGGGGCAGAGAGCGGGAAAACCCTCATGCTCCAGCTCACCCCAGACGGGGAGGATTTACCTGTTGCACAAGGCTGCACACACACCCCCCCCTCAACTCAGCTTCCCCCAAACGCCTTTTGCTGTCAAACATTCCCCAGCGCCAAAGCCACGCCAGCTGCCGAAGGAGAGGAAGAGCACAGGGAGCCACTTACAGGGATGTGCACTCGCAACATGAGTTTCTTCTGGTTGGAGCTTTTCTTGCTGCTGCTGGAGGCATCTTTCTTCTTGTCCATGGCAGTGCTTCCCATCCCTTCACCCAGGCGTGGTGCTGGGCGACGAATCTGGAGAGGGAGGCTCCTCTTCCACCTCCCCCCACCGTCCCACCGGCCGCAGTTACTCCAGGCTCCTTATTTTCTTTATTTCTTGGTTTTTTTTTTTTTTTTTAATGGCCTTGGGGGGGGGGGGGGGGGTGTGGAAGCAGGAGAGGGAAGGGGAGGAGTTTCTCCAGCTCCGGCCTTTAATCCCAGCAGAGAGGTGTCAGGGGGACGTTTTTAAGAGCATGAGATACCCCTACAAACGCTGCTCGCTTTCTCACCCTTCCGCCCTTTCAAAAATATCCGGAGCATCCTGGGGGGGTGAGAAAGTTTCCTTCCCCTCGCCCAGCGCGGCCGCACTCTCCCCGAAAGAGAGAGAGAAAGGAAAAAAAGAAAAAAACAACCCAAAAACACCCCAAAGCCACAAAAACCCGAAAAGGGGAAGGCGCTGGAGCAAGGAGGGGGGGAGAAGAGCTGGGGCTGTGCCCGCATCCCCCGGGCCGCTGGAACATAGAGGGTAAAAAAGGTAGGGATTCACCTTCCCGAAACGCACAAAGGCGGTTCCTTCCCTCCCGACCTCACGGGCTGGTTCCTCACCTCCCTCCCGCCAGGACTGCTCCCGGTGAAGGAGGGTGATTTCCCGCGGAGGCAGACCCTTCCCAGCCCTAGTCCCTGCCGCGGCGCCCTTGCGCAACCGGCTACGCTGGGCTGGAACGGGGACCGAGACCAGGAATGGGGCTGGCAACAAGGACCGGGACCAGGAATGGGGACTGGGACCGGGGATGGGGCTGGGAACAAGGACCGGGACAAGGGATAGGACTCGGAACAGGGACCAGGACAAGGGATGGAACTGGGAACAAGGACTGGGACAAGGGATGGGTCTGGGAATTGGGACAGGGACCAGGAACGGGGCTGGGAACAAGGACCAGGACCAGGGATGGGGCTGGTAACGGGGACCGGACCGGCGCTCCTGCCAGGCTCCCTCCACTGGTCACAGCGCTGCCCTCCCTCTTTCTGCCAGGGAGCTTGTGCCAAGCCCAGGAGGACCAAGGTCCACTCTAGAACACGAGTTATTCCACTCGCTCCCTCCAAAAAGCCTTCAAACCTGAAAATTTTGGCTTTATAGAGTATGAGAATGTTAAATCCTTTCCAAATCCACTGCACCTGTGGCTGTACCGGTTGCTGCCTTGCAGCTACAGAGCAAAGCCATCCCTTGCCACCCCTGCTGCCAGGTAGGCTTTTAGGTCTGGGATATCTGGAGACAGGGATGCCTTGGCATCCTATGGTGCAGAGTCTGCACCATAACTACCTCTACCAAATCTTACGGGATTCTATAAGCACTGAGGGGATAAGAGTAAGTGTTTTCCATGAAAATCTTCTTATTTGCTGAAAAAAAGTAGGATTGTGATGGCTACCTTCAAGAAATACAAGAATTCATATTTATTCCTTCCTCATGGAAGTCTCAGTATTTAACATTTGCAAAGCTAGATCGGGCATAAAGTTTGTAGCCACTTCTTTAAAACCATAAAGAGTCAAATAAAAATATGAGCCCTCTTTTTAATGTTATATATAGCCACCCTAAGGGTTCCTACAAGTAGTCATGGAAGGAAATAGACCTGGAAATGAGACCACAGGGATTAACAACATTGTCATCTCATCAGAAAGGGATATTAACAGCACACAGACCGAGTAAATTCCCCCAGAGAGTAAACAGTGCCAGGGGAAGCCTGGAAGTCCCCCCAAAAAAGAGGAGTGGTGTCTGTAACACACTTCCCCCAACATTTATATCAACTTTTCTGCCAATGAAATTCTGCTGCCGAGGGATATGGGAATAACAACTGACCCCTTGAATCAACAAGTTAGAAAACTACTCATAAACATGTCTATCAAAAAAACTGTCAGGACAATTTTCATTGCCAGTGTGGTCTTTAAAGTTAAAAAAAAGGAAAAAAATGGTAGGATTTCTTTAGAAGCATTTGAGCACCAGGTATTGTAAATAAGATCTCCTGGCTCTTGTTTATTACATTAACAGATGTCTGAGGTGGAATAAAATCTACCATATATATGATCAGTTGCCTTCCTTATGAAGAGTTGTTTCCTACAATATTGTAATTTATTTTCCACATTTAGTATTTTGAATCTAAATCCACTCCTTTTCTTCTTGTAGATTATTTAGATGAATAATGGTGGATAATGTAAAATAGGTTTTAGGCAGTAACATGAAGGCAGTATGGCCAAACTCCCAAACCTAAAAAAATCCCACGAACGAGCCTCCCCACTCCTACCATGATATTACCCTAAGCATATTTATAACTTCAATAATACTACAATGAGGGGTGATTCTTACTTTCCTCCTTTGATCTTCTAAGATCCCAAATCTGACCTTTGATCCTCCAGCCATATTTTTAAACTTTTCATTGCAGCTCTGAGGATTAGACACACAGTTTTATAAAAAACAAAGCCAAAATCCCTCTACAGCTGCCAGACTCCAGGAGCTTAACTCCCCATAAAATCAAGTGTTAATAAGACCCTGCTATAAAATAAAGGAATCGCCAATTATTTAAGACAGTAAAGCATCATGTTTTTATCCTTTTTTAATCTTTCAGGGACAAACACATATGAACCAGCAACATTGTAAATACTTTTAATGAGAGTCCAAATTATTTTTTCCACTTTAAATCCTGTCAAATTTCCTAACAACCGTGTTTTCTGAGGCATGTAAGCATCCAAATTACTAATTTCATAGGCATATAGGTGCTATAATACTTCTGAGAACATCACCCTCAGTACTTAGATGTTTCATGCACCCTCAGGAGGGCAGCAGAAGAGGTTCTCTAACACACCAGCCACATGTTGCCTCCCCCAATACCACCTAAGTGCTCCCTAGTACCAAGCCATACCTGTAACTCCACGGAAGTAGCACGTGCATGTTGGACTACACTCCGTCACAGGACTTGCTGTAGTTATTCCTTAAATACAGGTTGAGTGAATTTTTCCACGATTAGTTACAAGAGTTCATTCCTAAGTTTATAAAACAGCCATAAACTTTTGTTTTGAGCATTGGTTGTATTGATTGTAGTTGCCATAAATACAATAATATGACACCAGTTAACTTCTGTGCTGAAATTTCACATCCAATATCTAGAAATTTTTTTAAGACTTTAGGTGAAAAAGTGGGTCTAAAAAAAGTGGAGCATGAGGAGAATTATCTGAGTTGCTGGTGGTTTTTAAGTCAACATTTTTTGCTAGTGCTTTAGAGTTTGCTGTTAGTAATATCACCAAGCACTTATAGAAAGACTACCTATGAAAATAACTGTTGCTCTTTCTCTTCAGACCACACACATTAACCTTACTGGAAGCATTTCATGTAGTCTGTAAGTATTTTGTAGTCACTAAAATCTTCAGAAGTCTCATTTTGGGGACTAAGTTTCCCACTACAAATAATGCCTATATTACACCAGGATAAATATTTTATTTTCTCAGATCATTCACATTATTTCATATGTATGTGTATAATACTTTCTTACATCAGACTCCCAAGCCTTTTTAAAATGTTTCCAGAATTTAAAGACAAATCCTTGAAAATCTGGCTTCTGTGGAGGCCAGAGAGGATATACACCCTTAGATCTGTCTGCCCACACTCACCTGCTGCCCGTTGACACTCAGCATAGTGCAGGGAGCAGCTTTCAAGTCAAGTAGAATATAGTCAACATGAGGAAATATCTGTAGAGAGCTAAATTGCATTGTTTGCAGCAAAACTGCAATTAAAATGATCTTCCATGGGGAAATTTATTCGGGAAATTGCAAGCCTGCCAGGAAAGCATAACTGGCTGAAGTAAGGTGAGATAATGATGATAATGAAGTTCCCAGAAGCATAACAGCAGTGAAGTCTGACAAATGTTTACACTGAAGGCGAGAGGTTGTGTGGTCAGGTGGCTGTGCTTCCTCTCCAGGCTGTCAGACACCTTCTGGTACGTGAGTGGTTACTGAAATAAACTCTCCCTCCTCACCTGCAGCTCAGCAGCACACGCTGCTATTTTAAAACTGGGTTCTCTGGTTGAGCCATTGTGTCCTACAGTGCTCTCCCTCTTACACCATTCCTGCTGGTGCGCTGGTCACTCCAGAGCCACTGCACTGATTCACCCGCTGAGTCAGCAATGTCTTCTCATGTGGACCATAACAGAGAGGAGGTGAGAGAGCAGCAGCTTCATAGGATCTTTCTAGGCTGTTTCTCTAATTTAATCTGACTCCTAATTTCTCTTCAAACAGCCAAAGGCAGGGGCAGAATTTTTTGAGTTTTCTTTCCTAAAAGTGTCTCACTTGCAGATCTTTTGCAGCTTCACAATTGATCCTGGGCATCAAAAAGTTTCCGAAGTCTTCATTTGAAATGAGTAGGCCCATGCTGTGGATTAGTTTGGGTTGTAGAGACCCATAGCATGGCGCTCTGCAGCCATAGCCTTCCTGCAGTTGCCCACATACTTTGTTGTACTGACACCACAAGAGCAGATGCAACCACAGTAAAACAAATGGGTGCACAATATGATGACCTGAACCCTGTTCTGTGGTTCACATTAGTGCCAGTGCTGTACTGTAGATGATACTGACAGGTAAGTTCAGGTTCTCATTTGCATCACTGTAGTGTAAGAGTAAAAAAAGAATAACACTCTCAGAGTCATCTCTGCATAGACCATGAGTGCCTGGGAGACCTGATTAGCTACAAACACGAAAAACACATTTTCTTTTTTTGAACCACGACAGCTTGACAAAAGACCTTGAAGCTGATTTTTCAAGGTTCACACAACCTCCGTTGGTTCTGAGAGCCAGGAGAGCCTTCCAATGACCAAAATAAAATACCTATTTTTTTTTATTGGTTTCTATATACAAAAAAAAAAATCCATTAACTGGAATGATGCTGTTCAGCCTCAAGTTTTCCTAGTACTGAAGTATCACAGAAGAAATAGAAAATGCCCTATAAAGCATCTAATTTCCTCCTTACTGATACAGGAAAATTACTTTCGCTTTTTCTACTGATTGTGATTCAGATTTCTGGCTGTTAGCCAGACACAATACTTAATACTTTTGATTTGTATATATAGGCCTACAAGTTAGACAGATAACCTCAATCAAAACTTAATATAGCAGATAATGTGCAAAACCAGTGGAAAGATACTCATTTCCCATATAGCATGATTTCTGTCAGTCCCGTAAATTAACATAGAGAAGCACAGATAGGCTTCAAGAGGAGTCTGCCTTTCATTTTCTTTTCCAACACTGTGTAATGCAGTACATCAGCTAAAAGAGAGTTTAAAGGAGACAGAGGCATAGTTCTACCAGATTTGTGTCGGCACAAGAACAAAAAGTGTTTTCAGCAGTAAAAATACTTCCATGTTCTTCCCATTGAACTGGGAAGAATTCAGAGAGTTGAAGAATTACAAACTCACTTTCTGTGAGCCTTCTCTGCGCAATAATCTCAGAATGTACTCTTTGGCAAAGAGTGTGTTGGGCCTCAGACAGTATAGTTCCTTCTGGAGCAAAGTGGGAGAAACTTCCCCAAAAGATCTGCCTGTCACTGCTTGATGTAAGATCTCAAAGAAAATAATTTTTGCATGTTTAGCTTCAAATTTATTATGCTGCAAAGTTCTGGTGGCAATGTGTCCCAGAACTCACCTGTAGCAGTGTTCCTCCACTTGACCTCTGCCCAGGGCTGGTTGTTAGGCTCTGTCTAGGGAAAGTAAAATTACACTGACCAAGAGTATTTCCTGCATAAACCAATTCAAACACATTTTCTTACATGGTATCAACCAACAACAGCAGAGCACCAGAAACATTATGTGTGGAGAACCAATGAGAAGGTGATCATTTATGGATGAGACAGGGAGTGAATAAAAAAGGAAGAAATCACAGAATTATAGGAAACCTCATCTGCCCAGTGGCTTCAAGAGGATCAGAATAGACACTCAGACTTTATAGAATAGAATCATAGAACGTCTTAGGTTGAAAGGGACCCTCATGGATCATCAAGTTCAACTCCTGTCCTGGCATAGGACAAAGCCAAAATTCACACCATGTGTCTGAGGGTGTCCAGGACCTGTGGATATCACAACATGCATGCAACAAGATCCAAACGTCAGAAAAGCATGAGGTAAATGCAACTTCTCCCTGTTTTCATAAATAAATTGTATTTCTCTTGTACCAAAATCACAGTCTCCAAATTATTCTTGCTTGCAACAATGCCAACATATTATTTAATCCCCAGCTATTCCATCCAATTGAGGTGCTGCAGCAATTGTTTTTATGCTGCTCCATCCGTAATGAGTGCTGGCGACCACAATGAGCAGGTGTGAAGTTTGGATTGATGCAGATCCAAGACGCCATCTCCTCAGAACCAAAGGTCATATGTTGGGAAGGGTGCTCAGAAGGAGAGCTTCCATCTGTGCTGGCAAACTAAGCAGCATCAGGACAAAGGCCTGAGCACTGTGCTGTGACTGTCCATGTTGTTAAGTTGATCACAGTCTCTGCAGAGTTCTGGCTCAGGCTAACTACAGCTCTCCAAGACACTGCTGAGGCACGGTTCAGGAATTAACACTGGTCAGGGATCATTCCCAGTAGGAAGCTTGGACATGGACACTCTATTTCAGAGATAAGCCATGTTGTACTAGTTGGCCTCACAGCAAGAAAGCCATCTGAGATCTGCATCTGGATTTAAGCCAAGACGATGGAAATGTTAGATCCTGGCTTCCCTGCTTGCCTGGAATCTCTACAAACAAAACTAAAGTTGCTCCTCAGTCTTCTCAAGGCCTGTCAGCAGACCAATTCCATAGGAAGAGATAAACACAATGCCACAGAATCACAGGATTATAGAATCACAGAATGGTCAGAGTTGGAAGGGACCTCTGGAGATCACCCAGTCCAACCACCCTGCTAAAGCAGGGTTACCTACAGCAGGCTGCACAGGAACATGCCCAGGCAGGTTTTTAATATCTCCAGAGAAAGAGACTCCACAGCCTTTCAGGGCAGCCTGTTCCAGTGCTCCATCACCCCTTGTCTTGTCACTGGGCACCATCGAGAAGAGTCTGGCCCCATCCTCTTGACGCTTGCCCCTACTATACTACTACTGTTTTCAGCAGAAAATGAGTGATACAAGGAGGAATGCTCTTCACGTTGCACTGAGCAATATAATGATGAAGGCACCAAGGACCATAATTATTAGGAAATCATTCTGACACATGAATGGTGATGGATGTATCCAGTTAAAGACTATGTATTGTGACTTACTACGATGATGACGGAATTCCAAAAGAATGTATTTATAACATAGCAAGCACAGATTTAACACATTTCATTTTTCAACTCAGTCTGAGGTTCTAAAGCCAGAAGAAGAGCTTTAAATCTCTCTGACAGTGTCAGAAAATGTAGAAAATGACAGTAAGGGAAGATTTACAGTAATATAATTTCATGTCAGGAAGAACTTGTGTTTTGAATATCTCAAAATAACTGTATGATTTTTCTTAAGATAATTGTCTAAAATCTTATTGGAAGACTTCTAGAAGCAATGACCATCTAGGTGACCCTAGAGCAGCGGTGTCAAACTCACAGCTCCCACACTGGCAGAAGTGTAGGGGCAAGGAGCTCAGCACTGCCGCCGCGTAGAAACAAGGTGCCAGGCCACATAAAACAAGGTGGAGCGTCGGATTAGGCCCACGGGCTGTGAGTTTGACACTGCTGCCCTAAAGCATAAAGGTGCTCCCCACACTGAATCTATAGAGATCCCAGCTGATTCAGTGTAGCTTCATTGAGATTATTATTTTTTCTCAATTAAAATTTTTATTACGTCTCATTATGCAAAGTACCTGGACTTCAGAGTCTTAAAGGAAAAATGAAATGTTAACACTAGAGATGTGTATAATCTCAGTAGATATATGCAGGATAAAAAGCAAGTTAAAGAAAAGGAATGGGTCAAGGAGAAATTCTAGATTTTTAAGATAGAAGACAAAACAACAAAAAAAATCATTAACTGATTGTGTTCTGTCACTGATGCAGGGGTTATAGTTGTAATGTTCCAAGGTAGGACATTAAATAATATGAAAGGCACAAGGTACAGTTAACATGAAACCTCAGAAGCACACTGGCCATGCAATCAGAGTCCTTTCTACTGAATGTCCCCCCCAAAAATGAAAACCAGTATAAAAAAATAGTTCTTACCTTTATAAGTGGTAACAATAGGGCCTCATTTTTGGGCCAACTTAATTATTTTCAACACAAAGCAGTCAGTCTTCCCAGCACTCCGGGTACTCGACGCTGCAGGGAGAGTACAGAGAATAAGTTTTGAATTTATGTTATTTTAAGTCAAATCGACTTGCCCATTTGTGCTGTTTACTCCTTATTTGGGAGTCAGCTCACAGGGTCAAACAAACAGAAGCAACCAGCAGGAATATCTCTTGTTTTAGTGAATGAGGACACAGTCAGAAGCTTGCACAAAATGCTGGGAAAATGTGGAAGACAATAGGAAGTATCGATGAAGTGCAACTGCCTGCAGGAATCATGAAGGAAAGGGATGCAAAAGATCTGCTTGGAAAGAACAGATGTCAAGGTCATATTCTACAGAACAAGGAACTCACACTTCTAAGGGTGAGCGACAGGGTCAGGTGGTGGAGAGAAAACTGGCCAAGAATCAACACAGAAAGCTCTTCCAACTGAAATACATGACAGACAGCTGCCAACCAGAATGAAAGAAAGGTGGCTTCTTAGTAAAAATCTTGCAAAACAACACGTAAGTAATAATAAAGTCCTAAAATGCCCCGATGCCAGCCCTGAGAGGTCCCTAACAACAGACTAAAAGCAAAACTGAGAAGGGGCACAGATCATCAGGTTTTTATTTACTAGAAAAGCTATAGGAAAATTTAATCACTGAAAGGACTGGAGCATCCCCTTAGCATCAGTAACACAGGACACTTGCATGGGACGATATGATTTGACAAAGGAAGAGCAAAGGGCCATGTCTTCTCTTCCAGTGCCCTTCCCTATTCACAGAGCAGCTGGATTTGGCAATACTTAATATAATGAACTTCTAAAATCCTGCAACAAAGCAGAGCTCCTGTGTGAAAAGTTGCTGCTGCTGTAGGACAGAAGACTGAAATCAGCAAACACTCGTAGGAGAGGAACAGAACCTACAAACTGGAGGAGAATGAATAGCAGGAGAAAGATCGAAACAAGAAAACTAGAGTCCTGTATCAGATGAGATGAAACAGCTTCTGCATCTGTTTCTGCAAGCATCTCTGTAAGCTTCCCAGATGACAGGAAATGTCTAACCTGGAACTTGTGGTCTTCTTTTTAAATATAAATTTCTTTTCTTTTGTTTTCTGGTATTCATAAAAAGGTGGGTGGGAAATGTGGGAAACTCTCTAAGCTGAGGGAAATACGTTCATTACACCCCAGCATTACTGTGGTCCACACAAGACCCATTTCCACTGGGAGATGATCATGAGGTGAGGGGTCCCAACAGTCTCGGTGCTCTAGTCCAGTGTGTCCATTATGGGACCACAAAAGCTTGGGTGAAAGGACGGAGAGAGAAGTCATTCTCCTGTCAGATTCCTTTCTGCCCATCAACGTTACTCCTGATGGCATGAAGCTGATCATGTGGAAGATTTTTTTTTATTGCATAGCATTGAGCACTACTGAGTATTCTTAACAGAATTATGAATATATGAACTGATATTTAATATATAGAAGGTTATAATGACAAGGATTTTATGTCTGGGAACTCCAAATCAGAACTGCAATGCATCTGTATTTTGACTAGTATATTACAAGAGTAATTAAATAATGTATAACTAATTAAGCATATAAGAGAACCATCCATATGTACAATCACCATATCAGGTCTAATTGTATATTAAAGACAATGCCAAAGTAAAGATATAGAACTGCTAATATGCAGACATAAACATATGTGCATATGCAGCATATAGCTCTCAAACCAGTCTCAAGTATTCCATATAAAATTGGCCCCAAGGCAACTATTTTCTAGTGAGGAAAACACATTAATGCTGGAAGCAAGCCATTAATTACTAAAGTTGGGGCTAATCTGCAATCTTATCATAACGGAAGTTGGGTTTTTATCAGGACTTTAGGATCCATATTAAACAAATACTATCTCACTGCCAAAATACAATGCAAAATGCAATGTGTTTGATTTAATGGAATATTCAGATTTGATATTCAGATGCCAGTCTTAGGCTCTTGATACTCAGAATTTATTTTTGGTATATGCACTAGCAATTACCCCATTCTTCAAACCCCTAAAGTTTGCTGTCATTCAGCTCAGCAGCAAGACTTGATTCCTGGGAGTGGAAATTCAGACATTTTATTTTAAGATGTTTGGAGATGAAGGGACAACTTTTCTCATTAATCTCTTCAGAATCTGACAGTAATCCCTTAGCAATCCCATGTGTGGAAACACACATGTCCCACAAAATCAGAGCAACTTCCGGAAAAATACTTTTAGTACATTCTGCTCTTTAGCACTAAAAGAGAAGCTGAGGAACTTCCAACACCCAAACAAGTGTATCTCAAAATTCACTGAATCACACAAAAAATTACAGCTTCCATGGTAATGTTGAGTGAAGGATACCATGTTCATATCTGTAAAAAATATCTCTCATTAACTCTTTTCACAGTAAAGCTACTTCATTATTTATCCTTAGAATAAGCAACTAAAAACAAGTTGATCCAAGATAGTAGATGGTGTTTCTCTCTTTAGTATTTACTGGGAGAGCCCAGATATTTCAAGTTGTAAAAGCCAAATTAAAACAAATGCCCCAAAACTGTAAAATTGCTCTAAGCAAATAAAACGCTCTTGGCATCAAAGCATTGCTGAGCAAGAGGAAACACGTATTTTCTCCATAAAGAAAACTGGAGAGCACTGGAATTACAGGTTTATAAGCTATTTCAAAATCATTAATCTGACTCTTAAACTGAAATCTAAAGTTGATACCAGAATAAATGTAAAATAATCAGGCATGTATACATTTTGTCAAGGAATTAGAAGAAGTTTCTCATATATAAGAGCAAGGAAGTTCTGGAATAGATTTTCAGTGAGAAACATGGGCAAAAATAATAACAGCAATATTCATGGAAGGGATTATCTACAGTATGACATGCAGAATAACAGGTGTTTGGAATATGTTCTCACACAGAATGTAAACATTAATCTCAGAATTTTACCCAGCAAGGTGTGATTACCAAACAGTTAGTGTCAGGTTCACAGCTTGATACCACAACTGAGTTTATATTGTTCAAATGCAGCCCTCAGCTTACCTCTTATTCAGAGAAAAAAATGTAACCCTAAAATCTTGGTGCTCTCAAGCTACAAAGCCTAAATTGAAAGCACCAAAGATCAGATCATCTATCAAGCTCATTTTGAGTTATAAACTTAAATTGAACAATTTACTCACTTGGGTGAAAGACTGTTACTCCCTTACAACAACGTGGCTCAAAGTTAGCTACTCAAGTGCTCAGAGTCCTTTGATGTTTTCCCAGAATGTACGTGCCTGCCCAGAAGGAAAGGTGAGTTCTCAAAAAATTCACTGGAAAGGACAAGAGTGACTCATTTTGTCATACTCCTACAGTCTGTGAGATAGTTCTGAACATTATGAGACTGTTTCAGAGGTCTTGGTGTCTCCTGGAAGTACCATGAAGCCAAAGAAGGTCTGGCACCACTATGAGTGTAGCAATTCAAAATCACTTCTCAACCAAGTAACAATGAGCTTGGTAAAGATTAATCTTAAGGTAAAGATTACTATAATTACTATAATAAGGCTTACTAAAAGGAAATTTTTTGTAATAGCTCAGAGTATTTTAGGGAAGTGTCCTGTGGTATGAAATCTCCGGAAGTGAAATACTTCCAGAGCACAGGGCAATTCTCGTTGGAGGAAAAGGAATACAATCAGTGAATAACAAAAAAGTGCCCGCAAGTTAAGGAAGAAAAACAAGGGTGGAGGCCAAATCAGTTGTTGACTGCCACTGGACATGAGAGTCCCGAGCTATCTGCCCTCTGTCGCTACTACTGACACAGGAATGTGTTGTCCTCTTTGTACTCCCAATTCACACAAGTCACTGAGAGTTTCTCTTCTGAATCAAATGTCATGGTAAGCTTCAGTTTTATAGTGGTTTGCAGACACAGTTGTGTAAATGCTGAGCACCTCACAGAGCCTTCAGAAGCTTCCTGAAATCAAATGCTGAACTTGTCTCATGCAAGTAACAAAACCACAAACGAGTCCTTTCATGTGCCTTTATCACAGTAGATCTTCAGCTTTTTTTGTATTCTTACAAAGTAAAGAGCCCGAGTAAAGCTATTTTACATGCATTAACATTAACCTATAAAAATTTACATTTTCTCTTCTGATAGACAGAAGAGATTTGGACCTCTTGGTGATAAACATTGATAATCATTGCTCAACATTTTAAAATGTGCCTATTTAAACTTGGTATGAGCATTCTGCACATTTTTTTTAGTGTCCCTCCAAAGTGTTTGCATGCTTTCTGCAAAGAAAACAAATAGAACAAATATTATAGCACTTCAAGTTGGTCAATTATTAGCTTTTGCATACTCAGATCACAGTATTTCTTTACAAGGACACATGTTAATATATAATAGAAGTGTATTTAAGTTCTTTTTTTATTTAGTTTTCAGACTCATACTGCAATCTTATAAAGTCAGCTTTAAAGTAAGTTAATTAAAGAAAGGCCTTTCAGAAAAATGAGCCACATATAATGACATGTAACAACTGGACCTAAACAGAGGAAAATTATTTTAGTTTTGTACCAGTCCCAGGCTGACAGTTGACATGCACCCCACCAGCCTCACTTAAGACTGGGTGAACTGTCCATAACAGTCTTAAACTGTGATTCTAAAACTTGTCAGATCAGAAAGTTGTAATAAATGTAGTGGGCCAAATTTACAACACACTTTTTCAGGCAAGTGGTGCCTACCACAGCTGTGAAGATGCAATTGTTATTTGATATACAATCAACATTGTGCAAGGTCCTGCACCTGGGTTGGGTCAATCCCAAGCACGAATACAAGCTGGGCAGAGAACGGATTGAGAGCAGCCCTGAGGAGAAGGGATTTGGCTGTGCTGGTGGATGAGAAGTTCAACAAGACCCAGCAGTATGTGATGTAGTCCAGAAAGCCAACCGTATCCTGCTTTGCTTCAAAAGAATTGAGGGAGGGGAGGGAGGGGATTCTCCCCCTCTATTCTGCTCTTGTGAACCTCACCTGGATTTCTGCATTCAATTCTGGAGTCCTCAGCACAGGAAGGATGTGGCTGTGTTAGAGCGAGTCCAGAAGGGAGCCATGAAGATGATCAGAGGGCTGGAGCAGCTCCCATATGAGGAAAGACTGAGAGAGTTGGGCTTGTTCAGCTTAGAGAAGACCAGGCTCCAGTGAGATCTTCTAGCAGCCTTCCAGTACTGAAAGGGGCTACAGGAATGCTGGGGAGGAGCTCTTTATCAGGAAGTGCAGGGATAGGATGAGAGGTAATAGCTTTAAGATGGAAGATGGGAGATTTAGATTAGATATTAGGAAGATATTTTTTCCTGTGAGGGTGGTGATGCCCTGGCACAGGTTGCCCAGAGAAATCATGGATGCCCCATCCCTGGAGGTGTTCAAGACCAGGTTGGATGAGGCTTTGAGCAACCTGATCCAGTGGGAGATGTCCCTGCCCATCGTGGGGGGCTGGAACTAGATGATATTTTAGGTCTTTTCCAAGACAAACCATTCCATGATTCCATCATTTTGAGGATGTAGAAATGGTAACAGTTGAAAAACTGAAAACAAGTTTAATCCAACTTGTGCACACAAAACCCCAAATGGCCAGGTACCCCAAATGGTACACATAGAAGTCAAAATTTCTAGATGTTGTTCAGAGGAACTAGGAAAATGTGACAGAAAAATATTTTATTCCAAGATGGATTAAGGTAAGTAAGAATTTGTGACCCAAAATCCTCCTAACATATAGTCACAGAAAACAATGACTAGACAAAAAAGAAAGGCAAAAAATTATTCTCTGGTAGCCAGAGAATAGCAAACTCACTCATGCAGCCTAAAGACAAAGACTGAGCCAAGGAACCAGAGACTAAAAGTAGTCTGGACTGACCTGGCTCACTGGGGAACTTTTGATAAGATAAAGAAAATTGTATCGGAACAGTCCAGTTCAACAAACTGCCTGAACTTTGTACTCTTGTGTCAGATACGAGCAGTTTTAATGCAAGGAGGACCATATTACAGGTCAATACTGTGCTGAGACCATGTCTATTCTGTACCAAGTTCAAAGTCTTACAGAGGTACAAATACTTGAAAAAGGTTACACCAGAGGTGTAAAGGTAGGAGGACTGTAAACTTCTATACACAACCCTACACACAAAATCAAAGAAGTCTCTAGTGGTACATTCAGTATATATAGGGGCTAAACTCTCCCATCTCTTTGCTAAGCAGGGTTGGGAGGGGGTCAGGAGGAAAAAGTTGTTTAACTATGAGGCTCCTGAAACTTTTTCTAGAAACTCCAATTCCCAGTTTTGCCATCCATTTTTCTTCAAATATTAAATTTAAATGGCTAAAAATGAGCTAACTGTAGCTGCATTTTAAATGGAATTCTAATTATTATTTATTATTTATGAATTGCACATTACATATTTATAAGTTATTCTTTGAAAAAATTAGCACCCTTCATAAGGGACCTATAAAGTAAAAAATAAACCCTCAAACCAATTCAAAACTGAAGCCAGGAATGTGTTTGAATCAAAGTGTACCACAGAAAAATTAATTAGGCACTTTAAAAAGAGCAGTGTACAAAAATGACCTGATCTCCTTCATTAACATGAGTCTGAGTGTTCTGTAGTAAGAGATAAGAAGTGGTGTTATCAGGTGTAAGGGATAAGACAGTCTGCTTTAAGCTAGAACAGATGCTCCAAGAGACTCTGAGTAACCTCGTTATCACTAGAAAAGGAAAGATGTTACTCTAAAGTTTTCTAAGTGAACCAAGTCTGATATAGACAGCAGAAAATAATAAGTCTGTCAGCCTCTTAGTGGATGAGATGCTGGAGCAGTTATCAAAGGGCTTTATTGCCAAACATAATCTTAGTGACTCATCTTGTAGCTGTTCGTAATTTTCTCCATTATTGAAAATTTTATGTTCTTAAGTATTGTTTTACTCTTAAAGCTTCTCTAGTGATAAAGCAGATTCTGCACATATGACATATGAATATAGCTGACATATGAATACAGGGCTCCCTTAAGCATCATGAATCTTCATGGGTACTTGGCAAACTCATGGAATACTTATCATATACCCTTGTGGGACCCCCTCAAGTCACGAGGGGGATCTTCTATGGCGCTGTCAGGTCTGAGCCACAGGCAGACAGCACAAGTTCCTGGGTGAAAAGCAACACTTGCTTAATAGGTCTTAGTCCAAGTACCCTTGGCAAACAGTGAAGTGATGGAGGGGGATGGAGGTTTAGAGTCACCACTATGATGCTGTTTTTAAGCTGACAATCTAAATTGCATTTCAGCTTATATAAATGAGATTATCTAATGTTACATTTCTCATGTAATACGTTAGTGAGATGCAGGTGGATCTAATTTGATCCAGAAACTTGAGAGAAATAACACAAAAGTTTGAAACTGTCTCGGTAAATCTAGAACAGAAGCCTCAATATAGAAAACGTTTTTTTGTTTACATTGTCTTGGGGGTTTAAGTGTGTTCCTCTGCAATTTGGGATGGGTCCACGTACTTTATAAGTTTTTCATTTTGTTACATCAGAAAAAAAAATACATAAACCTGGAAACCTGAGATACTTACGTTTGTTTTAGCAGTATGGACTTTAACCTGGCCATGAGACACATGCGTACATGCTATTAAAGACTAAAGCTTCAGTCTCTTAGCAAATGTGAGAAAAACCTCAAGAATTTGTCAGTACAGACAGACAGACGTGCAAGAAACATGGAATAAGAGTTCTGAGACCTCTGTATTAGCTTAAATGCCTCCTAACGGCAATCTGAAGGCCAACATCGTTAAGTAAGGTAATAATTAACTTATTAATATGCTTACCAATTGTATTTTGTTGTTCATTATTGTTTGCATAAGAAACAAAGGCAGGTCAAGACTTACACACAAATGCCTGCCTTGGGGCCCAAAATTGGGTTATGTCTTCTATTGCACCACATTCTTTCAGTCAGGAAGAAAACAAACTGGCAAAATAACTGAGATGTCCACTAGCACTTTTCTTACAAGAAGTTGAGAGGATGTCTACTGCCAAATCATTTAGGACCTGCCTTTTGAGAGTACTGTGTGCTCATAGTTTTGATTGAAGTAAGTGGGAGCCAAAGCAGGTTGGGTTATACCTCCTTGCTCCCTATACTCTGCATGGATCCAATCCTACATAGTTCCTTCACCATCACAAACGTTAGTGGTCTGAGGCAAGAACAAAGAAGGCAAGGTTCCTCCCTTGTGGGAGTTTTGCCCAAGAGAAATCTTATGGGGGTTAAGTTCTATGCTATTGTTTTCTAATTTGTAACCCAGGACTTACAAGTCTTCCCTATTTCAAAGGCTGCAGAATGATAAAGGGTTTGACAAAAATACGCTGCAGTAATAACATAACATGCTACATATCCATGAAACATTCTGTGGGAGCCTAACATAATCAGACAAAAATGTTTTTAAAAGCCATAGCTGGAAAAGCAAAGCTGTCTTTTCCTTCTGTTCTGAGTCAGCTTTGGCAGGAAGTGATATAGTGCAGAAAGCACATAATAATTTTCTGCTTTAGAATGTGGAAGAGAGTAAGAACTGTTACAAGAATATTGCATTATAAAAGGATGATCTGAGAAAGCATGTCATGTGGTTTACACAAATATCATTGACCTTACAGTCTCTCTGGTTTTTGTTCAGGGTATCTCCTAGACAGCACATAAAACACCAATGATCTAGTATTTGAAAACAGATAAGCACTTAATTCCAGGTGAATGCTTGTCTATGGAGAAACCCATTGAAGTCAGTGGAGCTCACTGTGTACACAAAAGCATGGCAATTGTAGTCCAGCTACAGCATTAGACTTTTGGATCCTGACTTTTAGAACTGTTCAGAATATTACAGTGCTCCAAATGCAACCTGCAGCAGCTAGAGACAGGCAGATAAATTTAAAATCAGGCCCGTAGTACCGTATTGAGCTAGACCCTTGTGGCATAAAGTTTGCATGACACATCAATGTGTATTAGCATTACTCTAAGGGAATTTCTCTCTTCTGTCTGATTTGCCAGCAATGTTGGCTAGTGAAGACTGCTGTGTAAAGGAAAAATACTCTGCAGCTTGACCTCTTGCTTCCAACACCTCATCCCTAGAACACGAAGATTTAAAGCAACCATTTGTGCAATACACAAAACAAATCAACAAACTGCCCTGGTCTCACCCAAGACAAAACAGTAACAGTCCTTCAGTTAATCTATCTCCCTGGCTCAACCAGATGCCAAGGAATCCAGAGCCTCCCAGACTCCTGGGAATCAAGCAAATATCCTAAAATACCGTAGGTCAAACCATCTGATGCTTCTTTGTTGTCTCTGATCCATAGCTGTTAGGGAACTGCTAGTCCTCAGACTGATTGCTATTGCTGATACACTGGTGGAAACACTAGCTGGCAGGGGGCTGGATTGTGTAGTTCTTCTTTACACAGCAAAAATGAAATAACCTCCCAGATTGCATTCCAGAAAAGGCCAGGTAGCTGAAATTGCTCCTGTGTAAAAAAGGGTGGGGAAAATAAAAAAAGGCAAACAGGAATGTGTGCGTACTTTGTCAAGGTTCTTTTTTTTTTTGTTGTTCTGCTAAATACTTTTGGTGTGTTGGAAGCAAAGAAATAGCCTTGGGCTAATACCTGCAGTTTAAAATGTGAAGTTGATCACTATCAAAAATAGTTTGTGACCTAGAGTAATCATCACAAGTGGCAATATGCAAACTGAAGAATTAAACTTCTTTAAACTATCACAGCAACATTGTCAGATAGAGTAATCAAAACTTAAGTCCCACTTTAACAGCTTAAATAGTTTTTACTTATAATGGTCTGGCTTTCTTCAGGGATGGATTTCACTGCTACATGATGTGCTCTGATGGCAGTGTACCAGCGACATTCTCCACATTTCTCTGCTGTTAGTAGCAACTACTCTGGCCATTTCACCCCTATGTTTCAGTTATTTATATGGATTTCTATTACTAGAAAACCAGAAAAACTCACAAACTCACTTCCCATCACTCCTTATCTCCCTTCCCTGTAAGACAAGAACATCTCATTCCCGTTGAGGAGCTGAGGAATGGAGGCAGAATGAGAAGTGGTTTGTGTATGATAGTTGGTGGTCTAAGAAGAAGCTGAGCACATATCTACAGAAATCCTGGATGTAGACCAAACCAGATGACCACGTTTGAACCAAATCGAACTAAATTAAATAAAGGCTTTCTGCAGCGCTCAGCACAATGTTATTTATGCCTTGAAATAGCATATCTGTTTCCCAGATCTTCCTGTCCAATTATTTAAAGGCTTGGTCCAACAGAGATAACATACAGAATCTGACTGTCTAAAGATCTGCTGCCAGCTGCAGTCACCTGCAGGGACTGGGAAGAAAGACATTTCTGATGATAGCATCGAGACTTTGGCTGAGACTGTTAAGCTTCATAAAGCTGTCATTGTTTGAAAAGTGATGTCCTTTCTGCATCATGATGGAACCAGCAATGATCCATCCCTTGGATTTTACCCAAGGAAAGGCCAAAGAGAAATGTGAAAAACAAAGGAAATGAGCAGACCGCTGTTGCCTGCCTCTGCCCCCAACCACAACCCACACGAGCTCAGTTTGTTGTTTTGGCAGGAGAGCAGGCACTGAATAAGCAAGAAGAGCTGCAACTGGCAGAACAGTCAGAAAAGTATTTAGAGTTGTTTATGTATGAATGATTGCAGGGTGGGAAGGACAGACATCTTCTATTTGGATAGATCAGGTAAAGAAAGCCCTGGAGGCAACATTGAAAACAGAGCCCTTTGCAATCAGATGAGTAACACGATCCTGGACTGCTTTCTCTTTTCCCTCTGTGCCTTGGAGTCCTATTGAACATTGCATTCACAAGCATTGGTTAAATCCTGCTACAGCCCAGAGGATGCCTACCTCTTTAATCCTCTTTATTAACAGCTCTCAAATTTTCTGTGTTGTAGCCAAGGTTCGCTTGCTGATTCTCAGTCTCAAGAGGCCTTGGAATATTTACATGGTATATTTACCTCCCTCTGATTTCATTACAGTAGTGATACTTGGCACTTCTGTACTACCTCCTATAAAGGAGCGACAGGTCTATCACTGGTATGACACAGGTATGACACCACCAACTATGCTTCACTGCATTTAAATTCTGAGCAGTAAACAGAGAACCAGTCTTAATGCAATGCTCATTTTTCACAGCTAATAATCTGACCAAGGAACTGGTAGTATTTGAAATGCTTACCATTGCCTTTATTGTAAGGGTTATAATACCCTTTGTAAACACAGCCGCTGTGGGGCAGCAGTACATAAGCGTTCAGCAATGCACACAAACGTTTGAGCATGCTCTGCATCTCTCAGGGTACTGATGAAGCTGGTAAATGTTGTTAACCTCTGCCTGTAGACAAGGGGAACGATGCAAAGGTTAAGTGGTTCACACCCTTTATTGTAAGCTTAGTTTCCCAACCAGGGTGACTTAGTGACTTGGGAACAATTACAGTTTTTGAAGGTAATGTTGAGATAAGGCAGCACCAAAGCTGTTTTACATAGTTTATATGTCTATTCTGAGAGATGCTGTCAACAACTCATAGCTTGAGGAAGTTTGAACTTCTCTTGCTCATGGTGCCAAATTATATGTTCTCAGGAGGATCACGCCTACAGGCAAACAGGCAAGTTACTATTTGCTCCTGCCATTTTCCCAGAGGAAATGATGGTGCCAGACAAGTGTGAGCAGACCAACCCCATATAGTGTGTCTGGCTTTGTGGTTTGTAACTCAGGAAGGAGAAACGATGGGCACTCCCACTACACTTTGTGTAATTGCCCAGGGATGCAGCAGGATGACTCTAATCCAGGAGAGTAGAGTATGAGATCCTCCTTCCCAGATCAAGTCTTCACACTCAGACACACAAGAACTGTCCAAATCTGAATCAACGTTTTATCAGAATTTCTCACTGTTCCTCATTCTCCTGGGTTCCTGGACTGTTTGCACTCTGCCTAAATGCAGATTTGGCCCAGAACTAAGGAATGGAGATTGTAACTGATACTAGCTTGATGATGAAGAGATAACTATTGGAGCTCACAACTATCACTTAGAGGCAGAAGCTATTTTTTTCCAAGTTGGGATTCTTGCCACCAAAATGAAGACAAGGAGATCATTAAAACTGGTTTGGGTCAAACACAAAATTCTATCTACCTACTTACTAAAACCAATAAATGAGATGTTAAGAGTCACTTTTGAGGATTAATTCTGAGCCAGATCTCTACATTAAGTACTACCATGCCTCTGTGTACTATGACAGTCTTTCTCTTGTCTTGCAATAATTATTTGACAGACCAAGATTTTCTGAGTTTAAATATATTCAATAATGATTTTTAGTTTTATTTAACGTAATGTGGTTACTAAGCAAGGAAACAATCAATCTTAGTTTTCAGCTTATCTTTGTAATACATAATGCAAGAACTTTCTAAACCTTCCTTTGCTCCCTAAACAGAAATCACACGAAACAAAACCTTTAGTTCAATCAAAATTCGCGCTTTTTGCTAGACTTCTGCATGAATTGTCTTACCATGTCAAATAAACATATGAAATAGATTCATTTAATGACCCTGGATAAGAGGGAGAACAGTATTAGAACAAGAAATAAAACCAAACTTCACAATAATTGAAACTGGCTCTTTTCATTTTTGTTCTGTAAATGCTAAGATATGAGAAGTGGGCATTGAAAAGATACATTCAGAGAAGCCTCCAAGAGGTAAAAGTTATCCATTCTAAAGGTAAGTCAGTGTTACAGACTACTCTATAAAGAGAATTAGCATTAAGTGTATGAGCCTGAATGTTAGAAACAGGCTGGACATGCCAGTTTAGAGCTCTCTGCAGGGTAATTGATCCTCTTTCCTTGTATGGTGAAGACACAACCTAAGACAGTAAAGAAGCTACATGCACCTTCACTCAGAGCACCATGACTTTTAAAGACCATATAGTTCTAACTATAACAATCAGCAGGGTGAAGAGCTGTCCTGTTCCTGACTTTCAGTTTTCTTCCAAGTTGATGTGACAGATGGATGCTGCACCAGGAAAGAATCGTATACAGACTCAGGTGGGGAGGGCATCACAAAGGGCTCAAGAGCTACATGTCTAGCTTTTATGCTACTCACCATTGGGTCAGACTGGCTTTCTAATAGGACAATAAAAATATTCCTAATCTCTGACTTATTTTTCCTTAAACTTCTCTATGGGGCATTATGGGTTAGATAGAACTGAAGTTTTGTGTTTGGTTTTTGCTTTGGCCAGGTTTAGTGGGTAGATATTTTTTAATGTAAGTAACACACTCATATAAAACATTTGTACTTAGAAATAAAGTTACTGAAGATTATAGCCAAAAAGTTCATGGAAAAAATTATTTTTTGGGTTTTGACTGGGATGGAAAGTTGCAAAGCATGAAAGATGACTAACTTCTGATTTTGGAAAAGAAGATGCTAAACAATCAGCTATGCATCACCATTTGAAAGGTAAAATAGCTGCAAAACTCGATAGGACTGTACCTGACCAGCTGTAAGAAGAGCACATTTGCTTTCACTTCCAGTTGAAATAGGCAAGTTAGGAATTCCTAGAAAGATCCCAGTCCAGTCCCTTTATGACAACTTCCCAACTCTCTAATGAGTTTCTTAAATCACTAAACTGTACATTGAAACATGTGGTGCAGTGAACTTCTGCCAAAGAGAGTGGTAATAAAACTGACAGGGAAATAGATTTACCTAAATGTGTTCAGGCTATTCAACAAATTGCTTACCCGTGCACTGTTGTAGTGACCCACCTAGTGAAAGCAGGAAGAATTGCACCTAACCAGAAAATGAAAGAAAGGGAATATTGAGCCAAGGAGACAAATAACTAACAATTTAATTTAGAAGCTTCCAAGTGGTGAAAATGTGGCAAGACGAGAGAGACTGCCAATTCCAGCCAGCCTACAACCACTATCTGGTATTATTTTGCAACTCTCAGATAACTTGGTTCCATAATATGGTACAGCAGAAGCTTGCCTTTAGGAGAATGGGTAATATATTCTGGTTTAACCCAAACTGCTACATTGCCAGAAGACATATTTGGGACTTATGCTCAATATTACCAGCCTGAGCACTAACAAAACCAGGAATAAGTCCCTGTAAAATCAGAAGAATGGCTTTATTAGCGAAACACTAGATCATAGAATCATAGAATGACCTTAGTAGGAAGGGACCCACAAGGATCACTGAGTCCAACTCCTATACCTGCATAGGACAACCCCAGTCTGTAACTTTGCCTCTTTTTTAATATTATTTTTTAATTTAACTCTTGCAGGATGAGCCATCATTTTATGTATGTGTCCAATCTTCAGTCCTCTGACTATAAGGGCTCAGGGCTGTCATTACAATGAGATTTGTAATTCTTACCTTATTTCTTTTGGCAACAAAGGCTATAGGAACACCACCAGGACTGTTTGCTTTACAACTAATTTTTATGTAATGAAGTGCTACGAAATTTTGTTACAACAAATATTGATCTGTTCAAAGGGATTTTGCCCTGATTTACTAATTTCCCTGTCCTCACTTATCTAATCTGCAAGAGAACCAAAACATTCCTAAGTAATAAATCCTCAAAATATGTAGCCATTAAAATCAGACATCTGGCTAAACCACTGGCATTTTCTCTTAATGATACAAAATGACATGGTCTTTTTTTTGCACCACAAGGACATACAAAAGGGGTAGAGATTTGTTATTCATACAGCATTGAAAATAGCTTATAATACCCTCTGCTTGAATGAAGCAGCAAACATCTTTTGTTTTGCCATCTAAAGATCCTCTAAAACAAAGCTGCAAATACTTAATATCCAGTTACAAACAGCTATGTCATAGTGCAGGAGTCCACCCCAAACTCTTAGATTCACCTGCTTTGATTCTGCTCTCCACATGGTTTATTGACTTTATTTCCATAAAAGTCCTTAATAATCGACCCCACAGAAATACCTTCTAGCATCTACAACTGCCACTCAGGTTTGGAGAAGAGCCACACCAATTTAGAGACAAGAACAGAGTTGTATTTTATCTTACTTATAATTTTCTTCTTTTCTCTTTCTTGACAAGACTAGACTTGACTAGACCATAATATTTTCAGTTGGAAAGGACCTGCAACGATCATCTATTCCAACTGCCTGACCACTCCAGGGCTGACCAAAAGTTAAAGCAGTGGGTTTTGACCCCACTAATAGGAACAGAAAGCCTTGCTCCCTGAGGCCTTCCTTTTTAGCTTGGCACTTTCTATGCCTCCCTTCCCCTTTGCTGAAATAGTTCCTTTTCTCCTGTTCCCTCCCTGTTTCTCCCTCCTCTTCTGAGCAGCCCCAGATAAGCAGATGTCGCTGTAGGAAGATGACAGAGTATATTGTTGCTTGTGGTGACTGGAGTTGAGACCCATGTCTGCAAGGGCAGTTCTGAGGCTCCCATGACCCTTACCGTGCTATGGAAGAGGCATCTGGGTGAAGAAGGAGACTTCTCTCTCTGTGGCTCTCCAAAGCCTCTCCGAGTCTCCTTTCCATCTATAAACTCCACAAAATGCTGCTGATTCCTTCCCCACCTGGATCCCCATCACCATCCAGCATCCTCCAACTCTTGCTACTGAAAATATTACCAAAAACTGAGAACCTTACTGCTAATTCTGCTAATTATAAATGGCAGTTAGGTGTCAAGTGGCATTGCTACCAATTCCTCTTCAGCAGCTTTGCAGCCCTTGGTGGCTCCCATTTACCTTTTACGCTTTTTACTCTCTCTAAATACTGCGGGTGTTTTCTCCTGCTCTGACCACGTACAATGTCTGAACAGAAATAAACAGCGGAGGTTTACAACACCAGGGGGCGTCTCACGATTTTTTATAGAGTGTTATGCTATCTCCTTGTACAGCACAACGTCTGTCCAGGACAGATTTTAGCAGTATTTATCTTCCTTTTTCACTAGGAAGCAAACATCTTGACATTTTCAGATAGTGCAATAATGGTTTCCTCCAGTCATTCATTTAATTGCCTACTAATCCTTCAGTAAAATCATTAACATGAAGGTCACGTTATTTGTATTAGGGTTTTTAATAGGCCCCAAAATTATCTTCATCTTTTTAATCATATTTTTTTCATGCTACTATAAGGAATAAATTTACAAGTAACTGCATAGCTCTAGGGTTCTGTATAGAACAATCAGAATACTTATTTTCTAATTCATTTTCATCATTCATTGAAGTCAAGTTTATGAATTTTCTGCACTTACACTTTAGAAACACAGCTTTTGCTAGCCTACCCTAACAAATTTCTCTGTTAAATCACAAGTTAGTAATGCAACAAAGAGTATGTTGTTTATGGGGATCTTTTTTGTTTTGCTTTGGATTTGCATAGGAATCCTAAGAGAGGTCAGTAGTCCTTGTTTATAGTGATACATAGTTTCCTAATAAGAAACTGTGTTTGGCCACAAGTGCTTCTAATCTAAACATAAAATACACACAGATTGTGGGCATAAGAATTACCAACATACTGTACGTAACAAATTAAGACATCAAGCAATAAACACAGATTTATGGAGGGAGCACCTTGAGGGACAGTCATGTCTCCTAATTCTTGTCCTCTTAGCTACAAGATATAATTTTGCTTCACTTTCTCACTTATGTATAACATAGAAAACACTATTACTGTTGAATTTCACATATTCCTCTTTGAAAAAGGAGAACCACAAAGGTACACTGCTATTGCATCTCAGGCCTCTGAAAAAGAATGATTTACAGTAGAAGTTTCTATATGGTTGTCTGGATGTTCAAAGTGTAAAGTTGTGGGGCTTTTTAGGATGGGTTACAGAAACAACAGACAAGAATGCAAACAGGAGGTGTAAAAGCCCTGTGATTCTGTAATTACAACACACAACAAAGTTGCTAACAGAGAAGCAGGAACCGCTCCTAGCTGGTATGAATCAGCATAATTTTGTAAAACAAATGGGAAAAACAGAACTAAAATGAAATTATGAATATTACTGATTGTTACACATACTTTTTATACTTTTCTCTGTGCTAGGAAAGTGAAACCCCCATTCATGAGAATGCAGAAAATGAAACTGAGGTACAAAAATAATAGATAAAATAAAGCCTCAGCATCCTGTTTTACAATAGGCAAGGGGCTAGAGGTTGAGATATCCTTTCATGAAGGATATTGATAAGATTATGGATACTGGGAAGATCTTAAGTACAGTGTTCAGTTCGGGAGCCCTCAGCACAAGAACATGAATCTGTTAGAGCGATTCCAGAGGAGCCCACAAAGATGATTAGAGGCTGTAGCACCTTCCTTATGAGGACAGGCTGAGGGAGTTGGGGTTGTTCAGCCTGGAGAAGGCTACAGGGAGACTTTATAGCAGTCTTCCAGTATTTAAAAGGGCCTACAGGAAAGCTGAGTAGGGGCTCTTTACCAGGATGAGGGGGAATGGTTTTAAGCTGAAAGGGGGGAGATTTAGGTTAGATATTAGGAGGAATTTTTTTCCTGTGAGGGTTATAAGGCACTGGCACAGGTTGCCCAGAGAAATTGTGGCTGTCTCATCCCTGGAGGTGTTCAAGATCAGGCTGGATGGGGCTTTGAGCTGCCTGATCCAGTGGAAGATGTCCTTATCCATGGCAGGGGAGTTGAAACTGGATGCTACTTAAGGTCCCTTCCAATCCAAACCATTCTATGATGATTTTACGATTATACTTGCTATAAGAAAGAATTACCAAAAAGATATGTGTGCAACAGAGGTGCTGCAACTCAGTCTTGGAGTCTTCGTTTCAGCCTGAACTCTATCTAACCTCTGCCTATGTGACATAACTAGAGGCTTTGGCTTCCATGCTTCAGGAAGTCTGAAGCTTTTTCACAGACTTACCTATGAAGATTACATTTCAGACGTTTTCATCAAAACAGGAAGACCGAGTGATGCAACAGTGTGAGCACTGAAGGAAGCTGTTCTGTTTTTCTGCCACTGCTCTGTTGGATGATCTGGAACAAATAACGGTATATTTCTGTGCTTAAACTTCCACATCTGTAAAGAGAAGATAATGACACTGGCCTCGTTTGCAAATAAATGTCTTTCCTCTTCTTATGCAGGAGCAGAAGCAAAGATGGAAAGAAACGCTTGTTAGAGTTTTAATATAATTCATCGGGAAAAAAACAATTCACTGATGAGGGTTTCTCAGTTTGATGGGGTTGTTTTCATTCTCAAAACTTTGGAAAACAGTCCAAAGTGGAAAAGAAATCATCCCAGACTGGCCCAGTCCCCAAGCCTGTGAAATGAGCTGAGCACAGTTGTGCAACACTGGACAGAAAGTTTAGTCAAGTACCTCCCTTCACAGATTCCAAAGAATGTTTTGTTTCAATAAAAAGAAATGACAGAAAAAGTAACTTCTTGCTCACAGATCTTAAGAGTGAGAACTTCTGAATACCAAAACCAGATGGAATTTTGTCAGCAACAGCTGAAAGCTAAACCACAAGTTTTCCACAATTCTGGAGAGCCTCTACAGAAAACATGAGAAGAGAGGTGTTAAGAAATGCAGAAAAATAACATAGATCGAGCATAAAATCAAAGGAAAAAAGTTGAAGGGAATTGAATACAATACTGTTCTTCTATGTATGTAGAGTGCTGCAGTTCCTTGCTGACACAATACAAGACAACATCCTTAGATCTGTGATTTCTCCCAAGCACTGTCTGTCACTCACACAACTGGCTTCTTCCTCACATTCCTGCAGATTTTAGGGACACATTACATATGCTCATAAATCCACTCCGCAACTTCTTTCTTGCTTCATTAGCATGGGTTAATCTTAACATATTTAGCTGGCTGGTAAATCTTATCTGTGTCCCATGTATGGGAAAAGGGAGAGGGCCTGCTCATTCTGGCATATTAAGTTTGTTCTTGTCTCTGTCTCATCTTGAAGAGCAGGACATTTGAGAGATACAGATGCTCTGCTAACAGCCGTGATGCTAGAAGGGAGTCTTTATTATTTATTGTATTATCGAGGCATTCTGTCAATAAATAACAAATGGGAACACTCCTGCAGTAGCACAACTGGTGAACAATGCAGCTTTAAAAGCATAAACACTCCTTCACAGCTTGTTTTAAGATATCCAGAAAACAAAGTCAGAGCTTGCTGGCTTGTTTACTTGTTTTGTTACAACTTTCCTCAGCCCAAGAGGACAGCATTAGTGCAAAAAGTTTTGTCTTTCCAACTAGAAGATGTCAATAATATGAATTGTGAGACATTAAGGAAAAAACTGTTTCTGCTTTCCAAAACTCATCTAATTACCATCTGGCTTTTCTAGTTACCATCCTTTCCAATTTCTTTGGCCTGAATCTTAGCCCAAATTCTTCTTAGGCAAGTTCTGCTGCCCTAACAAGATCTAACTGGTTTGATTCATGGAATAGTATAAAGCCTGTCACGAACCAAATTAGTTTTGATTTACCTTTGTGAAAAAAATACCTCTCAGTTACAGATCTAATGGCTTAAGAATGTGTCATTCAGGTGGCTTCCCCGGCAGTACCTGCGGCTGCCCCAGAACTCTCGGCCATCAGGCATCTTCCAGGCTTACAGAGGTATGAAACTGTGTTCTGTGTGTCATTAGACACAAATGCATCATTATACAATGCGAATCTAAACCTTCTCACAGTCCTAATAACCAATAAATCTGGGTATCTTGAGAAGGGTTTTTTTATACATAATGTCCTGTATTCTTTCCCTAAATCAACTCCAGCTGAATCAGCTCAGTGGTCTGACTAGCTAAGGAAATATTATTAAAAAGCTACGCAATTTGCCCTTTGGTACAACCTGTCAAACCCTATAAATTCAGACATCTAGACTGAAGGTCCCCATGTAGATATCTTCATCTGAATGTAAGTTCTTCCTACAGTCAGTAGAGAACTACTCGATAGAGTTAATGAGGCCAAGAGGTATTCTGCTGTTCAAAATATATATCTACCTTAGGATGGTCTGAATAGCTTGCTTTATCAACTGTGACCAGGGTTCAGCTTTTTAACCATAGGTGCTTACTGACAACTGTGATGCTCTGAGACACCAAAGACTTCCACACGAGACTTCAGACATGACAGGCCTTTCAGAAGACCTGCTTCTTCTTGGAGCAGAAAGCCGGGGAGAAAACTCCACAATGCCCAAAATGGCATGAGATGCTTGCATTTATGTAACTAAATCCCACATTCATTCTCTACTGAGCATGAAGGGAGCTTAGACATCTGGTTCACATGGAGACACCTACACAATGAAACTCAAATTTAGGTATCTTAATCTGCTGGCTGAATCCACTCCTTTACTTGGAGATTTCCTGAGCTGGCAGTCACATCAGTTTTATGTTTAAGAGGTTCAAATTGACATTTTTTTCCGCTTCTAATACACTCATGAGCACATTTATACTTTTGGCCTCTACACAATACTCTTGCAGCAATTTACCATTGTATCTCAAGAGCAAACACAATTTATTTTATTTCTTTTAAATTTACTGCATGGAAGTTTCACTCAGGACACCTAAATCTTGTTCTATTAGCCACACAGAACTCACTTTCTCTATGACACAATAGATTTTTTTATGCCTTTATCACATTTCTTCATAGTAATTTTCCAAGTTAAACTATTGGAGAGTATTTAAGCACCTTTTTCTTTTTTTCCTTTAAGGCAGGAATTCCACACCTCAGATCACCCTGTTTCTTTTCTCTATACCTTTCATGGTGCTTTAGGGAGAATTCCATACAATATTCAAAATGTACAACCCCTTTGGGTTTTACAACAGTGTCCCATCTTATTCTTTATTCCTACCCTAACGTACCTAACCTCTTTTTTGCCTTTTCACTCACTACAAAGCACAGAACTGATATTCTCAGTAGACTAGCCACAACAGCTCCATGGATTCTTCCCTGAGTGCTCTTAATGAATTTAAGGGTACGTGGGATGAACTTGTTCTGCAGGCTTTTCCTCAGTAGCGGATAATAGCCTATTCAGGCTATTCAGACTATTCAGGCATCTATTTTTGCAAAGCTATTCAGAACATAATCTCTTTGAGATCTCCGCCCACCGTCCAATTTGATGAATATGGGCCAAGGTTTCAAAAGTATTCAAGAAGAGAGGGTAAATCAGAAAAACTCTTACAAATGTTCTGAGTTGTTTTTTTGACCTTCTTTCTTTTAGAAAGAAGGAAAAGCAACATGTTAAGTAATAGGCAGTGAAAATAACAATAGGAAGGAAAAGTTTAAGAGCAACCAGATAAATGTCCTGCTTCCTCAAATACTCCAAAATAACCACCCAGCACTTACAAGGGCTTGTTTACTCCATTCAAAACCATCATTGCATAGAAACTCCATTAAAGAGATTTGCAAACTGACCTCAGTCATGGACAGCCCCTAGGCAAACTATTATAAAAGGAAAACAGTGAAACAAATGAGAGTTCTCCCAAGTTGTTGGAAGAATGCTTGGAGTTTCCTCCAGTCTTTTGTATCACAGCCGGTCAACAAGCTCTACATGTTATCTGGAGAAATTTCTTCTGAACAATTTGGATTTAGAAAAATAACATACATTAATTCTGTTTAGGTTTGGGGATATTCACCTTCTTTTTCACAAAGCAGAAGAGCCATTCTAAGAAATGTCTAAGATAGGACTTAAAGAATATCTCTTATAGCTCTGAGTGTCCCTTTCTCTTGTATCATTTCTGTGCCTTAGACGCATCAACAACAGAAACATTTAATAAAGTAAATTTCAGTGCCTGAATACGTATGGATCCCAAATTCTGACCACAATCCACACTGACAGAGGATTATTTTGGGTTACGACTTCTTGCCAGGACTTCTGTGTGAGTTCTTGTCCCTTGCTGTGAGCACATAGGAAGTGGGTCAATTATTTAACACTAACGAGTTATCATAGTGTATATTAAGCAATTGGGCTGAGTAGATGATCGTTATCAGTGATTCTGAGAAATGAAACACGTGTCTCAAAGACCTTAACATATGTGATGTTAAAAAGTAGTAGTTTATTACTTCTGTTAATAAAATGATAATCCAAGCACCAGGGAAACTCTTTTTGATAAGAACTAAAATAGCTTTTTTGGGTAGATTAAACACATGGAATTACAAGGTAGGCACAAATTGGCCAAATTAGAAGGACTTCAAGGATAACAGCTCTGCAGAAAGCAGATTGCGTATGTGCTGAGGTTGCTTTTACCTAAAAGAGCTTAACATACACCTCCAGTCCTCTGGCTAAATTATTATGAGAGAGAGATCAAAGCTGCCTATTAGGCATTATGAAACAGGAATTACGAAAAGCTGGCTGATAGCAATGGTGTCTACACAGCAATCTCATTTAAGCGCACACATTACTTTCATCTTGATCCCTGCTTCCTCCTTGTCATCCGCCTACTAACCCCTCCGCCGGCTGTCACTCTTTTTTCTCTACTGCAGCTTCTGATTACACATTGCATTTTGCCCTCTGTACTTCAATGCTGTAGCTATAGCTTTTTGACAAGTTCTGTATTCTGTTCTATTTGTGTTATTATAAAGCACCTTTCCATAATCTCTGGACAACAGTGGCAATATCCACCAAGGAATGGGCTTGGGTGAGTCAATCCGATTTAATTTCCACTTTACTAAAAAAAATCGCCATCTCCAAAGTGTCACTGAGCAACTCAAGTTCTGTATCTGGTTATTCACAAAAAAAAACCCCCAGTCCTGACTATGCTAAGCAAATCTGAGACTTTGTTCTTCAACCTTACCATGCACCATGGTTTACAAACCAACATGCCTTCTAGTTTCACCTGTCTTCTCCCAAAAGGACATCTGTCAACTAAGGTCTCACACAAAGATGGACCAGTTGTGAAAATGCCCCCCCCCCCCTCCACCTTTTGCCTCATCAGGAAGTGGTTAGATCACTTACTCTGGCTATGAAAGCCCTGAGGATTCAATACCTCTCCACCTGTGAGGATGCCAACTCTTGTTGTTACAGATGTGCATTAACAGCCAAGCTCAGGCATTTTAGGGTAGTTGGGGTTGATTTCCCTCAATTATCTCCCCCCCTCCCACAGAACTGAAGAAACCAGTCCCTTACCTTCCAACCAGCTGCTCAAACTACACTGTGAGGAAAACACCACTAGCTGGCCCAGGCAGGCCCCATCAGGCTGGCCTACACCTCTTTTCTCCCCTTCCCCACTGGACAGGTACTCCCAGAGGTCACTTAAGTCCATGAAGCCCAAAGCAGACACCTCCTTGAAATACTGAAAAGGACTTTAGTCTTCAGAGCGAGCAGTGAGGGAACTTTGATTCTAATCTCTGATGAAAGTGAGGAACAGGGCAGGGGGCAACTGCTTAGGTGCCTGAAGTTAAATCCATTGAAACTGTATGTCAAAATCCTCCGCCCTGAAGTGTATGAACACCAAAGTCAAGGCTTTGTGGTTGGATAATGCTGGCCTTCCGGTGGAGTGAAGGTGTTTCACCCTGAGTTGTTGCATCCAAAGTCTGTGCAGTAGAGAGTGCACAACAGTGGCCAGAGTAGGGTTATTTGGCTGTGAATTTAGCCATACTTTTAAGGTGGGTTTCAGCAGATGAAGCATACATACCTACATCTCTACTCGTCATTTGGGTCTCCCTTTTCAGTCTCAGTGAAGGCTGAACCTAAAGGCTCAATTCATCGGGTGAATCATTGTCTTAAAATCCCTATTCCTCTTCATTAGCCCTCAAGGAAAGTTGGAATTTCTGCCTTGAATTCTGAAGCTAAATTGAACAAATCCCATGTTCTGTGTCCAGTTTTCCAAACATTTTCTGTAATTCTGTTCTTTGCACCCTCAGAAACCAATGCTGAAATTGCATGCCAAGACAGAGTTACAAAAAAAAAAACCACAAAAGAAAAAAAAAAATAACCACTCCCAAGTACTAAGTGATGGGAAGAGAAGAAATGGCCTCAACTTGTGCCAGGGAAGGTTTAGATTGGATATTAGGAAAAAATTCTTTACTGAAAGAGGGGTGAAGCATTGGCACAGGCTGACCAGGGAAGTAGTGGAACCTCCATGCCTGGAGGAGTTGAAAACACATGGCACTTTGGGAGATGGTTTAATAGGCATGTTGGCATTATGTTGATGATTTGACTCGATGATCTTAAAGGTCTTTTACAACCTTAATGATTCTATGATTCTAGTGATACTGAAAATGCTGGCAAATAAACTCTCTAAGACTCATTTTAGAGTTTTAGAAAGTAGCATCCTTTAATTCAGTGCTCAACGCATGAAGAAATGATTTCCATCAATCATGCGTAACGAGGAAAGAGCTGGGAACAGAATATATTTCCCACTTACATGCATATGTATAAATTTTCCCATAAATCTTATGCGTATTCTATTACTTTCCAAGGACTAATTTTAATGTTATTACAAACTTCGCAACAGCCAAATCTCTTGCTAATAGGTGCTTTGGAGCCAGCTCTCTGGCCTTGCATTTTAGACAGGGAAAGACTGCAAACAGAGGTGATTATAGAAGAAGACTCATCTGTTCAGCACATATCATGCTTTGAGACATTATCATTTCTCCTCGAACAGTGTCTTAAAAAACACTATTTGAAAAAAACTTGCTATAAAGAAAACATGCTATCAGAGGGACATTCTGTCTAACTTCCAAAAGTACAGCTTCTTGGATGAAACTTTACTTTTGTTTAAATCAAAATACTCCACTTTTTGTAATAGTAACAAGTTCTGGTATAACTCGTGAGCCTGGTGGGATGGGCAGATGCACAGCAGCTCTGAGGGGCGAGGGGCACTGAAGGCCGCAGATCCACAGCCCTCCAGCCCTGAATCTCCTCGTGGCTTCATGGTCGTGCACGCTCATCACAACGGGGTCAGGTAGGACGCCACCCTCCCGCACTCACCGCTCGCCATCTTCCCAGGTCCAACACGCCCCGCCTGTCATGGCGGCCGCGCCCCGCCGCGTCACGTGACAGCGCCGGCCGGGGATGGGCGGGGGAACAGGAGGAGGAGGCGGGAGCGGTCACGTGGCGCCAGGGCCGCGCGCGGCCGCCGGTGCCGCCGGGGGCGGGGGGCGCGCGGAGGGTGATGCCGCCGCCGCGGTGAGTGCGGGGCTGCGAGGGCGGTACGGGGACCGGCAGTCGCGTGAGGGGCAGCGTCGGCGGGTAAAGGGGCGGGGGCCGTATGTGGGGCAGCTCCGAGAGGTGAAGGGATGGGACCGGCGGCGGTGCGAGGGGCAGCCCCGGCAGGTGATGGATGGGGCTGGTGTGAGGGGCCGGTAGGGGTGTGAGAGGCAGCCTCGGAGAGTGAGGGGCTGAGGTGCAAGGGACAGCCCCGGCGGGGAAAGGGACGGGGGCGGCAGCCGGGTGAGGGGCAGCCCCTGGGGGTGAGGGGCCGGGACCAGTAGCGCTGAGAGGGGCAGCCCTGGGGATGAGCGGATGGGACCGGTGTGCAAGGATGGGGCTGATAGCGGTGCGAGTGGCAGCCCGAGGGGGTGAGACTAGTGTGAGGAGCAGCCCCGGGGTGAGGGGATGGGATCCATGTGAGGGGAAGGGATTAGTGTGAGTGGCAGCCCCGAGGGGTGAGGGACGGTGTGGGCGGCGACGTGAGAGGAGGCCTCGGGGGGTAAAGGATGGTGCCGGGGCTGGTAGCGGTGTGAGGGGCAACCTCGGGGTGAGGGGATGGTACTGGCAGGAGGGATTGGGGCCGGCAGCGCTGCGAGGTGCCGCCCCGGGGAACGAAGGATGGGACTGGGACCGGTGTGAGGAGATGGAGCCGATAGCGGTGCGAGGGAAATTCCGAGAGGCTGGGGAATGGGGTCGGTGTGAGGGGCAGCTCTGGGTGAAGGGACGGGATCGGGCGTGAGGGGATGAGATTCACATGAGGGGATGGGGATGGTGTGACTAGCAGCCTCGAGGGGTGAAAGGACGGGTCCGGTGGCGGAGCGAGAGGCAACCCTGGGGGGCGAGGGACGGAGCTGGCAGCGGGGCGAGCGGCAGCCGGCGTTGAGGGGATGAGTAGGGTGAGTGGCAGCCCTGAGGGATGAGGGAACGGGGCAGTGTCGGGGGGGTGAGGGACCAGTGTGAGAGGTGGGGCCGGTAATGGTGCGAGGGGGCAGCCCTGGGGGCAAGGGACGGCCCCAGTGTCAGGCCAGCTCCAGCCGTTTTCCCCCTCGCCCTGAGGGATGCGGCAGAGCCTGTCCCAGGGGCAGCGATTCCTGTTTCCCGCTATGCCTGTCCCGGGGCGGCCAGAGGCCGGGATCAGCTTCAGGGAGGTCTGTCCCTTTTGTGGTTGAAGTGAGCAGAGTGAGCCTGGAGCTGTTTTAGTCCTTAAATGCATGTGAAGGAGCAGCAGTAGCAGGCTTCCTGCAGGTAGACTGAAACGGTGCAACTGTCAGCCCAAGATGTGGGGATTTGTATGTGTTAGTTTTGCTGGTGCTGCTCCTTTCATTGATTCATTTGTAGAGCGAGGGTAGACGTTGCTTTTGGAGGGCTGTTTGACCTCATGGTCTACTAAAGCTTTCTTATCTTTGTGACTGAGAAATTTGTTTTTAAACCATTTCTCCTTTTTTTATTCCTGTGGTTTTTGGTATGTACTTGGAAACATTGAGGCTCCATTTTTCTCTTAGCAAGCGTTATTCTGCGTGATTGGTCTCCAGCCCTTCTACTCAGTTCCTCTTGCCATGCAATATTTTCATTTTTTTTGTATGTTAAAACTTATACAGAAGACTGCAACAGAAAAAATGCGGATAGCAAATTGTCTCTGAGTTACTTGCAAGGCACAGGAAAGTTCTCTGGTTTCTTGTTTGCATGAAAACAGAGATGAGCAAGCGACTAAAAGCTCTGTGTACTGCTGGTAGCAGGAGGCTTAGCAGGTTGGATTTTTCCTTGTTGTAGTGTAGCAGTGGAAGCAAACACTGTATTCAGCAGCTGCCTTTCCAGATAGCTGTTTCACCTTCATTTTCTTCTCCATAGGTGTCAGCTTTAAAACTGCAGTTGAGATTAATTAAACACTAGTCTACTACAGCATCTCTGCCAGGCCGTATCCTGACTTCTTTTCAGTATCAGTTGCAGGGCAGCTGCAGTGGACCTTACAGAACTTTATTGTGTAACTAGATACAAAGTGCAGCACCTGCTCTTCCAAAGAAAAAAAAGTCCCATGACCTAGCTTTGTGGCTGCTTTGTAAACGATCTCTTACTTTGTTTGGTCTTGTGTATTTGGAGAATTGCTTTCTGTTTGAAGGAATGGTGAAATTTCTCAATATTGGTACAGTAATTATGCAGGTGTGCAGGATCATCAGCACTCTGCTAATATGCTTTTTTTCCCCCTGGGAAATGTATTTTAACATAAGATTAAATCCCTTCTGTCCTTACCTAGAAAGAGTAGTCTGTAGGGACACTAAATATTCTTGAATACTTTCTAATCTAGCATCTGCTTTTTCTTTCATATGGATCTCATTTTAATAGAAAACTGATTAGACATCTCTGATTAGCTTAAGCGAATCCAAGTGCAGGTTGTGCCCAGGGAAGAGTGGTACCAACCTTTTTCTGACAATGTTTCTGCCCTGTTGCCCTCTGCATATGTGAAATAGGCCGGCTGGGATTCCTCAGCCTCATTTTAGAACTGCATGAAGGTCCAGGTGGTTCCAGATAAGAGGCTTTTGATTAACAAGCAATTGGCCTCCCCCAGTATAACTGTCTCCAAAGAACTGCATGCCTTCTGCGTAAGCTTTTCCTCATCTCTGGGTAAGATAAGCTCCTGCAGAGTTTTAGGACCATTTCTGGAGCAGAGAAGAAAAGCAATAACACCGCAGCCTTAATGAGCCTTCATCTCTCAGCCTTGGATGAGGAAGCCAGCAGGCTATGTGACATGTGTTCTGGTTTAAGAGATTCTGACTGCAGATTTCAGGGCCGGTTGCCTGTCTTCTGCTGGCTAATCAGAGGATGTCTCAGAGGATGCAAATCGATACTCTGTTATGCATAGGAGTACAACTGGAAAGAGTTCCTGATAAGCAGCTCTGTGACAGTATTTTATGAGAGTAGGTGAACCTGTTCATCATTTTCACGGGGATATAAAATAACAGTAGGTGTGATTCAAGCTTTTTAGGAGGAAGAAACAGCATAGCAAGGGAATCAAAGTTGAGTTATTAGTATTTTGAAAATTTGTCTGTACAAAACATCCTTCCTGAAAGTAAATGCTAGAGAAACAAAGGTTTTAATGGTAGTGGAGCAGGACAAACTGTGGGCCAGATGGATGAGATGAGAAGTATCTGAGCAGAGAAATGGGGATTTCCGATCTTCCAACAAGAAAGAATATGGGTGAAAAGAACAGAGGGAGAATGGTTCTTATGTTGTTTTTATTACCTTGGAAGGTACTGTGAGCAGGTTGTGGTCTGAGCAGCTGTCAGGTTGAGTTTGGCAGTGTGACAGCTGTGTGTCAATTCCTGAGGCAGAGAAGTAAGGGGAGACTTCCAGCTGAAGGGTAAAGTTAAAATTTTGAAAAAAATATAATAATTCCTATCTATGACAGTTCAGTTTCACCTTCCTGAACGGTTCCATCTGTCTGGCTAGGCAATACTACAGTTACAGGGATCCCTAAAATCAAGTAATTTTTCTTAGAACCATTCATTTTGGAGAGTTGCTGCAATAAAACAAATTGCTGTTGAGCAAAAGTATGCTCATGTATTTCAAGTGCAGAAATTAATTTTTTTCTTTCTCAAAAAATCTTATGGAGGTGAAGTGTGTTTCAATCCCTGTTAGAGAGTGGGAGGTAGATAAACTGTCTTGATTCTTATCTCTTTTCAAAACATATGGTAGCTTATGGAAATGAATGCATCTGCTATTGCAGCTACTGTGTTCATTTATAAAGTACTGTCAGTAAAACAGCCTCAACTGTTAAACCAGTGTTTAGCAGCATGAGTAAATGCAGTTGTTCAGCTTTTGTGTAACAGTTAACAGTATCCTCCACATTCTTCAGCTGTGCTCTAGCATGTTTCTCATGTGAGTCAGCGTTGTGTAATAATGAGTGTAAATTATTTGAAATCTCTGTGAAAACTAGAAGTACACTGCACGAAAAAGGGGGGAAACTTGGAAGCCGTTGATACTGTTTCAATGAAAAAGTTGGCTTCAAGTATACTAAGTTTCAGATATTTTGTTGTATGAACTTCTGAACTACTTCTCTGAGATGTGAAAATATGCTAAGTCTGTAGGTTAAAAACCTGATGGTGTTACTGAAACGTAGAGTATGGATTGAAGTGCCTGTCAGAGTGATCTCAAGCCTTTCCTAAGCAGTCTAGTCTTTTTGCAGCCAGATACCTTGCGTGTTTGAAACTGAAGTGCAGTGTTCAGTGGTGGATCAACTCTTTGACTCTTTATGCTATGATAGTTAGGACCTCAGGACTTCGTACTGTCTGCTTTATGCTTTCTAATATAAGCAGGCTAGAGAGGAGTCCAGACTCCACTACGCCGTGCTGCTCACAGGCGGGTATTTCAGCGTCATTGTGGGTTCTAAATTTATTTTGGGGCAGTTGAGCTGTTGTGGTTCTCCCTCAGTAGAGGTGCTGCAAGTTCTGTGTTTCTGAGATTGAAGGTTTGCTGTGACCAACGAGTTATATACCTCGTCGACTGTACTACATCACTATTCGCGCGCATGCTGTAGCTTTTCTTGCTGTGGAGCAACCTACCTTGACAAAAATAACTACTCTTGCTGCACAGGAGGGAAGAAGTGTGTGCATGAAATGATGTTGCAGAGCAGGTGGTGGGAGGTAACTGCTTATCTGCAGTAACTTCTTGAAATTTCTAAGACTTAAACTGCGAGACATAGCACCATTTAAGAAGTTGAATCTTAAATTGGACAGGTTAAGCTGATAAACTTGCAGAGACATGCTAACGAGAAGGTAGGTCATTGCTATGTGCCAAGGAACTAAATCAGCAAATAACTACTATGTTCCAAAGAAATTTAAGCAAATACTTAATGGGTGTTAGGAGCATGTTCATAGACATAGTCTTTTAGTTTATGTAAAAATGTCCAAGTGTTACTTGGCTAAATTATGCAGATTTTTCTTGTGAGGGCAAGGATTAAATGAGATGCTTTATCCTTGGAGGTGGCCTTAACTGAAACAAAGATTGTTTTCCAGGAAGCACTAAACCGTCCTGTTTTGATACACAATCCCTTATGAATTGGACAAATGGTGTCACTGTTCTTTAATGCCTCTTGTATTTGTTGGTGAATTTGGTTTCTAGAAGTGCTTTCTTTAGCTTTCTTTTCCTGGAATATCTTAACTTTGTCAGTTAGCATGAATCTTATCTCTAGTGTCAGCAGACACCAAGTCGCATCGCCTGTGATGCAAGAGAAGGTTAAGTTTTGGATTGCAAGTTAACCTCTGTGCTAGCAGGGTATTGGAAAGCATGGCTCCTAGTGAAGTGGGAAATATATTTTTGACCTGCTGTTCATTTTGTTGCAACATCCTTGATTTCAACATAAAAATCCTAAGTATGTTTTCACATTTGAAACTTTGGCAACAGACAAATGGAAGAAGAGTGACCAACAGGGGATGGAAAAGGAGTGGTCCACAACTCTTTCCTCAAAGGGATTTCTTAAGAGGAGGAGAGAATTGAGTCTTAAGATAATGTAGAACAGAATGAAAGACAAAATTAATTTTTGGCATAACTTGCAGAAGTTTGTTCTGTTTAAAGACAGAGTAAAGTCTCTTTGTGTTAATGACTTGCCATTTTAATTCAACAATTGATGTCCACGAAAACTTTTTTTCAGAAGCATGCTAATAGCAGACCTGTTTACTTACATATTTGGAAAACTCCATATCCTATTGTCAAATACAATATTTAGCAAGATAAGCTTGTATTAATTTGATAGCTTAGTTTAGACACGCAAGTAAAGTGTTTTCGTTGACTCTGTAGGTACAGTTGTACCAGCAATAGTACCTCTATGTTACTGGTACTGTATTGTGTTAAAAGAGAGTGAATACAAGAGTTTGCAAGTGTAATTTAGAAATAGGCTTGCTGAGGAAGGAGTAGGTAGGAGTTACTGATGCGCTAACCCAGAGTTCTGCTTGATACTTGCACGCTCTTCAGTTGTTGTGGCCTCAGAAACTTTGATGCATTTGCCCTATCTATAACGCATCATTTAGTTTTTACAGGGGGGAGTTGAGACAGTGGATCTTGTCAAAATCTGTAGCAGAGCAAATAGTTCAACCAGAATGTCCTGCGAGTCAATCTGATCTCAACTATACAGGTGTCCTGGGTCAGTCAGTGAGGTGAAGAAAGAACACGTAGTAGGTGTAAATTCCTAGGATTCCTCTCTTATATTAATGACCGGAGATGTTAGTGAGAAATTGAGAGAAGTAGAGAGAAATCTATGCACAGAAACTACTTCAAACTTCTGTTGAAAAAATGGATCCAAAAGCAAGATGATGAGGGGGGTTTTTGGTCTTTCTGAGGAAGAATTCCTCGCTGGGAAAAATTAAAGTTCTGTTCCAAATGGCATGGATACTGTGGACTCTATGCTAAAGCTTGGAGTGAAAAACTCCAAGTGACCTTTGTTTTTGGACATGAGAAATGCAAGTGAATATTGATTTCAATTCAATGACTGGTTTTAGTATTTCTTTGAATTTTACTTTTTTTTTTAACAATGGCTATCCACCCAGGAAAATTCATTAGGGCATAATGTATTGAGGCGATCTCAGTATTGCTTCAATATTTTCCTATCATGGGTCGTTTGCGGGTTTAAACTGTAACTTGTTTTAACCTTATGCCATTGGTGCTACATTTATTCCCTTTTATTTTAAGGAAATAATGCCTATGTATGTGAATATCAGTTACTCAAGTTTCATAAAGGTGTCTGATCCCAGGCTAACCAAACTGAGTTGTGAGGGCAGACTGCAGTGGTACAATGAGTAGCTCACAGGCTGGTGTTCCCTTACTGTGGCAGTTTTTGACATCTGTAAGTGGATACAACATGTCTGGGATACAAACATGGCACTTCCATTGCGTTTTTAAGTTTGAGTTTCTACTTACTGGAAAGGAAAACCCAACAGAAAAAGAGAAACGATGTAGCCTTGTGTGATTTGGGGGAGTGAGCTTGGAGGTCTGTGGGTTCTGAAATCTGATGCTGTAGGATACCATGCAAGGGAACCATTCTCATTGTCAGTGTTACAGAGCTTTCAAGTCTGTAGTACTGGCGGTAACTTAATTGCAGCAGTTTTGTGTTTCATAGAAGCTCAAGTATAGGCTTTTGAAGTTTCTAGTCTCCCTCTGCAAATGTGTTTTGTGCATTTTTTTGCGTGCAGCTGTTCTGTACCAGTAGATGGTTGGTGACTGCTTGGATCTGATTGCAGGACTGAGATTTGCAGAAAAACTTGTGCAAAATGCAGTGTCAGTGGCCACGGGTTTAAAATTGAGACCAGTCAACCCCAATTTTCATTGTGCCGCTCAAAAGTACTTCAGTGAGATCTGTTTTGTTGCCAGATTTGCTCTCAGCTTTTTTGGCAGGAGCATTGTACAAATGAAATCTGATTTTATTTTATTTTTTTTTTGTTAAGAATTGGAAAATGTGTTGTCGCTTTGCTTATAAAAGACTGGAAAAAAGTCCCAAGTACTTTTGATGAAAATGTTTGAAAATGAACAGAAAGCAAAACTAGAAAGTTTCTATCAAAATGTGAAAATTTTATTAAATTACTAGTGATTTGGAAAATGAGGAATGAAGGAATTTTTAGAATTGCAGTTTGTGTACACGCTTAATGATCGTTTTCTCTAGAATTACCGTGGTCTAGTCCATTAACACTATGAGGAAAAATGAATTAGAAATACACTGATTCTGCTTCTCTAGTGAGTGGTGGTAAAATAACCAGTCTTGTTTATGCTTCCAAATGCATGAATCCATATGGATCGTGTATCAGCTGAAAAGAGGAAAAAACAGAGAGAGAAAAAACCCCAACCTCTAAACAAACAGAAAAAATAGATCATTGCTCTTGGCCAGTGTATGCAGTCAAATGAGAAATAGCCTTGCAGCATTCATGTCCTGAGACCCATCCAAATTAGCCTGTTGTCCTCGAGAAGCTGGTGTTTGTTATCCTGTTCCCAGTTAGGCTATGCAAGCAGTGCTCAGCAACAAAGTGTTAAGTTTCAGGCTGAGCGTTTTATTGTTCACTGAGAATGAAGACACCAAGTGGATTTGACTGCTACTGCAGTAAATGTGTTTTCGTGGTGTAACCTTGCACTGATTCTGTAGTGCTGACTCTTCTGGAAGAAGGTGAGCATTCTTCTGTTCAGGTAGAAGTGTGTCTTATCTAATTATTTTCCGTGTATCTGTATTTTTACTGTTATTTTGGTGAGCTTTGCAGACATAAACTGCAAGCTAAGTAGACTTTAAACCTTTAGAAAAGGTAGTAAGCAGCTTATTTTTGTGGAGTTGACCTTGTAAGCTCTCTTACGTTTTGCACTTTTATATAGTGCTGGAGGGTTGTTAAACTGATATTTAGGTACATGGATCTTTAATGTGAGAGAGAGGCATTGAAAAAGAAGTTGTCAGCGTGGGTTGTTTGATCTTGCTGTTTTCTCAGCTATATGTGAAGAATGAAGGACTGTGTTACAAAATGAATTCACCTTTCTTTGGAGACGGTACGTGAACATTCTGGCAAAAACAGAGCTGGTTTTGCTCATGAGAAGAAAATCTTGCTGTTTCTAGTATTTATTAGGAACAAAAAGGAAGAAGGTATTTTTAGGACGCTGGGAATGGCATGACATGTATTTATATGCCAGATGGCTTAAAGTAACATCCAGCTGAGCTGCCCTGTGGTACTACGTTTGTTAGGAGGATAGGTAAGAAAATTTCATGCATATAATTGTACTTTGGGAAACCAGCAGCTTTTTGGTGGGGGAAAGAGGACAGTGCAGCAGCATGAAATGGTCTTCTGTATAGCACATATTTGCTCAGTATTGAGCAGTAGGATTTTGGTGAGCGCACATTTCTAATCCAAGTGTGCTTGCTTTCTCTGATCAGATTGGACTGTTATGTTATTTTTCTTGATGCAGGGTTGTACCACTGGTTGTAGCTAAACCTGGTGTTCTTTTCTGGTTTTGTTTTTTTTTTTTTGTTTGTTAATAGCAGATCCTGACTCTTGCAAAACTTTTTCTTTCTAAAACTTGTAGCTGCTTTTTCTATTGAAATTGTGTCCTTAAATGATAGACTTTGTGAAATAGTCTTACCCCTTTCAGAGAGGTACGTGAGGAGAAAGGTATCCTATGTCAGTAAGGAAAAAAAATCTGGTATGTTTTCTCGTTGACAAAGAAGTGAAAGGTAATACTGCAGAAGATACTTTTAACATTTCTTCAAGGAAGCATTTGAAATGGAGGTGGGTAAAGAAGGAACTTCACATATTTATTACAAAAATGGCAAAGTGTTTGCATTTGCTCTGGTGTGGTAGGCTGCTAAGTAAAGCTTTCTTTCCAGAGTTGAGAAATTCCAAAAGATTTGATTATGTAAAGTTATGTTCCTAGAGGGGGAATATATAGTCCACAAGTTTAAAAATGATAGTGTGCAATATTTAGACATCTCTGGTTAAAGTCCAAAGCTGGAAATACAAATGAGCATTATAAGGGAATCATTTGACAGTGTTAAAATAGTGAGGCACGCGAACTAAAGACAGTGCAATTTTTAGAATTTTTCCTAAAACACTTCATGCTTTTCAGATTGTGTGCTCATGGTGTAGTTTCTTAGGTCTTCAACAATTCATGCAAATAGTCTATCTGTGTGTAAATTATTGGTATTGTGAGATTATTTGTCTGTATAGTGTTGATAAAAAATTGTCTTCATTCCAGGAGGCTTTATTTTAGGTGGTGTGACATAGATTTGTACAGCTGTGCTGAAATGACTGAACTATTGGCTCTCGAAGCTTTTAAAGTTGCATTTAGAAGTGACTTAGAAGCTAATTAAAAATAGATCTTAGTGTGTCATCTCATTAAAATGAATGGGAACAGTGATCTTATGCAAGGGGACAGCCTGTGGTCCACTGTACATTTCTGTGAATGAGGGTTGCTGTGATTGGAGTTGGATAGTTTTTAACTCTTTAATTCTTCCACCTTGCACTACCTAGCCTGGTTCTGTTTTCCTGGTAACATCCCTGTAATGAGAAGCAGACTGCTATTAGGTCCCCCCCGAAATCTGTCTTGTGCAGACTGAAGAAGCCCAGTGTCCTCAGCTTCTCCTCACAGAGCAAGTGTTCCAGCCATGGCCATCTTGGTGGCCTTACACTGAACTTGCTCCAGTCTTGTATCGGCAAATCCCAAACTGGGCACTGTGTTCTGCTTGTGGTCTTACAGGTGCTGCATGCGGTGGAGCAATTACTTCTCCCAGTCAGCTGGCTGTTCTGTTGATAAGCTGGTGTGCTGTCAGCTGTCCTTGCTGCAAGGGCATGCTGCTAGCTTGCATTTAACCAGATGTCTTGGGTCCTTTTCTACAGAGTTGTTCCCCATGCTGTGTCAGCAGCCAGGGATTTTCTGACCTGGGGGCAGGACTTAGCAAATGTCCTTGCTGAATGTCACAAGGAAGGTTCCTATATACCCAACCTGTCTTTACATGAGTAGTTACATGCCTCTGTTGTGTCAGAAGCAGCCACTTAATTCATGAAGTGTAATGACCCATTCCTTCTATACGGTCAAAATTAATGGCTGGTTTTAATTGAGAACTGGCAGGTAGATCCAATTTTATGCTAAAACTATCCAGTAGGGTTTTTTTTAATAAGGAGTTAAACTGGGCTGGCTCTTAGATTCTGGAGCACACAAACCACTAAGCTTTTCTTTGGAAATATCTCTGGCTTTTGTTCTGACTGTATGTGGAATGGATGTTGCTCCTTGTGATGCCTTGGAGTATGAAACACAAGCTGCTTGAGGTGTCCCTTTTTCATCTTGCTTGTCTATTAACTGTGACTCTCCCTTAAGACTGGCTGTAATTACTCATGTGAAGGAGATTGAGTGCACCCTTAGCAAGTTTGCAGATGACACCAAGCTTGGTGGCAGTGTTGATCTGCTTGAAGGAGGGGAGATGCTGCAAAGAGATCTGGACAGGCTGGATCGATGGGCTGAGACCAACAGGATGAGGTTTAACAAGACCAAATTCTGAGTCCTGCACTTGGGATACAACATCCCGTGCAGCGTTACAGGCTTGGGGAAGACTGTCTGGAGAGCTACCTGGAGGAGAAGGACCTGGGGGTGTTAATTGACAGCTGGTTGAATATGAGCCAGCAGTGTGCCCAGGTGGCCAAGAAGGCCAATGGCATCTTGGTCTGTATCAGAAACAGTGTGGCCAGCAGGACAAGGGAGGTGATTGTCCCCCTGTACTCGGCACTGATGAGGCCACACCTAGAGTACTGTGTTCAGTTCTGGGACCCTCACTACAAGGACATCGAGGTGTTGGAGTGCGTCCAGAGAAGGGCGACGAGGCTGGAGAACAAGTCCTACGGGGAATGGCTGAGGGAACTGGGGTTGTTTAGCTTGGAGAAGAGAAGACTGAGGGGAGACCTCATCGTTGTCTACGGCTGCCTGAAAGGAGGCTGTGGCAGAGCGAGTGTTGATCTTTTCTCTCAAGTGACAGGTGATAGGACAAGAGAAATGGCCATAAGTTGTGCCAGGGAGGTTCACACTGGATATTAGGAAGAATTTCTTTACTGAAAGGGTGGTCAGGCACTGGAACAGGCTGCTCTGGGAAGTGGTTGTGTCACCATCCCTGGAGTTTTTGGTAGATGAGTTTTTGAAGGACATGGTTTAGCAGAAGATGGGTGAGGTTGGACTTGATCTCAAAGGTCTTTTCCAATGGAAAGATTCTATGACTCTATGATTCTAAGGAGTACCTGGAAAAAAATAATTTTCATGTAAGTGCAGAAGCTACCGTGAGTGGCATCTCTGTGTGATAAGTGTGTTATTGGAGTACTACTTTATCCTAATCTAGGCACTGTTCTTCATACTGTTAATGGTGTTGCTTGCTAGTGATTCAGCAAGAAAATAGGGAAGGCTGTTCATGCTGGTGCTTGTTTTGGAAGAGAAGTGATTGTAGCCGTAACATCTTGGAGGCCAAGAAATATATAGTTAAGGCTGTGAAAAGAGCAAAATTGCATTTGTAAGTAGTTTTACTTTATCTTCTTGGGGTTTTCTCCCCCTAAAAAATAAAATAATAAAGAAAGCATCTGTAGAAGGTCATGCAGCAAATTATGCTCTGTAGGAAGATAAAATTAGTTTAATGATTTTTTTTTACTAGAATGCTCTTTAAAAATGAGGATTATACACATATGTTTATTCCCTTAGTATAGGTCCAAAATACACAGGCAGAATTGCGGGAAATCTGAGTAGTATGAGTTGTATCTCTGTCTTCATGTGTTTTTTTTTTTTCAAGAAGAAAAACTGTTCTTGGAAAAACTACAAGCAGACTTCAAAGTTTTCTGAAATAATTCTAACTCCTGTTTCAAAAATCTTTAGGTTAATCTGATCCTCTGTTTGACCTCTGACAAATATGAGTTTTGGCACAGTCATGAAATATCTAGTCATATGGTGTGTTTACTAAACTGCTGAGGTTAATCCAAGCAGATGTCAGGGTTTAAGCAGTGGCTGCTCATAGAGCCTGTAGCTACTTTTGCTTTTTAAGCCAAAATATTGTGAAATGTGGTTGGCATTTTTTCTCATTAAAAACATTGAAGGTGAACACATTGGTCCAGTGTTGGTTAGAGGGGTACAGATTACTAATGACAAACTCTTCCAGGCTGTCTGGGAGCACAGAGTTGTGTCATTGTTGGGCTAATTATTAATGTAAATGTTACAAGGTTCGGTATATGAAATGAATGTCATGCTGGTGTTGTAAGGATGCTACAAGAGCTGGTGTGACATGGAAAACAATATTGCACAGTAATTAGCGAAGCTCAAGTCTGGAGGGTCCCAGGGCTTTTTTCAGATAGTCTTTCAGAGACTTTTACTAAGCCACTAATATTTAACATTCATAGTTAGCTTAAAAAAATAAATGATTTACTACTTGTGCAAGGAACTGAGACTTCTGAACTGGAATTCTTGGAAATTAGAGGCGAATATTTTACCCTTGGCATTTCTGGCATGTGGGTCTGCAGACTCGGTTCCAAGGCTTTACCAAAGTCTGAAAACTACCAGGCAATAAATATATGACAGTCAAAACAGCACTACAAGAGAGACTGAGAGGTAGAATGTTTAGTGAGAAATTCTCAGAATACTGTCTTTCAGTCTTGGTCTCTTCTGAGCTGATGCTGGCGGGGACAGCTTCTAAGGTAATTGTTTTCCTTTCTTGGGTACCCTAGTTACCTCGAAATGAACAGTATTTACCTGTTGCAGGAAACACTGCCACCTTGAATGATTTATGTTTGTCCTGTTAAACTATCTCTGGATTCTTCAGCATACCAATGCAAACAGCCATAAACTCTATGTATTGCTAGGATGTCATGTATGTGGGTGAATGTTTGTTAAAATACTTCAAGGTATTATCATTTATTATTTACTGTGAAAGCTCCTCTCCTGTAGGGGGAGAGCAAATATTTTCTATTCGTTCTGGATGTTCTCCACTACGTGGTAAAGACAAATGTTCAAGCTCAGTCTAGATTAGCTCAGCAAGTGGGGAACTGTATTATGAAACAATTCTTGATGTGTTTAAATCTTAGGGGTTTTTTTAATAGCAATTAGCATTTTTGTTTGCATTTGAATAAATAAATAGTTTTAACTATACTGTCTAGCAATTTAATGGTGACTGAACTCTGTTACTGTACTGCATAGGTGAAAATTATTGTTAGAGCTTATTGACATTATCATTATAATGCAAATCTGCTTTTTTGATTGAGGTTGTTTCTTTCTGGCTGTTCAAACCTGCTAACTCTGCCTGCATTAGCAGAGCTTTAGGGCTGTTGAGTTAAAAATGTATATAATCTGGTTTTCTCCTACAGTGTGTATTGGGCTGAGAAAGATACTAATACTTTGTATTTGAGAGGCATATCCTTTGCATCTCCTGTATTCAGGAACAGCTTGTTACCTTTTAAAAAAAAATAGTGGGGGGTGTGAGAATTGTTTGGGTTTGCTTAAATTTCAAAATCCTGCTTGGAGAATCCAACTGGGAGAGGATGAATGTTAAAGACAATCATCAGGGTATTGTGACCATGCATAAGCAGTCACAGAAAGTTGTTAAGTAAATTGGTGAAGTGTGTTTCCTGGAAGATTTCACAGAACTGAAGGGCAAAGGAGTCTGGGCAGGGTAAGACTTTTATGCACTGTGTCTAGACAACTTGCAGAAGAAAGTCATGAATAGAGATGGCTTTCAGTTCTTACTTCATCCAAGTGACTTCCCTCTGAATTGATTGTTTCCTATTAGGTCCCTGTGACCATCTGAAGTATCCTCTCTTTCACTCTGACATGTATCAAAGTGGTTATTTTTTTTGTTTCATACTGAAATGAGTGAAGGGACACTTGTTTCTTGGTGTATTGAGGAGAGACCAGGTGTATTGATGTGATTATACTTTATATGCATAAAAGCATAGGGCTGGAAACATTCACCTGGTTCCTCAGGTCCCTACCAGGACTGGCCTTCCTTAGGACTTGAAAACCCACTGTGGCCTCTTTGCCAAAACACATCTGTAAGTCATGGTCAACCTAGAACTGTCTGAAACTGGAGTGTGCAGCTATGACACAGATTGTAACTTCTGTGGCTGCTAAAATGGTAGAAGTGGTTGAAATGTGTAGGAGAGTGCTTGTGCAGATGCATATGTGTTGGTGAATAAAGTAAATTAATAAGCCTCAATATGCTTTTCATAGGCAGGGTTTAAAATTTTTCCATTCTACCTTTAGAACTGTCTAACAAAACATTTGGTACTTAAAGAAAATAAATAGTGAGTCTGTATTTTCCTGCCAAATGTATTACCAAATGTCTTGGTGGAATAGCAAGCTACTGAAAAGGCCTAGTTTTCTGCATTGTCCTTTGATTTAAATGTGGTATTTCAACCTTTGTATGCTGCTGCAAAACAGTGAAGAAGGAGAGAAGGTGGTGAAACAGTTTTGTTCTGGTGAGGAGCATGTGGAAATAATACCACACTTAGATTTGCATTTGTTGCCATTGTAAGAGTAACCAAATGTGTGCTTTCAGCCTGGTCAGAGGGCTTTCTGGAGGTGGGAGGAATGTACAGCAATCTTTTCATTCTGGTGACTATTTTATCCTTTCATCTTTGATCTAACTAATCCTGATGTCAGTCACAGCCAACTTTAACTTTAGTGTAGCTAGAAGTGCCACATCAGCAAGGTGGAGCTCTAAGCTGTAAAAGAGATGCAAGAGGCTGATGAAATAGTCCATGATGAAATCTGCTCTACGTGCCTGTCTCCCTACTGTTGCCTGAGATAGCAAGGGTTATCTTTGGTTTTCCTGTGCAAGCTGCAGTGTAGAGGTATCCTTAAACAGCTCTAAAATAAAAAAGTGTCCTTCTCTGTTATAGTTATCTTTATCTTATTAGAAAATTGTGTTCCATAATGTGTGTGTGCCATGATGTTAGGATTGTGCATCTGTGTTACCATAGTGAATGGAAAAACAACTCTAGCAGGTTTTGAGGAACAGTGTATTAGGTTTGGATAAGTCTTACAGCAAATGACCTCCTTATAGCCCTGCAAAAACAAAAAAAACCCTGGCAGACCCTGGGATCTTCTTTTATGGATAGGTATTAATTGTCTTCAGACTGTCTGGCAAGAAGAATTATCTAATCTTGCTCCTTTGCAGCCTTGCGTGCTTCTACTGAGCCTAGATTTGCCTTGCTGTGATCACTGACCACTGTTCACTCAGGGAATAAGGCATTGGGGGTTGCTGATTAGTACCTCTCCAGCAAGTAAACACATTCTGCTAGCTAGAATCAGGAGTTTTTACAATCCTTTCTACCCCCAGAGCATTCATTACCTAAACTGATTTCATGACCCTACAGTTAAGTGGCAAGGTTTCTGTGTGACAGTGTTAGAGAAAGAGCCCATTTCACAGAGCGTACTATTCATCTGTGTGTGCAGGATCAGTATGAGATTTAAACCCCGTTTAAACCCTTTTTAAGCTACTTGGGTTTATCTGCTGCCTATACTGTTGCCTTGCGGAAGTGAGGGAGTTTGACACGGTAAAAATAATGGGTAAGTTATTTTTTGAAAAGTTTGGGTTTTTTGCTTTGTTTTACTCTGTGGATATCTTATTTTTGGAAGGCAGTCAAAGACCTGCTGCAGTCTGGGAAGTGTGAGCCTGAATTTTGCCATGTATTCTTTTTGGATGCAAGTCACTTAAGGCCTCAGAATTACATTGCCAAAATAAGTGGGATCTTTATAGGTTTCTCTGGGATCATGAACACCTTCCACCTCTGGTTAGTAGTTTTCCATATTGAGAAGGGAATGATCTGTTTGTACTCATAAATGTTGTTGTGGTTTGTTCTTTGCCAGACTGACCTGAAGACTTCTTGTAGTTTCCGACTTTTTGAGAAGTCTGAAAAATGCATCACCATAAACTCTTTACTCCTACCCCAATACTTTATTTTCTTAAAAAAAAGTTTTGCTAATTACAAGCTAATTAAATGTTTTCCTTGCTCTTTGTTACTATCAAAGCATTTCTTGTGGTTAGATAATGATGAGAGAAATCTACTTCTTTGAGTTGGTGTTTCTCTCAGTTTTGGGAATGGAGCTGTATAGTGTGTTTTTTATTGTTTTGGTTTGGTTTTGGTTCAGGTTTTTTTTTGTTTTGTTTTGAGACTTGTTTGTATTTTATAATCTCCATGAAGTTTACCTGATTCTCCTGGGTCATAAAGAAATTGCCAGCTTGATATGCTTTATTTCAGGGATTTGCTTATGATAGTTTTCAATAGAGCTTTGGGAAGTTCTGTTAGGGGATATATGAGTAAGGAAGACTGTGGGCTAAGTTGCTTCCTTTCCAGCTGCAGGTGGGCATTTCCTCCAGGGAGTATGGAAGCTCTTCTGGAGTCTGCAGAAGCCTGCAAGAACCTAATAAATTACCATGGAGCTTTTTGCTCTTTCTTTATCCCTTTTCCTTTGTTTCTGCAGAGAAATCTATAAATATGACTTCCTTGGTGCTACGTGGTGTTAAATTGCACCCCATGATTTTTGGAATTTTTGGGATGCTCATGGTGCCTGTCCTTAGGTGCAAGAAGAACTGAACTGTGTAGCTTTTGAGTCTATTGTCTCATTCCATGCTTTAGGATGGGAGCTGAACTACAAAAATGGACATGTGTACACTTACTATTGGGCAGCTGGTCTGAGGTAGCTCTGCTTGTGCAAGGAGGTTAGGCAAGGTGACATGCAGAGTTCCCTTCCAACCTCAGCCACTCTGTGAAGAATCAGTTCCCTGTGTGTAGCATGTTTAGTTAAATAGTGCCATGTACAGGGAACATACTGTTGTGCAAGAGATAATAACTATTGTGAGGAAAATTAATCATCTTTACCTTCAATTATGAAGTATCTCTGGACTCTTACTGATTGTTTGCTTCATGTTTTAAAGCAGTTGTATCCACACAGATTGTGCAACCAGGTCACGTTTATTTTTTTAATTGGAAAATGAAAAGGGATTTCATTTTTGAGGTCTGTGCTTAAAGTTTTTAAAGTTCCCCAAATTACTTAATGGAAGAGCAATCTATAGAATGCGTTTCCTAATGTGTAGACCTGATGAGGTAACAGTCAGCCCTCTCAAAATGTGTGGTTTTACTCTCTTTCAGGTAATTGAGAATGGGTCCTCAACGATGCTAAGTCTACAATGGGAAGTGTCACACTGCGGTATTTCTGCTATGGGTGCCTTTTCACATCTGTGACCTGGACACTTCTGCTCTTTGTTTATTTCAACTTCAGTGAAGAGAATCAGTCCTTCAAGAATGTGCCCGTCAAGGGGCTGGAACCTCAGAGGCCGTTTCCAAAAAAATTCTACCCCCGTTTTACGCGGGGTCCTGTTCATATACCTGAATTGCAACAGAAAGAGAATAAGATAGGAAATCCACTTGGAAATCATGTCCAGGACCCAGTTAAGGGTGAGGTAGAATTCTCTCCTGAAATGGGTAAGTTGTTTTCAGTGCTGGTGACAGAATTATTAAAACAGTAGAAGAAATGAGATATTAGGGTGGGTTGGTTGGTTTGTTTTTTAAAGGATCACAGGAAAATTGTGTGATGAAGTGGTTCTGTTTGTTGAAATGCAGGTGGTACTGGTGACCAGCTTCATTAGGAATTACTTGAAATTTATTCTCTTGTGTTTAATCCAAAACATACTGCTTCTAACGTTGACAGCTGTGCTGTGTACATGCTAATGAGGACTGGATTACAGCAAGGTGTCTACCCTTGATGTAGTTCTTGCTTTTGGAAGGTTAAGTGTATGCTTGTTTCATATCTTAATCCTATGTTGATTGGGCTCAAAGACACAAAATTTTATTAGCCACAGAGAAACTCTACTTGTATGCAGTAATTAAAAATAGTTGATAGCGATATACAGTGAAGAGGACCCATTGATCTGGAGAATATCCTTGCAATGTGAAATCATCTACAAAAAATGTGTGTGGGACAAATTACAATGAAAGATTTATTGAGATGACAGTGGTTAAGGCCAAATCCTGCTCACTTTGTACCAACAAAGATCTGTCTGTTTCATAGGAGCATATTTCATCAATGAGATGATTTGGACTTGTCTTCCAAACTTGCCTTCCAAACTGAAATGCTTTGTATGTTTAGTTGTGTGTATATTTAACTGTGTACAGCTCAGTGTTTGCAGACTGAGGCATGTTGTATACTGGCCTGCAAACTTGCTTGAAGTCTGGAGGCAGGTGTTGAGTGTTGTGATATCATAGTCTGCTGCTTTGGGAATTGGGGCATGGTACCTTTCACAGCTAGGAGTTTAATAATCATATCTGATTGAAGTCCTGTGTTGCTTCGGATAAATTCCGGATCACCAGCTTCAAGAGTTTATAGGACTTTACGGAACTTCAGTTCCCAAGTTGGTCATTAGACCTGTGTGAATATTTATGAAAAATGCCAATTCACATTGTCCTGTGGCATTACAAATGTTTATTGGTTTGCTGCAAAAAGCAGGAGAGCCAATTGAGGTGAAGGCCAGTCCAGAGGTGGTCATTTCTTTCCAGCTGTTCAGTACTGGCCAGAAAAGAAACTGGACCTTTTTAACTGAGAAATTCCTTAATCTTCAAACCAAGTGACTGGTTTGGTTGGTGAAAGCCAAGGGCAATTATAGTGCCAGGATAAATTCCACATGAATCATCAGGAGACAGTTGGCTCTCTGTTAGATTGGGTGCTGCAGGAAAGGGCTTCCTGTCTGTCTGAGGTAGGGCAGTGATCAACACACAAAGCAAAAAATATGATAGCCAAAACCAAACTGTCATCTGGTAGAACAATCTATCTTTTCTTTTTGTCTGGGAGGACCATATAACACTGCTGAAGAAAAGCCTAAAGTCATGTTTCGATTGCAAAGCCTTTATTTTCCAAGGACTTTTATCTGCTGTTTGAACTGCAATCTTTCAGGGCTTTTGCATACATTTTGGATGTTGTTCTTCATGATGCTGTTTTAAAAATAGTAGCATTACTTTTTGTCTGTATTCAGAAGATCAGAAAATAGTTGCTGATTGGTTGTGAATGGGTTGTGGAATGAAACATTTGGTACGTGATTCTTAAGTTCGTGCTTTATATAAAGAAAACGTTTTAAGTTGATCAAGTGGCATGGTGTTACTGTGATGCTGAGAATTCAAGAATGCTTGAGCTGGATGTCTCAAATGGCAGAAACCTTACTTTGGAAAATACCTGTGGTTCAAAGGAGGAGTGACTGACTGCTTTGGACTGCTGGTGTCAGGAGCATGGTGCTGTCACTGTGAACAGACCTCATTTCTGTCCCCGTGATGCATCTTACCCGCAGTGGGAGCACTCATCCCTGAGCATGATAGCAACAGTTGCCACAAAACACTATGTGGGTGTATTCCACGTCTTTTCCAGATATCACTATCCAGCATTTCCCACTTGCACGAATGTCAAGACATCTGCTTTTGAGGTGTTTGGTGGTGTAGCTGTGTTGCCATTGCAGTACTCAAGACTAAAAGCGACAGGGTGGAGAATGTAAATGATGGGAATGGAGGTGCACAGAAGTCCCTCTGGAAGGTCATCTTATTCCTAAAGATAGACTTTGCTGAGGCACAGCTGGAAGTGACACAGCTGTGCTCTGAAGGCCAACCAGGGCTACTTGTTTGAAAAGGAAGAAACCTTCAAAACTTTTTTAATGACCAATTCTGTTCTGGTTTTTAACCCATCTCACTATCTCTGGGCTTGTGCTTAGCTGCCCTCTGCATAGCTGTTAAAAACTGCAGAACGTGAGGTGTGAGGAGAGACTGAGAGGATTTAGTTTATTCTGCCGTAGAGAGAAGGCTAAGGGGTGAGATGTCATTGTTGTCAGTCAACAGTAATTTAATTGGAGCTGCAGTGAAGATGAAACCAGACTGTTTCGAGAGGTACGTGGGATTATGGTAAGAAATTACATCAAGGAGATTTCTATTAGAGAGAGAAAAAAACATTTTCAGTGAAATGGTGGTCAAGTGAACAAGGACTTGAGGAGATGGTGCAGTCTCCATCCTTGATGATATTAAAGGATTTCAGAACATTCACTGGACAGATTCTGAGCAACCTGATCTAGATGGACCTGCTTTGAGCAGGGTATTAGATCAGATGTCCCTTCCAACCTAAATTAGCATATGCTTCTATGAAACATGTTATCCTGGATGTATGGTAGCATGTGAATGAGGAACTCTTCTGTTATTTATGCAGATTTTGAACAATACAGAGATGATGGGCAGGGTGGAAAGAGGTAAATTACACAATCCTTGCTCACTTTTTGTACTGAAATTTCAGTGAAATTGCCGCTGTAGCTTGAAAATAGCTGGGCAGGACAAAGACATCTCATTCTGTGCAGCCAGTTGAACAGAGGCAATAAAGGCAGTGCTACCTGAATTGCTATAGAAGCTGCTAGCAGACACAAGTGGTGGCTACCAGTTCCCTCCTTTCCCTTTTTTCTGTGGAAGAGTTGAGGGAAACAACATAATTTATTTCTGTTTCCTCTGGTATGTGACTTGGTGAGAGAGAAACCCATGCACTGGGTGAAGGCAGGCAGGATGGCACTGAGGATTTTAACCTTGGCCTCTAGCAGCATACTTATTTTTACCAGCAATTGCTGCCTCTGCCATGCTCAGCAACAGTTGATGCTTCTGCTAAAATAATCAATAGAGAAACAGCTAGCTCTGTTGCTATTTTACTTGCTGTCAAAGTCCCAGGTGATATAAACAATAAGTTTACAGCTTTTTCGCAGCTATTTTTATGTTACTGCAGACTTGAGAAAACTGCATGGAATTGGAGCTGTTATTGTGAGGGGTTTCTGCCGTTATAAATGTATTTTCTCTCTGAAAAATCTCATTATAGAGCCTTCATCTGTATGAAGGGGTGCTGATGCATTATGTGCCAAAGTCTACCCTCTGTTCCTCGTTTGATGTTTTTTAGGTGGTGCTAAGAATTAGAAGCTATTTAAGTGAAAGGAGTGTGTCTGGTAAGCTAATAAACACAATGAAGCCATCAGTCTTTGGAGAATGATTTCATTTCATTGTAGCTGCAGGGGCTACTTGTAAGTACTGTGTGTTTGGGACAGATAACAAAAGTACTATTTGCAAAGCCAGAGGGATTTTTGAAGAACAGAATGAAAGGTTAAAGCATACATTTCAATCCCTGATTGTTTCCAAAGGGTATTTTTTAGTCTGTAAACTGATCTTGGCATGGTTTTTTTTCTTTTTTTTCAGGAATGATTTTTAATGAAGATGATCAGGAAGTGAGGGACTTAGGCTATCAGAAGCATGCTTTCAATATGCTTATCAGTAATCGGCTGGGATACCACAGGGAGGTGCCTGATACAAGAGATGCAAAGTATGTACAGATTTTTGGAGAGAAGATGGTATAATTTCATGTGCTTCGGGACTTTTTACTCATGTTATTACCTGATGTAGCATTTAATTTCCTGATTCTTAATTAATGCTTAATAAAGAACAAGAATGGATATACTTCTATTCAAACTTTTATCATATTGATTTAATTTTTGTCAATAGTGGGACTGGCAGATGGCTGTTTCGATAGAAGCAAGATTCTGAATATAATGTTTTACTGTAGGGTTTGTGTGGCAAGGCTTTTGTAGTGGGGGAGCTACAGGGTGGCTTCTGTGAGAAGCTGCTAGAAGCTTCCCCCATATCAGACAGAACCAATGCCAGCCGGCTCCAAGATGAACCCGCTGCTGTCCAAGGCCGAGCCCCTCAGTGATGGCAGTAGCTCCTCTGGGAAAACATGCTTAAGAAGAGGTGTGTCGGGGGGGAAACCTAGGCAGCAGCAGCAGAGAGAAGGGTGAGAATGTGTGAGACAACCCTTCAGACACCATGGTCAGTGAAAGAGGGGGAGGAAGTGCTCCGGGAGCCAGAGGAGAGATTCCCCTGCAGCCCATGGAGTAGACCATGGTGAGGCGGGCTGGACCCCTGCAGCCCATAGAGGTTAATGGTGGAGCAGATATCCACTTGAAGCCTGTGGAGGACCCTATGCCAGAGCAGGGGGATGACTGAGGGTGGCTGTGACCCCATGGGAAGCCCGGGCTGGAGCAGGCTTCTTGCAGGACCAGTGGAGAGTAAACCACACGCTGGAGGAGGTTTGCTGGCAAGACTTGTGACCCCCTTGGGGACCCACACTGGATCAATCTGTTCCTGAAAGACTGCACCCCATGGAAGGGGCCAGTGCTGGAGCAATTGGTTAAGGACTGCAGTCCATGGGAATGATTCACATTGAAGAAGTTCATGAAGAACTGTTTCCCATTGGACAGACCCTGTGCTGGAGTGAGGGAAGAGTGTGTCGTAAGGAGCAGCAGAGACAGTGTGGTGAACTGACCATAACCTCCGTTCCCTGTCCCTCTGTGCCACTGAGGGGGAGGATGTAGAGAACTTGGGAGTAGAGTTAATCCCAGAAAGAAGGAGGGGTACAGGGGAAGATGGCTTAAGATTTAGTTTTTATTTCTCATTATCCTACTCAGATTTGATTGGCAATAATTTAAATTCATTTTCACTACGTGGAGTCTGTTTTGCCTGTGATGGTAATTGGTGAGTGATCTCTCTGTCTTTATTTTGACCCTTGAGCCTTTCATTGTATTTTCTCTCCCCTGCAGAGCTGAGGAGGGAAGTGATAGAGTGGTTTTGGTAGGTTTTGGTAGGCACCTGGTGCCCAGACATGGTCAAACCACCAAACTTTAAATAAAGAGACAGGCACAGTTGGACTCGATGATCTCAGAGGTCTCTTCCAACCTTATAATCCATGATTCTATAAAAGTCAGTGTGGAAAAGACCTGGGAATCAAACTTTCATTCTAGCAATACTAATATATCTCCTGTGTCTCTTTCATCTTGCTGGCTGTGTCCTCAGTTACTTAAAGCATGCTGAGTACTTTCACTTTTTGAAGCTGCATTTTGAGATCTGTCTTCTGGTGCAGTACTAAGTGCTATAATTCTGTTTTGAACCTTTGAAAGCTGGACATTAAATGTTCCAGTACCCAAATTAATGAGACTTTCACCTTATATGTTATTTCACTTCTGTTATAAGGCTATGGAGGGTAAGGTAGAAGAATGACTAAGAAAGAGAGCTTTTTTCATGAGTCAAGGTCCTCGCTCTGTAAATGGCTTGCACTGCTCTGAATACTTTCTATTAAAAAGCAGATTTTTTTTTCTACAATCTGTCTGCATATGAGGGGAAAAACCCACCACTGTAACAACAACAAAAACCCCAACATGGAATGGAAAAATAAATAAACCTGCACCTGTTTTTCTAGTGGTTTCTCTGGTGTGGGTAAATGTAATGAATGGTACTTGCAGATACCTCTCTCCTAAGAGAGACATTCAAGTTAATGAAGACTTTTCTTGTATACTTTGGGGGTTTCATTTCTGGTTTCTTGTTTTTATTGGATTCTCTCATGCCTGAAATGGCATTAATCTGCAATACTGTGCCCTGTTAGATGTATGGACAACATCTAAAAATAAGGAGAAAGAAAGAATGGACTACTTTGAGTGGGATTCAGCTTGCAGATTAAGGTGCTTAAACTTAGATAGCTGCATGTAAGTTGGTTATCTCTGCTTTTATTATAATAAGCAGAGATCCAGTCAATGCAGTTAATGGAGCATGCAGAGCTCTTCAGTTGACAAAATACGCTTATCAGTCTTAGCACTATCTGTAGTCCACTGACAGCAGTGACCAGACTTAAGTGGCTTAATCTGCAGGCTGCATCCCAACCTTGGTTGTCTAAATAGGTATTTAACACTATTGGAGGTATTCTGGGATATCCAGCATAGCCTCCAGCAGCTGGCCAGTAAAGCAGTGGTTTTTTTGTAGGCCTCATGTCATATTTGCCATTCCTGTATGTCTGAGCTCCCCAAGGGTACTAGACAGTGTTTTGACAGGTGAAGCAAGCCCTTAGTGTTTTCTCTTGTTTATGTCTTGAGGATCTGTGATTCTTACTCCCACCTCAAACCATCATGTCCTTTGTTTTCTAACAAGTAGCAAAGTTAATTCTAAGTCTATTATGTGGAGAATAACTGATGATGCTGAGCTCTACTGTAGATGTGCCTGGGCTCTTTACATTCAAGTTCTTCCTACAGATTTAATTTTTTTTGTTATTTATGAAATTTCAGTAGTGACCAAACCCTATGAAATCCCACTAAAAATAAGGTGATAACTTTTTCTGTTTGCAGATGTAGAGAGAAGTCCTACCCTTCTGATCTGCCATCTGCCAGTGTTATTATCTGTTTCTACAACGAAGCTCTTTCTGCCCTGCTTCGCACAGTACATAGTGTCCTCGATCGCACCCCTGCACACCTTCTTCATGAAATTATTTTGGTGGATGACAACAGTGAACTGGGTGAGAAACTTTCAGTAATATCTTGTTTGATGCTTACACTTCTTAATCTTCCTGTTTTTTCCTGTGCTTTATTGACTGGTCAAAATAAAAACCTGGAAGCCGTGATGCAAAACCGATTTGTTCTGCAATCCATCTACAAAAAGTGCCGGCCAGTGGAGTTACGTGATGTTCTGAGAAGCCCAGATGACATCCACTTTGACACTGGTGCTGTTTTACTGTGGAGCTTTGTATCATACAGGCTTGAACACTGAAAAAAAGATTTTGAAGCTAATAATGAGGAGTTTGTAGTTGTGGGGCAAGTGGTGATTAAACAGTTATTTATAGTTTAGCCGTTTTTAACAGTACCTTGCTCAGGCTGTGCTGGGGCTCAGAGCGGATTACACTGACCTTTCTGTAAACTCTGTGGTCCATTACTAGCTGTGAATGCATCTGAAAGGATCTGAATGCACGTAGACTCAGCTGCAGTCTTGCAAGTAAGTTAATGTGGCACTATGGAAACAGTGAGTCAGGTTTCTTTGGTACTTGTTCAGCTGGGATGGGAGTGCAGCCGATGCTGGGAGGGCGCTGCGTGGCTCTCGCACAGCATCTTGTGGCCGCCGTGGGAGCAGCTGTCCCAGCTCTTGGAGCTCCCTCCATCTGGGAGGGGCCCTGGAGGGGCAAACCTTGCAGAATTGCTTTACAGTTGTTGAGAGATCGACGCTTCGGCATTTTTCTCTTGAGTGATGGACAAGGCAGAGACAGACATGCAGTTCAAGTGTTTTGGCACTTAAGGAGCAAAATGCCTGTTGAGGAATGTGTTAGTGTAGCAGTACTTGCAGACAGGACTATGCAAGTTCCCTGCCTGCCTCTGTACAAGTCCACAGATTTTTTAAGTTTTGAAATTACTTTTAGATTGTATTTCTTTTAGTACATATAATTAGCTCCCTTGGCCTCATCGTTAGGTTTCTAGGTTAAGGTCCCACTTGCTCTAAGAGACTGATTAGATATGTACAGTGTAGAATGAAATTCTCTTGTATGCAGCTACTTTATTTCTCTGAGGTCAGATCAAATGCTAATACAGGAGAGAACAAAGATCAAACACTGTCCCTTGCTGATAGGAATGTAATATTTACGAGCTTGTTTTGAGTTTTGGAAGCAATATGCACTCTTTGCTACAAAGTCTCTTGTGCAATTTGATATTTTAAAGTTTTGCAACCTTTGTGTTCAGAACTGAGCTCACTTAAAAGTAGTCTTTTGAGTACGGTAATGCATTTGGTTGATTAATGACTGTGTTCAGGCAGTGATATCATCGCTCTTCTGGTCTGTTGCTAATTCAAAAGGCCAGATTAGGTTCAAAACATTCAAGTAGATCCCTTTGTCATTCTGACTTCAAATGAATGTGTTTTGAAGCCGAAGATGGGAGGAGTTATTGTTAATACAGAGAATTACTAGTCTTGATGCTGGCACTACTGATGTTTGCAACTGCTACTTAATTTTAACGGATGAAGTTTTACAGCTGATGAAGACCAAAGCTGGTTTGGTGACTGGATAGACTTTGGCGGTGCCATGAATTTCACGTGAGCTTGGGCAAATTGCTTAATCTCTATGCCTCTCTGTTTTTTTTTCTTTTTTTAAATTAATTTTCCCTACATTACATACTTCCTGAAACCATATTTTATGCCAAATTGTGGCGATTTCTTCAGCTTTAGATATAGGAGTTCTGCTGCACTTCAGTGCTGTTATGCAAAGCTTGGGTCTTTGCATCTAGTTTTGCCTCAAAAAGCTTGTTTCAACAGTCTTTGTAGCTAAGCAGGCATCTGCATGGCTCAGCTGAGCCACTGTTATGTTTTTCTTGCCCTCTGCTGCAAGGCAGGATTTGTTTTTCTAGTGCAACTGCTTTCTCTAACAGGTTTAGGCTTTACCTGTTATGGAACAGCCTACAGGGTCTGTTGAAGGCCTGGAAACATTCTTCTATGCAGAAGAAAATGAAGAACAGAGAAGTGATACCAGGAACTTGGCAAATTGTCTGCAACTCAGTATTTTGACATAACACCTTTGACTGCCATCCTAGATTTCTGTTCTTTGAGGGAGCCCTCATTACATACATATGGAGCAAGATAATGGCCAGTGTTATTTTTGAAGACTGTCTTCTGGCTGAGAGGGAGAAATTCTCTCCTTGGAGCAAAATTCCTCAGGCAAGGCTATATTGAAGCAATTTTTTTTGTCAGAAGAAATCAGTCTTCCTGATGAATGTGAAGCTAACACACAAAACCCCGCCAACAACAAAAACCCCAAAAGGTGTCTGAGACTGAACTGCCTATTGAGAATGGTCTGTGGTACGTTCTGTCCATTTTCCAGCAGAATGGTAGCTTGTCCATGTCAAAACTGTACTCTGAGAGCACATTAGCCGTTAGGTGCTACACACTGCTGTTTGAGCCTGTGTTGTGCGCCTGGTTTAGCTACCAGTGCAGACATGACCTGTTTTTTTAATTTTCTGGTGTTGTCAGAAGTTTACGTGTGCCATTGCACATGCAAAACTATTTCCACTTGCATTGTATGTTGTTTCTTACAGCCTTATCTGCCCTAAGGGCTGAGTTCGACAGCTGAACTTTTCTGGTTTTTGTTAGCCCTTTGTTTTCTGTGGCTGTACACTCTTTCATGATGTGAAGAATTCTTCTAGTACTAGCTTAGTTTAGATTTGCAAATCCTTCTGTCCTGCTTATTTAGGTATCTCATTTGAGTACTGTCCTAGATGTGACTTTTTCATCAGTTTTCTAGGAGACTATCTCCAAAAATCTTTCCTGTTGTTTCTGGCATTTTGTGTTACATTCAGCATGAGGGGAGAGAATTCTTGTGACCCAATTATATTCAGTCTGCATCTCTCCAGAGACTTTCCTTTGTCCTAGGATGTTCTCTAGCACCATATTTGCTAAATGCTACTGTATTGGTTTTGTGTGGCAAGATTTTGCAGCTGGGGAGAGGAGTAAGCAAGAGGAACAGCCCTGCAGGCACCAAGGTGTGTGAAGAAGGAGGAGGAAGAAGACGTCTGCAGCCCACGGTGAAGACCACAGTGAGGCAGGCTATCCCTCTGCAGCCCATGGATGTCCACAGTGGAGCAAATATCCACTTGTAGCCCATGAAAGACCTCATGCTAGACAGCAATTAGATGCCCAAAGGAGACTGTGACCCTGTGGGGAGTCACTGTTGGAGTAGGCTCCTTGCAAGACCTGTGGACCCATGGAGAGAGGAAACTGCACTGGAAGAGGTTTGCTGGCAGGACTTGTGACCCTCTGGGGGATTCACACACTGGAATAGTCTGATCCTGAAGGACTGTGTCTCATGGGAGGGACTCATGCTGAAGTAGAGGAGAAGTGTGAGGAAGTCCCCTCCAACCCTCAGGAGGAAGGAGCAGCTGAGATGATGTGTAATGAACTGACTGCAACCCTCATTCCCTCTTTCCTGCGCTCCTTTAGGGGCGGAGGTAGAAAACTTGGAGTAAAATTAAGTCCAACAAGAATGAAGAAGTGGGGAGTTTTTATTTTCTCATTATCCTATTTTGATTGACAGTAAATTAAATTAATTTTCCCAAAGTCGAGTTTTTCCCGTGTTGGTAACTGGTGAATGATCTCTCCCTGTCTTTATCTCGACTCGTGAGCCTTTCGTTGTATTTTCTCTCCTTTGTCCAGCTGAGGAGGGGAGTGATAGAGTGGTTTTGGTGGGCACCTGGTGTGCAGCCAGGGTCAACCCACAACAGGCACCATGGTGCTACCTTGCAATCAAAAAACCTGAGATCTTAATATTTGGGAATCTCCTTTTCAATATTCCTGTTTGAAAATTCTTGTAGTCCCTGAAGGTTGTAGCTCCGACTTCCATGTATATTCCTTTGGCATTTAATCTTGTTAACAACAACTTTAATCTTCAAACTGACATTCATCAGAATAATATTTATTTCATCATATCCTGTGTTGAAAGTCTTCTACCTCTCTGTTCCAAGGTTCTCTGTGAAGTCTCAGCTGTCTTTTTCTGTCCTCATTTTATATTCCTCTTTATTTCTTCATAAGCTTATTAACTTCTGTTTTCCCATTATGTCAGTCTCCATGTGTCCATCTTATCTTCAATGGTAAAACCTCGCTGTTTGCTTTTATGTTAGAAACTACTGTCCTTGGGGAGGCAAAAAAGTATCATTACTCTTACATCAATAACGATTGTTAGTTAAGTTACAGTAGTGCTTGTAGACTTCAGCAAGCTCTGTTCTCCTTCGAAAGCACATGCTTACCAGCAGCATCTTTCATCCTTTTGGACTTTAGAAAAGCAACCACCTGAGACTGAGTTGTAATTCCATTTATCTGCTGTTGTATCAGCTAAGCAGGTACTGATAATGCAAGGTGTCTTCATGCTACCTTTTAAAAGTGCCAGTGTTTATTTAAGTGTATGGAACACAGTAATTTAAATCTCTTACCTGCGTGAATGACAGTCACCATGAGAAGAATTTGGAAAGAAAAATGCCTTTTATTGTATTTCGTTTTTTTCTTTGTTTTGGCAGCAGTAATTCCTTTTAGCATAGAGTCTAGTAGATCCAGTTAGCTTGGGTCATATTGTACCAAAAAGCTTGGCAAACAGAAGGAAAAGGTAATTAATTGTGTTTTTGGGAAAGCAAGGCTAATATAAAACCTGAGCATATAAAAAGTTAGTTGGGAAAATGTAAGGAAGTGCTTATCAGCAGGAATGTGCCCTGTGGAGGGCCCACTTATATGGTCCATCACCCTTGTCAGTGCAGGGTCTGTAACTGCTTTGTCCATGTGGGTTTCCACAATGCAGCAGGAAAAAGTGAAGCAGTTAATACAAATGACAACAAAACATCAAAAAAAGGCCATGGGAACTGGAGGGCAGGTGTAGGGTGTGGGATGGCTGGCTGTCCTTTTGGTACTCTTGGTCTGAAGCTGTGCTGTACTGGGGTAGCTTTTTGATCAATTTTTGGCCCATTTTGAGTTGAAAATCTTAGGACTTTAAACAGAGCTTTTGCAATTGCTGCCTTGTTGTTGAACTTGTGTTTTTCTTTTCTCAGCTGACTTGAAGAAAGACTTGGGTGAATATGTTAAAACTCAACTTCCAAAAACCACAAAATTGGTAAGAAATGAGAAGCGGGAAGGCCTGATTCGAGGAAGGATGGTTGGAGCCTCTCATGCCACAGGTATACTTGTTTCAATTTTCCTTGCGTATTTTGACCAACTGTTAATTGAGTGACTGGAGCACCTCCCATGTGAGGACAGGCTGAGAGAGCTGGGCTTGTTCAGCCTGGAGAAAAGAAGGCTCCAGGGAGACCTTGAAGCAGTCTTCCAGTACTGCAGGGGGATCTACAGGAAAGCTCGGGAGGAGCCCTTTATTAGGGAGTGCAGGGGTAGGATGAGGAGTAATGGTTTTAAGCTGAAAGAGGGGAGATTTAGATTAGGTATTAGGAAGAAATGTTTTTGTGTGAGGGTGGTGAGGCCCTGGCACAGGTTGCCCAGAAGTCATGGATGCCCCATCCCTGGAGGTGTGCAAAGCCAGGTCGGATGAGGCTTTGAGCAACCTGATCCAGTGGCAGGGCTGGTGAAACTGGATGATCTGTGAGGTCCTTTCTGACCCAAATCATTCTATGACTTGTTACTTACGTGTAAATATAGAATAGATGTAATAAATTCACTGGTTTTATAGTTTGTAGCTAACTTTAGGAAATCCATGCTGTGCAAGAGATGTTTTTTCAAGTGAACCAAACATTGACTTGGCAAATTTGGAGTCAAATTTGAGTTTCTTAAGCAGTGTCTGAACTATTAATTTCTATTTTTTTCTTCCTATGCAAGTTTGCTTTTGATGAAATGAGTTAATTATTTAGAGTTAGTGAAATAGTAAAATAAAACAAGTATTTGACAAAATGTAGTCAGGCAGTGTAGATTTTTCCCTATTCCTGCCCTGAGAGGACTTTGTGTCAGGAACATCTTCCTCGGTGCTGAATATTGTGTTTGTGAAATATTTTCTGCACATTGTGAAATATTTTCTGCACGTGTGAAAACTGTCACTCTGAATTGGCAATCTACTTCCTTATTAAGGTATCTGGTTTCTAATTCACCAATCTAACTGTAATGTTTCTCGTACGAGCTTTTCTGTTATTGCAGTGAGTGTTATTTGGGATGAACTGTCTGGTGCTGTATGTACACTCTGCACCTTTTACCACAACGTTCTTCCTGGTAAATTCTTTGTTGTCTGAGAAAGTATGTGCTACTTTCTCAAATAATTTTGAGTGGCAGATAGTCTCTTAATTGGAATTTACTCATTAGCATTGTAATGGCATAACCCATGGAGAAAATTGTGCTTGCACTTTCCAAGCTGTGCTAGAATTCATTTGAGTTAATGCAATTTAAGTAATTTTATTGCTTTTCTGAGCTGCTGGAGTCTGTTTTACTTCATCCTCAGTAAAATGCTATCTGTTTTTAATGAGTGACTTGTTATATTTGTGTGTTTCTAAGTTGTTTTCTTTAAAGCTTTTTCCCATTTCTTCCACTTTATTGTGGTGTTACATAAATTTTAGATTGTGTCGTAAAGATTCAGATGACTGTTTAGACAAACTGAGCATGAAGATGTCTCATGGATCAAACTGCCCTCTCTGACCATGGCAGATAATCCCCTTGTAAAGTGGTGGGATTGAAGTGTCTCTTGGGCTAATACTGATGGGTTTCGTTATGCCTATTTAGGACACTCCCTCTCCACAATCACTGTAGAACTAATGAAAAAGGGAGATTCTCTGTGTTGCTTCATGTTCAGAAATTGAAATGCTGTGGCCTGTGTCATGGATGAATGCAGATTAAGCCATCAATAGGCCTGGTTTAAAACCCAGAGGTCTGAGCTGCGACAGTAACTGGACTGAATTGTGATGCCAAGCAAGTGCAAGATGGCTACGATCAGTGGACCAAACCAGCTCTGTCATGGGGACAGTTCATCCAGCCCAATATCTGCTATCTTTGTCTGTCTCTGTGGTCTAGCTGAGGCATGGGAGGTGCTCTGCCCTAGGGCAGAGTGCTGATCTGATGAGGCTTCTCTTAAAGTAAGGTAGCTCTACTGAATCTGAGCATATGATGACTATAAAGCCTTGGCAAAGAAATGCAAATAACAACCTGCTTAAGAAATTCATAGCCAAATGTGAATGGCCAGGATTGACCTTCTGCCTTTGTGACAACTGCCCCTGTGGAGACTCTGGTTTGTCAGCATTTCTGAGTGCAGATGGTGTTTCCCCTCTCTCACAGAGTGGTGAAGATACTGCCAGTACTCTGCTGCTGATTTTGTGTTTCATGTTATGATGGATCTTTGTGGTTTTTGTGCTTTGGCCTCTGTAGGGAAGGTGCTGGTGTTCCTGGACAGTCACTGTGAGGTGAACGAGATGTGGTTACAACCTCTGCTGACTCCCATCAGAGAAGATCACAGGACTGTGGTGTGCCCTGTGATTGACATCATCAGTGCTGACACGCTTACCTACAGCTCTTCCCCAGTTGTGCGCGGAGGCTTTAACTGGGGCCTGCACTTTAAATGGGATCTTGTTCCTTTGTCAGAACTCGAAGGACCTGAGGGAGCCACTGCTCCAATCAAGTAAGGTTCCTACTTCATGGCGTGAAGGTCTGTGTAATGCATGGACCATCAGAAGCACTTCTAAAGCATTGTGGGGTGAATCTGTGTGTGCACTGTTAGCAGCAAATGCTTAACCTGTCAAACATCTGACTGGTTTATTTTACTTAGAAATAGTTTCGGTTACTGTTACTTGTTTCATTTTAATTTCTCTTATTTAATCACAAATTAGATATAGCTGCCTAATTATGTCAAGGAAGCAGACTTTTAGAGTATGCTCATACAACAGCAGCTTTTCCTAAAGACAAAAGTCTTGAGCTTATGCTATTCTATATTAAATCTGTGCAATAATTTCACTTCTGAGCTGTGCATTGATGTTTTTTTCCAGTTTGTCTGTGTTTGGCTTAATGATGATTTTGATAACCACCTTTGTGGTGGGAGTAGCCTGCATATCCCACTAATATAGGCTCTATAATTTCTGTGATGAAATGCTAAAGAATTGCTAGATTGGGAAAATTTGTTGTGGTAACAGGAAGGTGATATTCTAGCCAATGGGAGACAAAATCAGAGCTTATGGTAGTTTTCTATTTCAACATAATTTTTTTACTTTAGGATTCATTTGTATTTTTTCTCAAACAAGTCATTACTTTGTCATAAACCTTCCTAAATGAACACACATGGATGTGAAAATCACCTTTAATTTTACTTGTCTCTCTGCACAATGTGGCAAATGCCTAAAACTGTGTGTTGGAAGTTTGTCCATATTGTTTTTGCAGTCTGAATTGCTTGAGAGTTGTTCTTAAACAAAAGTCTTTGTAAACCTTAGAACTGGAAATGGAATGTTACCTTCCTTAAGATTTTACCCATTGATGGCTGCCTCACCTATACAGAACTGGCAATATCTGGTTCCTACTGGACACATAACTGTCATAAAAACAATGTAGACATCTTTTGTAATAGCAGACACATATGGCTCAGACATGAGAACAGAAACTGTGGCAGTGTGAATCCCTTTAAGAGAAGAACCGATGTTGGTAGAGCAGTGGCAAGAAACAGATTGTGCTTTTTCTAGTTGCAGGAATTCATCTCAGTACTGTATTCAGTTTTGTGAGGTGGAAGAACTATTTTTTTTGTACAACCTGACTTCTTACAGAGACAGTGATATTTCTAGTGAATCAGAAATTGGGCAATCTCATCTCTCATTCTCTTTTCTTGGACTGTAAATAAAGGGCATTTCAGGCTGATACAAGCAGCTCCAGCACAAGGTTCTCTGCTGTGCTCTGACGGCTCTGCAGTTAGTCTTTCCACATCTACTCGTCACAAGATTTGGTCTGAGAAGCCAGGAAACTTGCTAAGTTACTTACCAATTTGACTGGCTTGTTTGGAAAGTGTCACTGAGGCAGTTTCTGAAGCTAGAAGGGAAAGGAAAGACTGGGGAAATCTGAATGGGAAACCAGCATAGACAGTCTTAAAATCTTTATTCTGTTAAAAACTGTTCTCACAGTTAATCTGGGGCATGCCTAAGAGGTTAGTTCTTACTGTGTTCAACACTGTTCTAGCATTCCTTCAACTTTTAGGAAAAACTCCCATGGAAAAGGCAGAGATCTTTAAAGGAAGTCTAATAATCTAAAGGGATTATGTTTTCTGAGTGAGAAAGTGACGTTTCCTCCTTTGGGGTCTCTGCCTGCTTTGAAAAAAAGAAGCTAGATTGCTATTTAACTTTTAAAAATGGCTTCCCATTAAATGGAAAGTCTTATGTTTTACGTTTAGAGAGCCTAAAAACGAAATACTTTGGTGTCAGGGGTGGAAAAATTGAGAGCACCCTTTCAACACAGATTTTAAAGGGACAGAAACTTTAAATTGTGTGAGATTGTGTGAGAACAAACAAGGAAGTCCAGAGTTAGGCTTGGTTTCATCACAAGTTTTTATTAACAAGGATGAGAAAAAGCCTTATCCCAGCCTATGGTATATTCTAGATATTATATTGTATTTATGTAGTATTTTTACTGTTATACTCTTCTAGGGCATTCATGTGTTATAACTTTGTGATACAGGAGCAATTCAACCTAGAGACTGCACAACGGGGATCATATACAGATTTTTACAAAACTGAGCACCATTCTAGTAACACACAGGCAAGTTGAAAAGCTGGCAGACCTTGAAGAGAACATCTATTCAGACATGAGAACTATAAATAACTTATAAAGAGATCAATGTATCAGTGATAAGGCAACGCTGCTCCTGGTATTTAAATCCAGTCTATGAGAAAGTAGCATTTCTTTTAGCAGCATCCTGGCTTGTGTAATTTAAATTTGGACCTTGTTGCTTGGTCTGCTTTAATATGGAAAAGTAATGTATGTTCTGGATTCTACCCCTTGTACAGTTCGTTCAAGCCTGTTCAGTATAATTTACCTCTGTAAAGAGGAGTAAGAACACATTATTGTGTGCGAGTGTACACATTTAACTGTAGGGGAAATAGGTTCTGGTAAAGACAGATCTAATTAAAGGCATGTCCTGAGTTTCCCTGTGGAAAACTTGGTGGTTTATAGGTATTGGAGTAGTGAAAAATCATAAATACCACTTAAAGATCTGGTTTTGAAAATATTTTGAGACTAGAAGTGTGACCTGATGATTTCTAGTGTTTGCAAGGATTTAAACTGTATTATGCAGATCTAAATTTGAACTTTGAGACTAGCAGATTAAACTAAAAGCACTGTTTTCTTTCTCTAAAGCTTACTCTAAAAGCAAATGAACCTCTTTCAATATTCCTTTTTAGGTCACCTACTATGGCTGGAGGCCTGTTTGCCATGGATCGTGAGTACTTTAATGAGCTTGGACAATATGATAGTGGCATGGACATCTGGGGAGGTGAAAATCTGGAAATATCTTTTCGGGTAATCTAGCTTTTATGTGTATTGGAGTATGAACCTCGGTGTCTGGCTGCTTCTCTTCCTAATATACAATTTCTTTAGTACTGGAATAGCAATTTGCACACAGAAATTGGCATTTTCGTTCCCAGGAAAGATGCCTTCTGTGCACTGAAACTGCCTTTACAATAATCTTCAAGTTGACATTTAATGGGAACATTAAAGATAATTTTGAGCTCTGTAGTTAAATGTTTGTGGCTTTTTCTGTTTGTTGAAGCATTTTATAATACTTGTGGAGAAGCATAAGAGAAGAATAATCATGAAAATTTCTGAAATGAGTTTATAAGCAATGTCTAATGAGTTTTACAAGTTAGTTAAAAAGATATGTAGCTCACAGCAACACTGATAATAGGTAAGCTTATTATGTTTCCTTAGACAAATATAGGGCTTATCAAACACTTCAGCCTCCTTTTTGAGAGCCTGGAAGCACAAATATTTTATAACTAAATTGAGTCACATAGAGGAGCCAGTTTGGTTGGGAAAATAATGAGGAAGTAGTAATCGTGAGATTTGAAAATGATACTTCATTGGACTTCCTATATTTTATCTCATCGTCTCTGTTACTCCGCTGGAAGAAAGCCAGTTTTGTGTTCAGTGTCATGTTTACCTCTTCACTTCTGTGAAGTGGGTTCATCAACAGGTCTGACAAGAGTCTGCCTGAAAATGAGATGCTAGCATGACAAATATGAAAAAGAGATTGAAAAGTTAACAAAAAAAAAACCCAAACCAAACACACAGCCCTCAAAACTTTAGATAAACCTGCCAAATTGGATCATTTGAGAAATCGAGATTAGAGCTCAAAAGTAAGAACTGGCATTTAATAAATTTGAGTGACTAATGGGGTATGTACTGAGTAAATAAAATCTTCAAGTTTTCATTACAAAATGTAATTATTAGATATCTGAGTAGAACTGTATCAAGTGGGAGGAAATTATTGTTATTGCTGTGCTAATACAGTTTTGATAAAAAGGGCTTTGAAAAACTGGAGAATGTTCAGAGAGCTCTGTAAGGTCTGAAAACCCCTTTTCCCTGAGGGAGAGTTGTGAAGAACTTTTAATCTTTATATTATCCAGGAGGAGGAGTTTTAAAAGTGACTTGATAATAAACTGCTATTGTGGGAAGATTTTCCTGAGATTGGAGAAGGTTTTAGTCCAACAAGGGGCCAATGATGGCAATTTGCTGGAAGCTGAAGTTTAAAAAGAAATTTAAAAAAACAAGTGGAACTAGATTGTAAATGAAATCTAGATCTGGGTTGCAGTGGAGCTGGATTGAGGCACTGAAATGTAGTGTCTGAATGTGAACAACATTTTTGAGTTCCAATATACATAGCAGAAACAAACAACTGTATGAAATAGGTGGTTATACTTAGTGGAAAAGCTCTCTGGTCTCTCTATGATATTGACTGATCTTCATTATTTATGATGGAAATGTGGACATGCAATTCTCATGTATTAGAGCATAATATCTTAGAAAATTTACAGTTTGTTTCGTGAAAACTGTGATGCATTATGTAGAATGTGTGATATGACAGAAGTAGTCTTTTCTAACCTGAAGATTAATTTATTTAACTTGTCATAACGCGTGACATATAGGACAACATTGCTGATACTTGATTGCATCTTCATGTATAAGAAGGGGAGGAGGGAGTGAGCCTTGTCAGTATACGTACAATGAGGTGTGTTCTGGTTTTGTGTGGACAGATCTGGATGTGTGGTGGTAGACTTCTCATCATCCCATGCTCCAGGGTTGGACACATTTTCCGTAAGAGGCGTCCCTATGGCTCACCGGGAGGACAGGACACTATGGCTCATAACTCGCTGAGGCTGGCACATGTGTGGATGGATGAGTATAAGGTAAGAGTCAATTCTAGGTCATAAAATAATGTCATTAACTGGCTTGTTTGTCTGACACAGTGGGTCTGTTAGCTTCTCTAATGGGGTCTTCCTTCTGTACTCTGATTTCCTAATGTTAATTTTTATATGAATTTGTTAAATTCTGTAGGCTTGTTGTTTGGCTTTTGAGTGCTCGGATCTGCTCCCTGTTACTAGCGCCTGCAGGAGATTCAATTTTATGCCTTTTTAATGAAGAGAAGATGATGAATGAGTTCTTTAAGCTCTGCATTGTCTTTGTCCAAATCAGTATTGCAGGCAACTGCGTACTGCTGCTATCTGCCTTCAGATAGTTTCCATGGGGGTGAGGCAGGGATTTTGTGGCTTGGTTGTTTAAAAAAATTAAAAAATTTTTAAAAATTAGCAGTCTGATTCATAGTCTGTGTTGCCTTGGAAGATCAATCAGGATTGACTACTGGGTTCAGGAACAAGTGTGTTCCTTCCTTGTCTTCATATCTTGGTACTGATGGTTTAAAATGTAGATCCGGTCTTTATGAAGCCCTCGCCTCTGTGGTACTTGACGTTATGCCTTGTGAGACCATAGGATTTGCTGTGTGGCCAGCTCCTGTGGGTCCCTACAGTTTCTGTGCAAGACATATTTTATTAACTCTATTCTGTGGGTGTTTGTTTCAACTCCCATCCTTTATTTTGATGTTGTCAGTTTGAGGAACAGAGCCTATTAGGGGTCATTAATTTTTATCTTCCATCTCCATAATGCATTGGTGTATTTGATCTATTACTTTCCCTTTTATTGGTGCCTGGGCACAGTTGTTTTGTGATTAATGATGGCTTTCAGTGAAGCTTGGAATTGATTCTTTGTTATAATTTCTAGCTAATACTGCTTTGTCCAACAAGAACTTAAATTGCTGATTCTAGGAGTCTCTTATCACAGACTTATGTCTTGAACTCTTCCAGCTATTTGTAATTTGTTTCTCTGATAGCTGCCAGAGACTGTTGTCATGACAGATTTATGTATGGAAGGCAAGCTTGGAAATATTTTTGTTTTTATAAGTGTAATTTAGGGATGGTATCATTTACTGAGGTGATTGATGATGAATAGTGCAAAGATAAGACTTAAAAGACTTGTTTTGCAGCAAAGAGGAAATATCAATATTTAAAAAATAAAATTGAATAACGGAAGGCAAGCAGCAAAACTTTTATAATTGTCAAAAGCAAAATGTGAAAGTAAGTTAGTTTGTGTATACAATGAAAATAAATAATGTATAAAAAGGTAAGATGCTAAAATTTAACCTTTAACCAGAAAGAGGCAATTGGAATAGCAGAGCTACATTTTTGAAACAGTCAAATTTCTGATAGTAGTGTCCAGTCTATCTCCAAACTTCCTCAGAGTTGTCCAGCAGTCCAGTGTACTTAATGCTTGTCCCTCCTCTGCTATTAAAATAGCACTGAAACATCAAGTGCATCCAAATGCTCAAAGATCTTGATAAGGACAGAGATGCTGCTGTCTGTCATCTGAATATCAGAGACAAGCATTAGGTAGTTGAAAGCTGTCAGAATCACACTATGGTAAGTAAATTCTAGATGTCTACTAGAGATTAATCCCACAAAATACCGTAACTCGGTGCCCTGAAAACTGATTTCTAAATGACATATAGTAAACTGGTTAATGTGCAAATACAATGCCTTTTCTGTAAGCTCCTATAGATCTAGTTGGAATTAAAGACTTTAGAAGGGGAATTTGTCTTCTAGTTTTGGTTCATGCTGCATTGTACTTCTATGAATTCCTGTTTTTCCCCCTTGTCTCTGCCTTAGAGTTGAACAGCCCGTAATATTGAGCTGGAATCATAATCCATCCTTGCCTAAGCAGGTACAGCTCCCAGTATAATCGTAAATTACAACATGAAAAAATAACACTGTGGGAGCCTTTATGGAGATGATGCAGGTGAACAGAAAAAAAATCGGCTTCACAGAAAGCCTGGGTGATAGTTCTGGTTCTTCATGTGAATAAATACATGGTCCCATTGAACTCCACAAGGCAGTCCCATTCCTTGGTCTGTTCTGATATGGGATTTTTTTTGCCTGGGTGACTTGTGAAGTCAGAAGGCTGGAAATTGACAGCAATCAGACCTTGGCCAGATGAGGATGATAACAATGTATGCGTATCTGTTCTGACCTAATGACTCTAGGATGCTGTTATGGTCGATGGAGTGTAAGGCTGTTTTGTTTCCTTCCCTAATTGACATCTAAAACCAAAAAGGTCAGCAGACTCATGCCCGAGAAGTGTCTTCGTCAAAACAAGCAGTCTAGAAAGATGAACCCAGAGTTAGGCAAGGTAAATCTCACCTCTTGTAGCAATTTAAACACTGGAATTTTCTAATGCCATTTTCATAATTAGTGGTTGAAAGCACTAGAAAAATGAAATTTTGCAAGTTATATAAACAGGAAAACATCACAAAATGATAATCTGAAATCCTTCTCCTCTTGCCCCCAACCTGTTTGTCTTAAATACAGGAGCAATATTTTGCTTTGAGACCTGAGCTAAGGACAAGGAACTATGGAAATATTACCGACCGCGTAGAACTGAGAAAAAGACTGAACTGCAAGTCATTTAAGTGGTATTTAGATAATATCTATCCTGAGATGCAAATATCTGGGCCCAATGCCAAAGCTCCGCAGCCAGTTTTTATTAATAGAGCACAGAAGCGACCGAAAATAATCCAGCGTGGAAGGGTAAGATGAGCTTTCTTAAAAATACAGAACTCTGTTTTTTAAAGGATTTTGTTATTCTTTCTGGCAGATTTCCTTTAGTACAAGAAAATAGTCTGTTCCTATAGAGCACAGTTTATTTTGCAGCAAGCAGTCTTGAAAATAACAGAATTTGTGTCTTTAGACAAAGGCAAATCAGTTTCACTCTGATCTATATTTCAGAGCATATCTATACAATTCACTTGAGTTTTCTTACCTCAAAACTATATTCACAAAGTTCTGATGTCTTTAGAATGCACTTTCATGGGTGTTGGTTCTGAAAATGGATTTGGATAGATGAAATTTAGCCTCAGATATTCATGCTCTATTGGTTTATGGTGTGACTACAGTGTAATTGGTTTCCAAACTCATTGCTTTTACTGGATAATTTTCTGCAAAGTTGAATACTTGCATCTGAGATTGATGACTTTTTATAGTCTTGACTGTTAGATAATGAACAAAATTGAGTCTTGCTCCTTTTTTCTTCAAAGTAGAAGTGAAGAGATATATTTTTACATAATTCATGAAGGAAATCATGATTAAATTCATGCCTGTGTTTATGGGTTTGTATGCAGACACAGCCAGCATAGAGTTGCATCTGTTCTCTCCAGTACAAAATGGGTCTAATGTGCACGTTTTACGCTTCCCAGAAATAATGGATAACTTCAAATCCAAGACAACTTTCTCAAGATCTTCTCTTTCACAGAGAATAAACTATTCCATGTGCCCATGGATTATGGTTGGCAGATTCCCTTGAGCTCAATAATTGAAAACACTAAGGAGGGTTGTTGCCGTCTCCACAAGGTAGCACAGTCAGCAATAACTGTTGATCATTGCTGGTCTTGCAAGTAGATTCAGGCCAGAGGACCCGAGTTCATGCAGAACCCATTGACATCACTACATTTTTGCTTGGATGCAGCTATCTGGGAATTCACAGTTTATGCAGTATTTTTATAATTGTATCCCAGCCAGGCTGCGGAGGTATTTGTTAGGGAAGTGCGTAGTTTCCCTGAATAAAACTGATACAATGGGCTGATTCCATTAATTGCTAAATGCTGTTATTCCCCTCATCAGACTTTTTTTCCATTAAATTTAATAGTTTTCTGCTTTCATTCAGACAGAAATTCAAATAAGGAATTGCTGATGTGAGGGAGGCTAATGAGGGATCTGAATCCCCCAGTAGCTCTTAAGGGGAAATCTTCCTAGCAGTAATCTCCCATAGTTTAATTAGTTTAGATTTTGTGCACCCTTTAAGAAGGGGGAGACAAGACAGAAAAATGTAGTTCCTTGGCTTGGTTCTCTGGGGTTCCAGAATTATACCCAGCATTGTGTGAGAGAGTGAGCTTTGGCTCTGCTGATTGTATAAACTATTTCCAGATGCCTACAAGGAACAGAACGATCAGCCAATGTCACCACTGCATGCCAGACTCTTTAGGATTTGGGATGAATCACTCAAAATCCCCGCTTATTCTCAAAAACTAATTGGACCAGAGATAAGTGTGGGCTTGACAGCTGGGAAGAACTGCAAGGATCACAAATTGTGGCTATTCTTAACAGTGTTATCAAATGTTGATCCTCTTGGCCAATAAAAACAAGGACAAAAATCATATAAAACTCCTGTAGCTATATGATTGGAAAGCCTTCTGTTGAGTGAGGAATGATGAAAATGAGAACTCTCCTAGAAGTCTCTGGGGTGCAAGGAAATGTTACTTAGAAGGTTTTGTTTAATTTGTTTCAGATGTTTGTAGGGAACAGGAGAAACATGGTGCACTTGAGGAGGCTGTTGATGTGCCTGGGGACAGCTATTTCCAGAAATGGTGTTTAGTGAAGAATATGATTTGCTATTTGCACTAATTTTTGCTGTCATGTGGTGAAGCAGTCCTTTCTTTATATTACTGGAAGTGTCTTTTGGCTTCTAAAAATCTGTAGAATAGATACAAATCCTGAAACAGCTATGTATGTCTTCATAATAAAATGCAGCTAGCTAATTAATCAACTTGGCCTTGAGTTGAGGACAGCAATTTCTTTTTTGCTGTACATTCAGCTCCAGATTGGAAATAATTATTTTTAACGTGGATGCCAGATCTGGAGCCGTGCTGTCTCCCACACATGCACACACCCAGTGACTGTGGAACGCACTCCCGCGTGCTTGGAGTGTGGGGCTCTGCTGCGAGGAACGAAATGGCAGAGTTGGGGCTATTGCTACAAATAATTGCTTACCCCGGGCTGCGTGTGGTGCAGTGCTTCATGTGCAGCCAGAGACTGGGGCCTGAATAGCCTGATCCTCACCACACTGAGGGAAGAAAAATAATCAGGCTGGAAAGAAGTCTTCTGCTGACCACCAGTTAGTTTAGGGCAAGTGTATAAAAAATCGTAGAATGCCCGGTTGAAAGGGATGTCAAGGATCATCTGGTCCATCCTTCTTAGGTGATATATAGTTCAAACGAGTTGACCCAGCACCCCGTCCAGCTGAGCCATAAAAGTATCCACTGTAGAGGCATCCAGCATTTCCCTGGGGAGATAATTCCAATGTTTAATTGTTCTCATGGTGAAAAATTTTCTTCTGAAATCCATTTGGAATCTCCCTAGGAGCAACTTATATCTGTTACCCCTTGTCTTGTCCATGTGACTCCTTATAAAAAGGGAGTCTCCATCCACACCCTTTATGTACTGGTGCATGGTAATAAGGTTTCCCCTAAGGCACCTTCTCTCAAGGCTGAACAAACCCAGTTGTCTCAGCCTTACATTATATCGAAGGTTTCCTAGTCCTCTGATCATCATAGTTGCCCTTGTCTGGATCCTCTCCAGCCTGTCTGCATGTTTTGTGCATAGTGGGGGCCAAAACTGAATGCAGTGCTCCTGGTGTGGCCTGACAAGTACTCAAGGGTATAATTTGAAGCCAGAATAAAGGTGTGTTGTCTCACTGAGTAACTCTGTGGTATTACATCTATCCACACCTTAATATTAGGTTCTTGACTGTTTGAATAGGACAACCTAATCCTCAGGCTCTGCAGGAAATCTCTGGGATGACTTCCAGGGTGGGCATCACTGCCCAAACCAGGAGAGACTGACAGTTTGTTGGGAACCTCCTTGTTTGCTTTGATTGGAATATGCTTACACTTGTGCACCCCAGGGCAGGCTCCTGACCTGAATCTAACCCTCTGATACGATATTTGTCCAAGTCAGACTAGGCAGAGCACTTGGAAGTCTAAAACTTTTCCTTCTTCCCTGATCTGTCACTGAAATAACTTAGCTGATAACTGTGGCTTTTTACCTGAACACTCTGGAAAACTGCAAATTGCAAGCAACATAAGTCTCTGAAGTTGCTTGTATTTATGTAATTTCATCTCCTTTTTCAAAGAGACTGTTCTGCTTTGTCAAGAGAGGCTTTGGGATGAGACTTGTGTTTAAACTAAACTGTAGCAAAATGCCATTTACACAGTAAGTTGATATTCCTGAGGGAGTGAGTACCTGGGACCTGAGAGTGTAGTGGAGAGTGAAAAGGGGAAAGAAATCTGACAGAGTATGGCCAACATGTGCTGAACCATGATGTGTGGACTGCACTTGTACCATAAAGAGGGAAATCTTGATGTAATTAGAAAGCAAAATGGAACTATTTAATGCTGATTTTTCTCCAAATTATCTGAAAAACAAAATAGTACTTTAAAAGCGAGGAGGTTGTTTTTCTTATTGTGGGTTGATTCGGTGTTTTTGTGAGCACACTGAATCCTAGACCTTCCAAAGTATTACCATATGTTCCCTTTAGTATGTGATGTTTGTTGTTTACTCTGCCTGTCAAACTGTTTTCTTTCAATAGTTGTATCACCTTCAAACCAACAAATGCCTGGTCGCCCAGGGCCACCCAAGTCAGAAAGGAGGCCTGGTAGTTGTTCGGGAATGTGACTACAATGATCAAAACCAGGTATGACATTCTGAATTACATTGAATAGCGAATCACATCTTACAAGTTGCCAATACGTTTTCTTGCTGGCCAAGTGCCCTAGTGTAACATCTCAGCAGCAAGCAGGGTGGTTTCAGAGTAGCATTCAAACTGCAAGGCTGGCCAAGGAGCTTACTGCTCTGTACATACTAATGCTGAGCATTGGTTGTTATAATCCCGTATCTTTATGGCAAGAATCTCAGTGCTGAAGATTATCCGTAAGTGGCTCCTGATGGGTTCGTAATCCACTGATTGGCACTTCAGAATTTGTATAAGCTAATTCAGTCAGTTCCTCATACCAGGATTTAAGGCAGCCTTTTCCTGGCCTGCTGTTCTTTGTGTACTGTACAACTCTTCTGTTGCTGCTGCAGTGGCTGTAGTTTGGGGTGGATGAATGATTTGTTGTTATCTTTAAACAGAAGGAATTATAAGGAACTTAGAAAGTTCTTTTAGTTGGAGATGGATGTGAAAATCTAAAGAGAGTTTTTATATGAAGCCTTTGCTATTCCACTTCTTTTATTTTGGGCAGCAGAAGTTCAGGACTAGGAAGAAACAATCTCCAGATCTTCACATAGCACTATGAAGACTTTTACCTAACTAGGAACTGCATTGGTAACATTGTGATTTGAGAGCCCATGGGACCCAAGTCTAAAAGCTAGATTGCATCTAAAGAGAAAAGTAATCAAACACACAAAATAGAGCATGGGATGTAGTGCAGCATAGCTTTACCAAAGGTAGGCTGTGCTAGACTAACTTGATGCTTTCTGAAATGAGAAGTAGTTTTTCCATATCCTGAACTGCAGCAGCAGAAGCAGGATAATTTGTAATTGTCCCAAACAATTCTGTGCTTTGTCAGCTAATGGTCCTTTCTGCCTCCCATGTGTGCCCTCACCAGTTGAATGTGACAGAAGCAGACAGTGTGAGGGTGTTGGCCAGGGTCTGGATAAGTGTGGTTGGCTCTACACACATGGTCTCCAATTGCCACTTAGACAGGACCAAGCAATACATCCCTGCTCTTTGCCTCTGGAGTACTGAGTTATCATCCCTATCATCAAACTATAGGTCCCTGTAGGTCTACCATTAGAGGTGGATGATTTCAAGCTGAAATGGGGATGAAGGTGTTCCTATGAGATCTCTTCCATTAGCAAGAAAGTCAGCACATCTTGTAATGTAAAGACTGTATAAGTGCAATAGTGACCCAGTGGCACCAGAGACTGTACACTTAGTGCTAGAGGTGTTACTCTGCTTTCCCAGCCACTCGGTCTGTGAGTGAGAAAGCAGTGGTGACTTCCAGCTGATGATGTCCACAGTAAGAATAGATGAGTCCTTACAGCTCTGTTTCCCATCTCCTTCCTGCAGTATTTTGCACAGTGAATCACCACATGGTGGGAGGAGGAAATCTGGTGGGTTTCCTTATCAAAACCTTTCCTGATTTTTTTTGGTTGTTTTCCTTCTGGAAACAAACTTCAGTTAGCCTTTTTGTGTTGAGAAGGACAAATTAATACTCAGGCTGTTTATCTTTGGCTTTTTTTCTCATGAATCTAGTTTACTAGTGGTAAATTAAGCAATTACTTCTCATAAAAGAAAAAAAAAGGCAGCCCTGGCTGTTCTATCTTCAAAACAAGTTCTCCAAACAAGTTTGCTAACCAGCACTATAGTTTTCTGCCATTAGGCTTCTTTTGTTCTCCTGATAAATCCCAAGAGCTTTCTTTCATATCCTCTTGAACAATTGTGCTACAGATACATGAGAACAATGTAGAGATAGGCGACACTTAATTAATAGCTTCTGCTTTTAAAAACAGCAAGAAACTTCTGGAGTATTGGGAGCTTTTAACCGTTGTTTCTGGTAACATTCAGCCCATTGGCATGTTCAGATGATTTTTTGCCCTAGAGCCATCTGTTTTATGCCTTTGACCTAATGAGAGAACCCGTGTTGGGTCTGGTGAAAGACAGGTACCCAGCTGTCCTGTCCCTGGATGCCCACTGGCAGCAAGTTAAGTGTGAGTTGCTTAATGCACACAGTACAGACAGTTCTGGAAGATACCAATCTACGCTTTGTGAGCAGTGGTTTTGTGTCTTTTAGTGTTTTGCTGAGGCAAAGATGGTATTTTTGTAGAATTTTTGCTTTTTCATGAGTGTCTAATTGTATTTTGATCTCATGTAAGCCTTCGGCATCCTGTGGCAGTGAGAACCACAGCTTAGCTGTGCTTTCTGTGGAAATAATTTGATGCCACTTGGTTCTAATTTCTTCTGATGCCAGCTATTTTTTCCCTGAGGAACAGGAATAAGTTATCACTATTTCTCTTTCCAGGCTGCTTTTGTTCTGTGAATAGATAACACCCTCCCGTGAAAAATACATGCTACTGCTCAGTGAGTTGAAGGAGCAAGGTGCAATCTACCTGGGAAAACAGAAAAAGGGCTGGGAAAACAAAACAGGGCTGCCTTAAGACTCATTGATTGTTAGTCTTTTGGTTGGAAAACTATCTTCTGTGTAATCTTTTGACTGAAAAATGGTCTTCTGCATTATATAGATGATTCATGCATGTGAGAGCTGACCTTAGAAGTAGGTGTGTGGGGAAACAAGGCTCACTGAAATCATGAGACTGACATTACAAGCAAGGGTTTTGCCTATACTTAATGTAGTTTGCGCTTGCTTTGTTTTCTCTGACCTTTGTGGCTGCTAAGAAATTTCAAATTCTTGTGTAACTCCTTGATTTAAAAGAAATAACAGGTGCTGTATAACTTGCAGTTGTATCACCATTAGGGGTAATACTTTTAAGTGAAGTTGACTTAGATGATCAAGTTAATTACTCGAACACATCAAACTATCCTACTTTATAGGACTTGACATACAGTGGCGTTCAGCTCATCTTTTTGCTAGAGAGAAGTGATAAGGGAAGCAGTTGTCACAAAGGTGCATCTCGAAACTAAAGAATTTGTGTCTTTCTCTAAGTTATAATCAAAACTAGGATGATTCATTAACTGTAGCAAATACTCTGGGATAATACTGGGAATTGAACACAAATTCAGGAATAAGAGATGGAAATTTTCTACTTGGGAATAGCACAAGTAGAAGACGTGACAGGATCCTATAGAATGGAGGTCAGTGTAGAGAGGTCAGAAGTCACAGAAGCAGCAGAAAAATTGTGAGTTTTGCAAGCAGAAGCCTAATATGGAATGAGAATTTCTGTAGTTGAAGAGTGGTCTTGTGAAGGAACTGATTGCCAAAGACACAAGATTGCCAAAGTAAACAGTTTTCTGAAATTCAGCAGTGTCTGACCTCTTTCTCGAAACGAAACAGAGAATGTACAAGGTAGTGCACACCACAAAACTTTGGTGCTGGAGGAGGACAGAAAATACTTAAGCACGTTGAAAGATCATCATGAATGACTGGAAATGTCTGTAGAGTGGAAGTAAGAAACTGGTGTAGACTCTGCCCCAAACCATCATGCCAATGTTAATTGGGTGGTGATGAGGAGACAAGGATGCTGAAGCAGGCTTTGGGCTAAATACTGCCCTAAAGCAGGAGAAGTGGAAGTAGTTACAGACAAACTTGGAAGAGAAGCATCAGAGTGCTAAAAAGGAAGGTTTTGGAGTGAGGCACAACGGTCAACATGGGACTGACCAGTGGGAGTGTTTGTGATCTAACAGCTAAAAGCAGATTGCATTTGTCATGCAGCTAATGCATGCTTGCTGCCTTCTTGACCTAAAGGCTTAAAGCCAAGTTCCTTTCCCAAAAAATCTCCTCCCACTGAATTATGTGGATTTTTTCTACTGTTTGTTTTCAAATACACTATGTTGACTCTTGAGCTTTGCTTTCTGTGTTGTTATAACCTCTCCTCTGTGTGTTTTACTTCATTTCAATAATTTATCCTTTCTCATACTTAGCAATATCTTAAGCTTTAAAAGTGTGGCTGTTGTCATTCCAGCTGGGGATAGTGCTAAGGTGTCTGAGCATGGGCATCTGTGCTCTGGGCCTTTAAAAGATAACTGATTTGAGCAAGGAATTTCAGAAAAGCTCTGATAACACTCTTGTAGCACTTAATAAATGTAAGGATGCATACTTTACAAACTGTTCAAGAGTCGGAGTTTAGAAGGATGTGCTCACATGTGCAGTTCTTCTGACAGATCTCTCTCCCTAAACCTCTAGATCATGGCTGTTATTTTGCTTTTATGATACAAGACATATGAAGATGTGCAGGTTCACCCTGCTTGCTGCTTTTCCATAACTTTTGAAGGAACACAATTCTTAGATCCCTCTAACAATTGTCATAAAACATCAACAACACACTGAACTGTGAAACAGAAATCAAGTATCTGCTTTGGAACAACTTTCAATAGGACGTTGGGTTTTTAGGGTGGCTGTAGCTTAACACAATCGCTATCGACCTTGGAACTTTGCTGTTTCTGATGATTTTCACAAGTCATTTGGTGCTGTGATGTCACTGTCACCCATAATAACAGGAACTGAAGTGTATGCAAATAGCTGTGAGGATGCAAATTGTGGGGCACAACTCTTCCTTAGTGCTGAGGCAGCTCTTTTGTGCTCTTAAGCTGAATTTTTGTCTTTTAAAAAACTATCTGACTGAATAATACAACAGTGCCAATCTAAGCAGCAGATTGTAACTGATGACAGTACTGGAATGCTGCTCCTGTGGCATGGCTCACAGCAGGGGTTTTCTTTCACACAAAGGGCTGTTTCTGTAGTAGTTACTGTCTTGTATTTACTGAAATTTTTCAGTGCATTCCTCCAGTGCTAATGCAATTTGCAGACCAAATAACAGTATATCCACAATGCTTTGCCAGCTGGCCAGCCGTGCCTTTTGCTACGCTCCACAGCACTCTGAAAGCCAAAGGGTGGTAAGGCTGATGTTTCCTGGTTTATTTCATATCACTTTGAAATATTTATTCCCTAGGAACAGTGAACTTACCTTTTCTACCTACTACATGTTCTTTGATATATTCTTTTTCCCTAGGTTGGGTGACAGGTTTTATTTTAATAGAGTTGTCTGTATTGACAGTGGACTCAGTCTTCTAAGGTAACTCCATTTTTTGAAAGGAAGTGATGGCATGGGCTGTCCTCCCGAGTGATGAGGCACCATTTGAGCCCTTTCCTCACTTGAGTTTCCTCTGAAGAACTTCAGCTAGCTGTTACCTATTTACATCAATCTCACTGTAGGAAGAATTTCATCTTTCACCGAAAAAAAGTTCATTAACACAGACTTCTATCTCTTTATGGTGAAAAATAATCCCAGAGAGGGATCACTGGGACATAGGGTTTTGCAGAGGGAGTGAAGAGCGTGCCTCCTCGACCAACAGTGGCAACCCAAAACCAGTTAGAAATCCAAGTATTAGTAAAATGGGAGAGAGAAAACATTCTACTGTCCAGTCTTCAGCAACATCACATTACTGTCCTTGCAAGGAGTTAAACTGTAGCCATCACTGAAGCTGTTCATGAAGCTGTGTATGAGGAGAAGCTCTGTTCCCACCCACCTGTCTGTATGCAAATGAGATTAATGAAGTCATCTTAGCAATCAATCCAGGAGAAGGCTGGGTGATTGGGTTATGTTGTATGGGAATGAGGTAAAATCCTGAGTGTCCTAGAATCTCTGGGAAACACCAGTAATCTGTAAATAGTCTGAACTATCTTTTGAGGGGGGTAAATTCCAAATCCAACTCCTTCTAAGTTGCACCTGTGTAAAAAAAAGGTTTATGCCAAACTGAGTTCATACTTTGGAGCTCTTATTTATTTTGTCTACCAGACTGACTGCAGCACATGCTGTGCCTCTGTCTGTGAGTGACCAGCAGAACACACACACTGGCCTTGCTCTAGCAGTGAGGACTCTTGCTGTAGATCTGTGGGTCCGATTTCCCCCAGGGGAAAATTTGACCAGCTCCTGTGGTCTGGGTGGCTAAGCACCCCTCTAGGCAAAGGGGGAAGACTGTAACTCTGATGGGTGCTGGGAGACTTGGGCAGGCCTTACGCGCTGCCACATCTGAAATGCTTTACCTTAAAGAAGATTTCTAGGTGCTCTAGGGACACCAAGGACCTCAGAAGGGTTAGTTGGCAGCTGAATGGGCCATGATATTCCAAGACTGAAGAGCTCCTTGTACCTTTCTCTTATCCTATTGCCCATGTTGAGAGGTGGGGGAAAAAGAGCTGCTAGAAAGAGGCCAATCCGACAGCATTCACCAAATTAAATAGTTCATTTAACACAAAACTTGATCAATTTTGTTATAGAGTTTTTTTCTGTAGTATCTGCCATTTAGGTTTTATTTGAAAACAGAAACAATTCATTATATTCTAATTGCATCCCAGTGTTTTTTCTTTCACTCCAGTCAAAATGGTCAGTTATTTTTCCTTGGACCCATGCACCAGATCAGCCATTAGTGTGTGTCTTTGGGGGGGCAGTAATTAAAGGTGCTGTTTTCCTCTGTGATAGGAGCTGGGCATAATTCTATGTTTAGAACCCAAAATGTGACAGTGATGCTCTCCTAGGTGTTAGGAAGCAGATGCGGTATGAAAATACCTTGCACTTAGTGTGCTAGCTTTTTTTTTTAATAAAATAAATCTTGAAAATACCTTTTTTTGTTGGTAGAAAATATGTAGGAAGATAAAACTTCATTCAGCACTGAGTTACAAATCGTAGGCAGGCACTTCATGGATAAACATAAAATCATAGAATGGTTTGGGTTGGAAGGGACCTTAAAGATCATCCAGTTCCAACCCCTCTGCCATGGGCAGGGACATCTTCTAGTACATCAAACCCCTATCCAGCCTGGCTTTGATCCAGCTTGGCTTTGAACACCTCCAGGAGTGGGACATCCACATCTTCTCTGGACAACCTGTGCCAGTGCCTCACCGCCCTCACAGGAAAAACTTTCTTCCTAATATCTCATCTAAATCTTCCCCTCTTCCAGCCTAAAATCGTTCCACCTCATCCTATCCCTGCACTCCCTGATAAAGAGCTCCTCCCCAGATATTTTGATGCTGTGCTTGAGCCTGAACCCAAGCAAGTCATGGATAAAAGGCAAAGGAGAACAGTTTCATCTCCTTGTAGATCAGATACCAGTGGTGCTGCCTGCCAGGAATGTTTCCTTCCCATACTGGACTGTTGCTCCTGACAGCTTGCAACAAAAAAAGCTGAACATCGTCCTTCCAGTCTTCAGCAGCAAAGTAGTCAATAAATTTTGGGAGTATGCAAGGGCTTGCAGTTATTTAACAGAAAGCCCTATGGGCTGGCTTTGCTTTCTTCATTCTTAAATCTGTTAATAATCTGCATGTTCATACTGATACTCCAATCTGAATTTGGAACCATAATGTGTCCCGAATTTGGGCTTTTTTTCCCGTCTTTCCTTTGTTTGTTACACCAAAGACATAATTAGTTTCAAATTCATTTTGCCCATCTTGTGTAAGCCTTTCTGGAGAAGTATCACACTGGATTTAACTACTGTTGTGTGTTCTTCACCGTTACTCAGCTTTTGCTTAAAGGTCTTCTCCCTGTGGTGATCTTGCTCAATTTTTAAGAGTTTTATCTGTTGTTTGGATTTCACTCCATCATTATTCTTCTTTTAGTAATAATAATACTCTTCTGGCAAGTCCTGCTATTTCTCCATTCTCTCCTTCTCTTTTATCTTGCTATGCTCTCTTTCTCGTGACAGAGTTTAAACAGAAAGAGGTTGTCAAAAGACTCAGAACTCCTGGGGTTAGGGCACATTTTAATGTAGTACCTGCACTTCTTCAGAGAGGCCTTCGCTGTGTTGTAAGAGTCACTGTGATAATGAAAGAGCTGCCTACATTTCAATCATGATGTCCAGCTGAGGCAGTGTCCTGAGTCACAGCCCCTCCAGAAGGCTGGGTTTAGTTTCATCAGACAGAAATAAATGAAAATCGGGATTTGTTTTATTTGCCTGACTTTTCTTTGAATTTGGTTTTCTGTACTCTAAATGTGAAACTCCTGCAGACTTAGTGGGGGGAAAAAGTACTCAGAGTGAGGCATGGTTGCTGCAGCCCTGAGAAATTAAAATGCACCAGGAGAACCTGGTGTGTCTGTAGGTACAACCACTGCTGGTACAGTTACAAGAGGCTCAATTCCCTCTCTTTCGCAGCGGCAGAAATCAGGGGGAGGGGAGTTGATGGTAGAAAGTGAAGTGGATGAGCAGGGATGCTCCTTTTACACAGCAGCCTGGGACTGGATCGGGGAATGGAGCAAAACAAGAGGCCTGGCCAGCTATGCTGTCATCTGCTCAGCATCCAGAGAGGGTGAGAGATGCTCTCCAGGTGCCGCGCGAATGCAGAGTCCCTGCTGGGTGTTCAGAATTCTTTGTTGTTCAGTGAGATGGTCTCTTCCGTGCACTGCAGAGTTAGTTTCCACATACTTTCTCCTCCCTTTCCCTGCTTCTTTCTAGCTGAAGGTATTTTGAGGTGCACACATGGAAGTTCATCCATTTTTTGCTTTGTGGCCCAGGGACTGAAGTCTCATGTTGTTTATGACAGCCCCGGATCTTCTGCCTGGTACTGGCCTGGCACTTTGCTTGTCTAAAGGTGAAGGCACTGTAGAATGGAGTGATATGCAGTGATACCAGACTAAATGTTGAGTTTCCCTAAACCTTCACCTGTGCCAGAGATGCCTTACTCCAAAGGCAGCCCAGTGAGAGCTGGCAGGGTACGGTCATGAATCACAGCAAATGAAGGTGCCTAGTACTTCCTTATGTCAACAATAAAATACCTGCTTCTGCTGAAGTAACATATGAGAGAGGACAAATTGACAGCTGGAATGTGTCCTTGCTTCTTGTCAGAGGTGGTAATGGGTTTCAGTGTGGTAACACAAACTCCTGTAATGTCATGTGAATTCAGGAACCCAAATGAAGTTGAAGCTGCAAATGTGAACCAATGCAGCCTTGTTCTATACAGCTGGACCCCAGAGTGGGGCTGAATTCAGTTCCCACCACCATGTGAGCTTCTGGGGTATTGTGTAGTTTCTTGAGGTCCAGATCAACACATTTGCATGTTGGTTCAGCTAAAACAAAGCAGATGTGATGTGGGAGGGCCTTTCTCCCTCTGAGCAGGACACAGCTGGCAAACATAGTTTGTCTGGGAAGCAGAGGGCATAACCCTGTCAGTTATGTCAGTCAGGCAGTTTCAGAATGGGAATGGTGAATCAGTGATTTCTTTTACACACCAGAGAGCAGTGTGAAGTTTTGATATCACCTGTTTACCAGTGATCATTTTCTTGTGCAGTGATAGGCTACCTGGCACCAGGATTTACACAGCAGATTTTGAATTTTCATCATTCAGCATCCACGAGCGGCCCCCAGAGCACGATGTTGAATAAGTTCCTCTGTGTGTATGGCCCAATGCAGCAGTTGCAAAGAAGATTTGAGATACCTTTTTGCCTTGAGCGCCTGCCAAGCTGCTCTGTCTGAGCTCTCGGGCGATCTGCTGTCGCCCAGTGTTCTCCTCTGGCCCTCATGCTGGTTCTCTGCGTGGAGCTGAGGCGATCCACCAGCCCTTCATGCAAAAGGATCACCTTTGAATAAGGAGATTTACTGCCCAGCTTAACGGCTTGGCTCAGAGAGTGGCTGGTCACTTGCTTGGTGATCCACTGCTTGCCTGTCACGTTATCTTGTCTGGCTGCCTGGACAAGAGGAATATCTGGGGGCTGCTGAATTTTAAAAGCTGTAGCACAGAGCAGGGTCACAAGTGGTTCTTTTAGTGCCTCTCTGTGGGCTAACTCTGTGTGATGTCGGGAAGGCAGTGGAGCACTGAGCTGTGTTTCAGTTGCTGTAAAAAAGGCAGCAAAGCAGCAGTGAGTGCTGCAGGGCACATCTCTGATACCCAGGTGCTAAAGCACCTCCTCTGTAGCTGAACAAAAGACACGAGGCACCTGCCCCAAAGCATTGGATTAAACGTCTTTCCATCTCCTCTTTCAGGTCTGGATTTACAATGAAGATCACGAGCTGATTTTAAATAATCTCCTTTGCTTGGATGTTTCGGAAACTCGCTCGTCCGATCCACCTCGTCTCATGAAATGCCACGGGTCCGGCGGCTCACAGCAGTGGACCTTTGGGGTAAGTGGAGTGGTTGACATAGAGCACGTTGCTTGAAATTAGTGTCTCAGTGATAGTGGCACTGACAGGATATCAGGATATCAGTTTAATTATGGCCAAAACAGATGTACCAACCCCATTGCACTGTACTAGGCCCAACCCACAGTCAGAGCAGACTGTACGAAACTTGAACAGCTTTGGTGGCTGCATTTCAGCCTGAAGGTGACTTTCTCTGAGCTCCAGGACATGCAGGCGTTTTCCTTTGTGACTCAGGAGGGTTTCTGCAGCTGCACACAGCGTTTTTTCCTGTTTGTCACAGCCACCTGTGGCACTGTGGCTGACAGGGATGTGGCAGAGAGAGCAAAATCTGTCCCACGGCTCTTCATTTCGTTGCGTTGGCACAACTAGGAGACCTGATCAGTCCCTCCATGCAGGAAAAGTCCAGAGGAGCCGCTGGGGCTGTGCAGAGAGCCCTTTCCGGACAGAAAGAGCCCAAACCAACTGCAACAAGGTGTCTGTGGGGAAAGGTGACAGGGATGCTTGGGGTAAAAAAGCCAAGCAAACAAAAAAAAAAAGGAAATAAAAAGAGAAAAGTCTGTTTCTTTCTCATGGTTGACTAGGATTTGGCCTTGACTTTGTTGTAGGGACCCACCATGCGTGAGGGATCTGTGTGGCAGCCCACAAGCACATGAGTGCTGAGGGCAGTGGCATTTGCTAAGGCTTGGCCAGAGGCAGAGCAGGGGGTGGCTGTGATGCGCTGCAGCCTCGTGGGCTCCCTCTTTGCTGACTGCTGGGAACTGTTTTGATCATCCCTCCACCTCACTAAGCGACTACAGCATAAACAGAATATGAACAGGGTCTGTGTAAAAGCGTGAGAGCCTTCCTTCCAAGGTCTGAATATGGTTACAGAGTGTGCTGTACTCTGGCTTTTAAATGGTGCTGCTGTGGGTCTGGTGTGACAGGGAGGCTGTTGAAGGGCTCATCCATCAGGAAGGAGCGTCCCCTCCCCTTAAGGATCATTTTCAACTTCAGTTTGACAGTGGAATAGAACAGAAGTTTTAATAATAAATGCCATCTGTCTTTCTGTCTCCTCTAGAAAAACAACCGCCTCTACCAGGTCTCCGTGGGGCAGTGCATGAAGGTGGTGGATCCGCTCAGCCACAAAGGCTACGTGACCATGGCCATCTGCGATGGGTCCCTTCCGCAGCAGTGGCATTTTGAGAGCTGAGACAGCGAGGACGTCGCTGACAAGCATTAAACCAAGACCTGATTCCCCTTCAGCCATGGTTTTAAGTCCTTCTGGAGGGCTTTGTGAGGAGCCCTAAACTGCTACACCCAGCCCAGCCATCGCAAAGACCCTCCACTAGGAAGAGCTGTGTGCATGAGAAGGTCCAGGTGGTCACCGGTCCCTGGTCAGATGCAGCAGTCACAGCAGCAGCCCCACAGTGGAACAGCGTGTAGAAGTGCAATTTGTCAGTGGTTCCTTGGATTAACCTGGATTGTTGAACTGGTCTTAAGTAAGAGAAATTATTAGAGCAACGTAATTTAAATTGTGATATTTTAGCTTTGTGGATCTTTTAAATGACAATGACAGACAGGAGTCCTCTTCCAGTATTTCATGGGCAGTCTCTCATTGATTTAAATCTTTAGGATGGTTTTACTGGCCAAATTATTTTACCTTTTCTGGAAAATATTTTTATTCCCTTTTATCTTCTGAAAATTGTCATTTGTAATATTTAAGTTTAGTTCTTTTAATTTACAATTTTAGGACATTCCTGTAGTTGAAATTCTTAGCTGTCATTCGTCACCTCATATTTAAAGCAAAGTCACTATTACAAAGTCTATTTTGATGACTCATGACAGTAACTGCAATTAAAATAAAGTCTCATTTTTTTATGGATCCGTATGGCCCTGCTCTCTGTAGCTGCTGGACCAGAAAGCACCAACTGAGACACTGATGTGAACTCATGTTCCTGTGATTTGGGTCTTCCCTTGTTTTCGCTCCTTTTTCCTCAGTCTGTTCTCTCTCCCCTCTTGGAAGGTTTAACAGAGAATTTCTCTCTCTGATTTGTTTCCTCCACTTCTCTGGTTCCCTTCGCAAGTTCATTTATTTCACTATTTACCTTTCTTTGACTTCCTGCTGCAGCCCTGGATGCTCCTTCAGTGCGTGGAATCTTCTGCAGAGGAGAAGAGCTGTTCTTACCCAGCGTATTTTTTCTTAGCCACATTGTCTGTGTTTATCACTCCCTGTGTCCCTGGCGAGCGCGTGGTTCAGACGCCGGCGGTGCTGGCACAGCCTTGTCCTTTTGCTTGGGCAGAGGAAACGTTTTCCAACTGCACAAATACTTTGGCATCTGGTTATGGACGTTTTGGGTGGTGTGAGGCAAATAATGATAATGTTGGAGTCATTACAGATCCACGTCTTCCCGCAGAGACGAGAGATTCACTTGTGACAGATGGTGTTTGGTCCTGCAGCCGTCTGCCAGGGCAGCCCCCCTGAGGGGGAGCATGAGAGGAAGAAAGTGAGCAGGTAAGAGTGGTCCGCGGCCACCACGCTTCTGGCCTCATATGGCAGTCATGGAAATGAGGAAACCAGGTAAGCAGGATTTGGCTGTAAGCCACAACAATAGGCTGAAGTGGAAGTTCTTCCAGAGCAGGTATTACATGGGGGTTAATTCCTCAAATCAGACACCGGCCAAGTGCCTTCCTGCCACCAAAAGTCCCTAGAAACATGCCCAGCCCCTTCAGCAGCCGCCCTTCCACCGAGGCCTCTGCTGTGCACCTTGCCAGGTCCAGTGGCCTGCGTAGGGGCACCTGGAGTCTGGAAATCAGATCCCAGGTTGCTGTGACAGCAAAGCACAGGGCTGCTGGCCTTTGAGGCTGGAATAGATTCACTCCCCATCAGCTCAGTGCAGGCTCCAGGGGAACCCTTTGAGCAGCAGCAAGGACGGTGTAAATCCATCGAATCATAGAATGGTTTGGGTTGGAGGGGACCTTAAAGATCATCTGGTTCCAACCCCCTTGCCTTGAGCAGGGACACCTCCCACTGGATCAGGTTGCTCAGAGCCTCATCCAACCTGGCCTTGAACACCCTCATGACTTCTTTGGACAACCTGTGCCTCGCAACTCTCACAGGAAGAAAACCCCTTTGTAATATCTAATCTAAATCTCCCCTCTTTCAGGTTAAAATTAGTCGCCTTCGTCCTATCCCTGCACTCCCTGACAGAGCCCCCCCCCCAGCTTTCCTGTAGCCCCCTTTAAGTACTGAAAGGCTGCTCTGAGATCTCCCTGGAGCCATCTCTTCTCCAGGCTGAACAACCCCAACTCTCTCAGCCTGTCCACATACAGGATGTACTCCAGGCCTCTGATCATCATCATGGCATCCTCTGGACTTGATCCATTAAATTCTTACTAAATTTTATTAAATTCATCCGGGTGTTTTGGCTCTGGAAGCTGCAGCACAGCCAGATTTCCAGCGTGCTGAAAACAATGTTACCTAATGCTGCTCAGAACAGGGTTTCAAAAGCTAAAAGCCTGAGAGCACAAGGTGTGCCCTGTCAGATCGCTGCCTCCTGAGCAGCTGTTGGGTGTGGAAATAATTGCAGTCCTTGTTGGGAGAGGCAGGATGGGCAGCGGCTTTGGTTACGCCTCTGCCGAACCCCGACCGCGCCGGCTGTGCAGGGGCCTCGCTCTGCCTTTCTCAGTGCCCTGTATGGTGTCTTTTTCAAGAACCCCCCCCACGTGCGCAGCGCAGTGCACGGGCCTGCAGCTTCAGCCAGAGCTGGCGGGGCTGGGCTGAGCCATGATGCCACCACACACTCGTTTCTCTCACATTTCTGAGGTCACCTGCCTTGTGCTATAACCCGTGTGCAGGTGCCAGGGGTGAGGTGGGCAGGCAGGAGCGAAGTGCAGCTCCGTGCCACCTGCCCCGACAGCTGCTCCAGCAGCCAGGCCCCAGGCTCTGCCTGCGCCACCCCTCAGCTCATCTCTAATGCCAACGCCAGACGGGCTTGGGCCCTGTGCCTGTGGCTCCTCCATCTTCCAGCAGCCAAATGCATTACACGAGTAACCAGTGCTGGAGACCAGCTTTGGCCTGACCAGTTCCCAATCTCTGCGAC